>ML792549.1:230913-300663 GCA_009831015.1 Picea engelmannii
GCCAACTTTCATCTTCCTTTCCTAGACAACACTTTTCATTTCCAATTTCACTTAACACATATATGTTGCTTGAAGTTCTTGCAGCTGTAGCGACCAATTTCCTTGAACCTTCTTTTCTTATCTCACACTTTTGTGAATCAAAACTAACTTTATGACCTTGGTCACACATTTGACAGCACTTAGAATATTATGTTTCATATCTTCTACTAGTAGAACATTTTCTTCCTTTTCATTCTTGTTCCCAATTCGGACTGTGCCTTTTCCAATGATTTTGGTTGAATCTTCATTTCCGAAGGAGAATGATCCATCTCTTTCCTTTCGTAATGTAAGAAACTTGTCTCTATCACCTGTCATGTGTTTTGAACATCCACTGTCAACATACCAACCATGTTTCTTTTGCTTAGCTTGTAGGGCGAGTGTGCATTCTTCATTGCTATACTGATCCTTCTTTCTTATCCATGTTCTTTTATGAGGTTTCTGTCTGTGATTGTTGTTATTTTGTTGTGTTTCTTTAGGAGGGAATCTCATTCTACAATCTTTGGCCATATGTCCAAATATGTTACATTTGTAACATTCCACTTCAGTGCTCAAAGATTCAAGCCTATTGTAACTTCTTCTCTGTGTTTCACTAGGCCTTCTTGGATAACCCCTTTGTGTATTACTTTCAAAGTAGTTATTGTTCCTGTTGTTAGCTCTGCAATTCATAGATTTATGTCCAAAATTATTACATGCATAACATAAACTGAAAAATATAGTTTGATACCTGGCAGTTGAGGATCTTCTGAAAGGAGATGATCTTGTGAATCCTTCTTCTTCTTGAGGCCTATCTGTCGATTGTTGATTCTGAAATCTGAATCTTCTCGGTGGAGGAGTGTCCCTGTAATCTTCCTTATATATCTTCCTATCCCCTTTGATTGTTTCTGCATAGATTTTTGGATATGTTTCTTTCTCTTTTGTTTTGGAGCTTGATCCATTTTCTGTCTGATTGTATCCAAGTCCGGTCTTGTCAAAATGATATTTTTGACTGCTAATAATGTCATTCAAAACTTTTGAGCTATTCTACATATTTTTCTTTTGAATATCCTTTCTTAATGTGACAATCTCTACTTCCAAGTTTCCAATGATCCTGTCCTTTTCTTCTAGCTGTTTTTTGGGTGCTTCTTCAATTCTTTTATCTTCTTCTATTTCAACCTTCAATTTTGTGATCATTTGTTCTAGTTCTTGAGTGTCTTCTTTCTTGTCTATTTCTTCTTGTAGTTTCTTGTTCTTCTTCTTTTCTCTTCTGATAACTTTAATGTCACACATTAATTCTTCTCGAAAGTCAACTTCTGCCTCTTCAATTTCTTCTTCGACTTCTTCACATTCTTCTTCGACTTCTTCATATTCTTCTTTGGAGTCTTCTTTGTGAGAGTATTTTACTGCCATGAATATAACTCTTCCTGTATCACTGTCACTAACTTCATCTTCATCTGATGATGAGATGTCTTCTTTGGTGCATAATATTTTCTTGAAAACTTTATTTGTAGTTCTTTTGCCTTTATATGTGTGTTTCCCTTTTGAGTAACTTTCATCATTTCTCTTTTTCTTATGAGGACATTTGTTATCAAAATGACCAATACCATCACAATTAAAACAACTTAAAGTAAGCTTACCTCTATACCTACCATTGGTTCCCTTGTTCAGTCTTTTGATGAAGTTGGCCACTTCTTCATCATCTTCTGAGACGTCACTATTTATGCTATATTATTCTTGTTTCTTTTTCTTTTGCTTTGATCTTTTGGATGCTTTCAAGGCTTCTTCTTTTACATCTGGATTTTCCTGTTCAGTTCTCATTTCATATGCCGTGAAGATTCCATGCATTTCATCCATGCTTATTGATTTTAGATCCGATCTTTCTTCTAGTGCTGATATCTTAAGGTTAAATCTCATAGGAAGAGATATTAGTACCTTTTTAACAATTACAAATTCTTCGATTTCTTCTCCCAATCCTATGATTGCATTCACTATTTCATTGACTCATAAGAAGTAGGCTACAATATTCTTATCTTCCTTCATTTTTAGTTGTTCGAACTGTCCTCTGTAAGTTTGAAGCTTTGTTGCTTTTACTTTTGTATCTCCTTCATAAATATTTCGAAGCTTGTCCCAAATCTCTTTAGCGGATTTACAATGTGCAACTTTTGTGAATACCGTATCACTGAGACCATTCAAAAGTGCATTTGTGGCTTTGGAATTATTCTCACTGAGTTTCACCGCTTTGTCATTTGTTGGTGGAACTACTGGTGATGTGTATCCATCTACAATTGATTGCCAAACTTGAAATCCATGTGCCTTTATATATGTCTTCATCCTTATGCTCCAAAAAGAATACTTATGTTAATCAAACTGTGGTATTCCATTTTTATACATGTTGGTACTCTCCATGATCTACCTTTCAGTGGTTAAACTGATTTGTAAAGGAACCTTCTCTGATACCGATTGTTGCATTACTGAGAGGGGGGGTGAATCAGTAATAGCGTAATTATAATAATTTTTCTCCAAATAATCCAAGTGTTATATCAATGAAGAATAATTATCCAATAATGAGAAATAAGAAATGAACAATCACACACATACACAGTACACCAGTGTTTTACATGGAAACCCAAATCGGGAGAAAACCACATAATGCTTTTTCTATTATGTCTTGAAGAATTACATTCATTAGAAGCACCAACTTCCTTTGTTTTCTAGCTGCAACTGGAAGAAGGCTCAAACCCCCAAGTTTCTTAGGATACAACCTGAGGGAAGCTCCAACTCCCCAATTCTATGGCTACAACCAGAAGGAGACTAGAACCCCCTATGTTCTCTAGATACAAATAGAAGGTGGCTACAACCACCTATCCTTGCCCCGTCAAACTTCTCTGAAGTAGAAGTAGAATGATGGAACCACTGTCACACTATCACTGTGAGATATACCACTGTAAAACTATACCAATAAACCTGAACCATGCAACAACCATGCATCAACCTGTACCTCAACCTGTAATAAAACTGTACCATAAAAAAGTGCATCAACCATGCACCAACCTGTACCATAAAAAATGCATCAACCATGCACCAAGTATGTACCAATCATGTGTCAAGTACTCATCAACTATGACTCATCAATATGTACCAACTTGTACCTCAACCAAAATCCCTCATCAATTTCATCATCCAAATATGATTTGTAACTCTATAATAGACCTGGTGTATATTATCACACACCTTAAAACCTTCCTTAACTTTAAACAACAAGAGACTATCATTTTCATCAAACTTTTCTTTAGTCTCACATGACTAGTTTTGGATTAGTCAACAACCCTAACTTGAAATAATCATAACTTTGTACCTATAATGAATAAATATATGAAGATGATAGACAATATTATTCATTTTGTTTTATGCAATTCCTCCAGGTGTCACTACCTGGAACCTCTCAGAAAAGGAGTTATAGAAAAAATGACATACCTTTCTGAATTCTGGCTTATTCTAGAGAGCGACCTTGTATAGCGTGACCCACACAAAATATTTGTTGAATAAATATGAAACTATTACAAAGAATACTACAGACTGTACTCTAACCAACACATTTTGTCTCACTGAATTTGGATATGTTATGAAGCATTTATGATGTCTTTACCCGAAACACCTGTTTTTGACTAGTTTTAGGACTAGCCACAAACCCTATTTTCCACGGGGTGTAACTCCAAATATAAAAAAAATCACAAGATGAATGTTTTACCACAGATAATTGGATATGTTTCCTCAATGAAATAGAAATTTCACAGTCTGAATCGTTCTATAATAAAATTTATTGTGAAAATGGTGAGATGACCTGTAAATAACATAACTTACAAAGCATCATAAAAAGAATTTGTCCTTCCTTGAATTCCGGCCTTCTTTTCTTCACCTTCCGTCAAAAATTTGGCTTATATATCCTTTGGTTACCTCATACACCTATAGGTATTCAATATGCTCAAGTGTGTCTAAAATGAGAGAGCTTTTCCTCTTATTTATACTCTCCAAGTAGCTTCCTTGAAAACATCTTCTAGGTCACTTTACCCACTTTCCTTATTTTAGGGTTAACCCACTTCTAATTTCTCCATTAAATTTATTATTGAAATAATTTATTTTGTATTCACTTTGAATTATAGTACACTCATCACTTCACTTTATTATTTACCTTTTAAAATCTCTTAAATCACTTTGACTACTTTGACCTTTTGGGGCTTCTAGATGACATATGAGGGTCCTCCAACTTCGTAAGGCCATAACTTTGGCCACCCAAGCAGTGCCAGATTTCACAAATATCTTCCATACCTTGTGCACCAAGTTGGGTATCAAAGATTCAGAGTGGCATATGTGCTCAAGTATCGTGGTGCTCTGCATAGATACATCCAGACCGAAATGGAATTTCTGGACATCTCATCCTTGGGTGCAGCCTACCGATATGTCATCAAAATCGAGCAGAAGCTCAAACAAAATACGTGGCAATTTGGGCCTGGGAACCCTGCACAAAAAAATCCAGGAAAGGGTGGCCCCAACCCACCGAAAAAATGACAGAGCAAATATGGATAGTATTAGGACAACGAGTACAAGCCGCAAGCAAATAAGGACACCGGAAAGACAAAGAAAGATACCGGAAAGTGGTGCAACTTCCATAAGAGCCCTTGGAATAACACTGCTGACTGCCGCTCAAAGCAGTCGCTGGTGGCCGAAGTGAAAGCCTCTGAATCAGATGCATATTCTAACTCCAATACAAAAATAGAAAGGGGAAGACGGATCATTGATGCGGAACCCAGTGCCACCATTTCCACCACCAAGATCCATCCTGGTGAACCAGATGAGCTAGAAGAAGGAGAGTGTCTCTTCCATTCAAAGATGTGGGTAAAAGGCACCCCGCTGCACTTCATCGTTGATAGTAGTAGCTAGAAGAACCTCATCTCAGCAGAGGTCATCAAGAAGTCGGCCCTGCCAACAACACCGCACCCACAACCCTACACCATTAGATGGCTCCGCCAAGGAAGTGATCTCCACGTCAGCCAACAGTGCCGAATGTTGTACGACATCAAGCCCTTCAAAGACGAGGTATTGTGTGATGTTTCTCCTCTCGAAGTTTGTGATGTTCTTTTGGGCCAACCTTATTTATGGAAACGTCATGCTGTATATGAGTCTAGGCCTCGTAGTGTTATTATTACTTTGAACAGGAAATTGTACAGGATTCCCGAGGTAGTCCCACCTAGTGCTATTTCCTTAATCTCTGCTAAGAAATGAAGGAAGGTCATTTCTCAGATGGGGAAGTTTGTCTTTTTCGTGATTCACTCTCAGAATAACCGAAAGATCACAACCACATCTAGGGTCTCTGTCGCCAACCTCTGCACACAGTAGAAGCAAGTAGATAAGGTCATGAAAGAATACGTGGATATATTCTCCTCACCTATAGGGGTACCTCTACACTGCCAGGTCAAGCACCCCATCGATCTAACCCCCAGCGCATCGCTGCCCAATGGGCCAGTCTATTGTCTCTCTTTGTTAGAGAATGAGGAGATCAAGAGACAGATCTAAGAACTGCTCCAAAAGGGGCACATCCACCCCAACTCATCACCTTGTGGGAGCCCAATCATGCTGGTACAGAAGAAAGATGGAACCTGGCGACTCTGTATTGATTATCGGGCTCTGAATAAAATCACTCTCAGAAATTGGTACCTGATTCCCTGAATCTATGACCTCCTTGATCAACTCAAAGGGGCCAAATACTTCAGTAAGATTGATCTGAAGTCCGACTGCCACCAGGTCCCGATAGAACAGACAGATGTATGGAAGACCGCCTTCAAGTCAAAGGAAGGACTTTTTGAATGGTTGGTCATGCCCTTTGGTTTGAAAAATGCTCCAGCCACTTTCATGAGGATGATGGATGATATCCTGTGACCATTCACCAATAATTTTGTAGTGGTGTAGCTGGATGACATTCTAATTTACAACAAGACTTGGGCCGAACACTTGCAGCATATTCAGCAGGTTCTGCACACCCTGTGGCAGCACAAGCTATACGCCAACCTAGAAAAATGCTCCTTCGGCATGGACAGGGTCCATTACCTGGGCTACATCATTGATCAGCATGGTGTACATGTGGATCCAGCCAAGATCCAAGTCATCTATGACTGGCTAGCCCCAACAACACTCACTGAGCTTCAGAGATTTTTGGGACTTGCTAATTTCTACCACAAGTTCGTGTTGGGTTTCTCCCATATTGCATGGGCCCTCAGCCAAATAAATAGGGGTGGTGGTAAGGAGAAATTTGAGTGGGGCCGGTCCCAGCAACAAGCGTTCAATGATTTGAAGCAGCGCTTGTGCTCAACCCCAATACTTTCACTACCAGACCTGCAACATCCCTTTGAGATCGAAACAGATGCTTTAGACTATGCTGTGGGTGCTGTTCTCACTCAGCATGGCCACCCCGTGGCCTATCATAGTGAGACACTGTCAGATACTATCTGTAAGTACCCTACTTATGAAAAATAAATGTACTCCATTGTGCAAGCATGCTACCAGTGGAGACATTACATTCTTGGGAAGGAGACAGTCATCCACACTGATCATAAGCCACTGCAGTTCATGTAGACAAAGGGAAAATTGTAGAAATACCACAATGAAAAGTGGTCCACATACTTGCAACAATTCAACCTCAACATCAAGTATAAAACATGAAGCACCAATCACGTCACTAATTGCCTCAGAAGACCGCTAGTCATGGCACTCACCACGGTGCTAGACTCTTACAGCCATGAGGCATATGGATGGCCCCAACTCTATGAGATAGACCCTAAATTCACCACCACCTACCAAATGTTGGGTGAAAATGTAGTTGTCGATAATTTCCATCTTCAGGATGGGTTGTTGTGTCATCTGGGCCATATTTGTGTTCCATCAAGTGAGCGAGCAAAGATGATTTGGGAAGCCCACTACAGTCAGGTGGCAGGACACTTCAGCGTCGAAAAGACAATGGCAATGCTACAGAAACATTTATACTGGCTGAAACTTCGACAGGAGGTCGACAAGTATATCAGGTCCTGCACTACCTGTGCTATTGCCAAATTGGCCACTAAGAAACAGGGCCTGTACACCCCTCTTCCTACTCCTGACAGGCCATGGGAATCCATCTCAATGGACTACATGTCGGGCCTCCCATCCACCAAGCGGGGAAATGACTGTGTTTTTGTGGTTGTTGATCGCTTTTCTAAGATGGCAATTCTGGTTGCCTGCAAGAAGAGCATCGCAGCAGAGGCCACTGCTAAGATCTTCTTTGAACGAGTCTGGGTACATTTTGGAATCCCACAAACCATTGTCTCAGATCGGGATAGTCAATTTCTTAGCACATTTTGGTCGAGCCTCTGGTCACTGCTGGACACCAAGCTCACCAAATCCACGGCCTTCCACCCCTAGACAGATGGCCAAACTAAGGTTGTAAATCGAATGATTGTGCATATCCTTCGCATGTATAATTCAAAGAACCCTTGCACATGGGATGAGATCCTTCCCTATGTCCAACATAGCTACAACCGAGCCTTGCATAGCTCAATCGGACATAGCCCCTTTCAAGTGGGGTTGTGATTTCAACCATTGGGTCCCATAGATGTTGCACTTCCCCTTGCGGACACCTCGACTGACTCATCTCCTGCTCCAACTGAAGCTAACAAAGCCACCCGGTTCATTGAGTGGATCCAACACATCCGCCAATAGGTTCAGGATATCCTACAGAAGTCCAATGACAAGTACAAACAATGCCATGATCAACATCAGGTGCCGCATAAGTTTCAGGTGGGTGACAAAGTTTGGTTGCACTTGTAGAAAGAACGCTCTAGAGGACCCCATCGGAAGCTTTTCCCACTCTGTTATGGACCGTACACTATCACCAAGGCCATGGGGGATAATGATTTTGAGCTCAACATTCCTCTTTTCCTTGTCCTGCACCCAGTGTTCAACGTGGATCTCCTTCGCCCTTATTTCCCACCATTATTGGACACCTCAGAAGTAGCAGAACAAATGACACCAACAGAGCTCAACCCCAACTGCATACAACATGCACCCAATGATCATATTGTGGAAAGACAGATCAAGGGCACTCGAAAACAATAGATCCAACTTTATCAAGTCGTCAAATCAGGGCAGCTCCTGCACCAAGTCAAGTGGCTCACCCGAGGCCAGATTCAATAGACATTTCCTCATCTAATGGAGGACCTCAACGCAATGGAGACCATTGCTTCCTAAGGAGGGAGGATTGATCCATATGGATATCGGTGGCCACCCACATTTTCCAACTGGCTCAAAATAGTTTTCTGACATTTTTGGCAATTTACTATTTTTGGCAGTTTTAACTTTCGGGGCCATTTTGAGGGCCTAAATGAAGGTTTTTCGGTATTGAGATCCTCAATGATAGATGAAGGCATGATTGGGCCCCCAAAATTAATCTCCTCAATGATACCTTTCCAACGGGCTATCACATGCCTAAAACGGAGACCGTATGCAAACGTTACGACCCCGGGAAGTTGATGTACTAACTTACCCAAACGGGGCCCACATGACTTTTGGCGCTTCATCTCCTAGGGTTAGGTTTTTGGATGTCTAGGGTTTTTGAAATTCTTGTTTATTGTAAAAAGGCCTTTAGAGCCTCATTGTAACCTTCTTCTTGTGAATGCGTGTTGTTGTCACATCTCTTCTCAGAGATAAGCCACCACCATTCCAGCAAGCTTGTTTCTGTTGCATTTTACAGTTTCATCTTATTTCGTTATTGAATAGAAAAATAGTTTTACTGTATCTCTGTTATTTTGTGTTAAGCACCTGTTAATAATCTATATTCATTTCATTCTGCTCATAAAACCTGGATCACATGAGGAGTTATGTGACATTCCACATACCACCAGAAATGGAATGACAAGCACTATCCATCTAGTATAGTTTCACTGAAAAATTCATTGACCTTCATCTCATTATTCCACAAATGAGCATGGGTTCTCTAACCATACTTCTAGGATAACTCAATCCGCAAAGCGTCTTCCCATGAGGGCTTTCACCATAAGGGGAACAATTTGTAGTTCATCCATCTATACTTCTTATCAACCATGACCAGACAATAATGAGTCATCTTTACATCAAACAAACTTGGTTCCATTACCCGAAGCTTTGTGCTACTAGGCTTTCTTCAAGGGTTTACATCAATGACAAATAACCTTAATCAACAAAAAGAACTGATGCTTTTGTAACATATAATAGCAGTGTGGGATGTCATTGAACAAGTTTTTAGAGTTGGTCCTCACTCCCTCAAGATCGATCTTGAGGGAATATATTTTCTAGCAGGGATCTCAAAATAAGGAGCACTATTATACTGTCTCGGTCCTATAGTACGAGTAGGACTACTGATAGTTATGTCTCATATTTTTTTTCGGGCAGGGTCCCACAAGATCGGTGGCAATATTGCCATAAAAAATATAACATATTTTCCTCTATGCACTATCACATTTACCATCACTAAACTGGTGGGAATCACTTGTCCCTACCTCATTTCCAACTCGCAGATGGCCTATGTAGTTGAGTGCATGGAGCCCAATATTTTCAACTGGTGTGGCGGTATGTTGACTAATTTAAAGGACCAAATCACAAGATGTAAGACCGGGAAATAGAAATAGTTCGGATATGGTTCTTTACTAGTACCATTATTTTTAAAGAGAGGTCCACTGTTACATCAACATATTCACATGCCTGTACTTCCATTCTCTGAACAACGAATGGAGACATGGACTAGTTTCTCGGCTTGACTAGGGGTTGGTTGTTCGGTATTTTCTTTTGATGTTGATTTCTTCGATTGGTGGAAGAAAAAACTCCCTATGATAGAGGATTTCCCCTATGATGGCATGTATTTTAGGGGAATTACAGACTTGGTTCTCCCTCAAGGATCACAGTGGGATGCTTCAGGTAAAGAACATGACCTCATAATCTTCTATTTTTGAAAATTTTGATATATGTGATTTTTTTATTGTACAAAGGGATTAACTTATAAGTTCATATTGCAGATCTAGGACTGGTACATCCTGATGGTATGATGGCATATACTTGGCACATATAAGCCTTGGATATAGAGGGAGGTGATGATACCTGAGAGCTTCAGGACATGGAGAGGAACCCAAGGGGTTTAACCATGGGATTCCCCTCAATGCGTCTTTGAGATGTTCCTTGTCACTTACAAAGACACGTAGTGGGTGTGTTTGAGAGCATGAGTCACCTACTATGCTGAGTATCTAGAGCACTTATTGGCTATCATGAGGATCATGCCCCATAGGAAAACTAGTAGAGTTTCTTGATAGATGTTGTCCTAGAGAGAGAGAGAGAGAGAGAGAGAGAGAGAGAGAGAGAGAAAGATTTTGTTTCAACTTTCAGTTTAATGTTTTCATTTTTTGCACTCTCATTTATGCTTTATGGTTTTGAATGTTTATCTATGTGAAAGATGCCAATCTAACATATAATTTGATAACAAATCAGTAATAACTTTAAAGTCTCTCGATATATGTTGATATTCGATGTAAGTGAATGACCTTTCAAGACGACAAACTCTTAAAGAAAGACGTAACAATATTGGATTAAGGACAGAATAAATGTGATTCAATTGACGAACCACGAGTTGAGAGTCAAGACTGAAAATTATAGGAGATATACCAAGAGAGGAAGCCTCGATTAAAAGTACAATCACGACATGATATTCTACAACATTATTGGTTGCAGGACCAAGACAAATCCCTCCTGAACTCACCAACTCGCCAGAATGGTAAATGGTCCAAGTTGGAGAAGCTAAGTTCTGGGTCTGTCGGCTGACACCATCTGAAAATCCAAAATGTATGGGGAAATATACCAACATTTGCACATTTAAGCACAAAGCAGGATAAGTAGCTATGGGTGAAACAAACTCTCTCATGCAAAAGTAAATACACACACCAAACCAAAACATATGGTACGATAATGTAGTGGAGCATTTATAATTTTTGGGTAACTTGTAATGTAGTGGAGCTGCGTAATCATAAATGTAGGAAACTTTACCCAAAACTATGACTCCACTACATTACAAGTTACCCAAAAATACTTTTTCCATTTTTCATTTATGATGTTTGGGTAACTTGTTGTTGAATTACTTTTTCCAATAGTTGTTTTACATAGTGGACCACATTCTTACCACGCCTGAAATGTAGTATTTCAAACAATTTCATAATACCTGAATTCTATAATCCTGTGATCCACTGCGCGGGCTCCAAAATTGGTTTTCCTGAGGGTCCTACCTCCTCCATGTTCTCTAAATAGATTTCCTGTGCAAGATCTGCAAACTTTGTTGTGTTCGTTACGTCATGATTTGCATACTTTAATTTCAATACTTTTCCTAGCATGTCTTCAACTACAACTACGACGTCTGGGATATGAGGTAGCATTATCTCCATTGAGGTTTGTTTGCTTGGGGTTCCTAGTATTTTCCTTTTCTGGCCCACGAATGGGTTTTCCTCTCTAAGTTCTTCCTCGACTTCTTCTTCTTCTTCGCCCTTTGTTTCTTACTGGCCTGCAATTTCTTTGACCATGAATTCTTTTGCTTGGGTTCGCTCACTCTATTTTTTCGTCTCCTCCGCTCCTACAGAGTTGTATGAAATAGGGTTTTCCGATTGTCCTGCACTTTGATCCACTTCCATTTCATCCACAATGTATTTTTATTCGAGGGATTCAATCTTGGACATTGTAGCATCCTCCACCTCCACGATATTTTCTAGTTCTGTTAATATTTCCTTTTTCTTCCCTGTCCTTTGGGTCACCCTTGCGAACTGTCCAGGACCACCAACTTTTGGAGGTGCCATCTTATTGTTTGTGGGAAAAATCTACTATATATCTCGGTTGGGTTCTTCACAATATCACACTTTCTCACACTTTGTTTTCTATGTCACTCGATTGCTAAAAAATCACAAGTGTTTTGCATTTTCCCAGCTTTTCCTTTTTTATAGACTCTGTCATTAATGATCTGACACATCCTTTATTTTCCGGTCATTCTCCATCCCGTTGCACGGTGTTTAGTTTTCCTGCGTGCAGTGTTGTGAATTCTGTCGCACCAATTTTTTGTCTATTACGCAATGTCATTCCCAACTATCTGTTAATCACTTATTCTTATAACTGCCTCTTTTTGTTTTTTCTTCATTTTTATACCTTTCTCTTCCTTTTTCTTCTTTTGACTCCTATTATTTACAATATGTACAAGTGTACTTGCTGTGATGCAACTACTGAGGGTTAGTAGGTTGATTTTCCCTATACAGTTTCAGTCGACTACCATTCACCAGTCCTTGAACTATATTTCCTGTTAAATCTTGCATCTGTACAACATCTCCATTTGTGATAGACTTTATCTGATATGGACCTAGCTAATAAATTATAAGCTTCATTGGGTGCTGCAAAAAATTACTGTCATAGAGGAGAACCAAATCTCCTTCCTTAAAATTCTTCTTCTTGATATGTTTGGCATGCCATGCTTTATCATTTTCCTTTTATACCTCCTGATGGAAACTTGCTATGATTCAGTCCTCTTCTAATTCTATCAGTTGATCCAATATTTCCTGCACTACCCCCCTTTTTGTCATATCTGTGATTGCTGCAATGCACAAACTTGGGACCAAATAATCTAACGGAACTACTGCTTCCTATCCATGCACCAATCTAAAGGGTGTCTACCCTGTTAGCTTCTTGCAGGTAGTTCTATAAGCCCAAATTACTGCTGGTACCTTCAAATTCCAATAGTCTTTGTTTACATTACAAATATTTGTTAAGGAATTCTCCAAAACCTTGTTGAAGGCTTCCACTGTTCCATTTGCTTGAGGGCAATAAGGAGTGATCTTCTGGTGATGTATCTTAAACTCTTAAAGCATTTCTTCGACTGTAATTTTAATAAAGTGAGTCCCCTGATCACTCATCAATATTCTTGGACACCCAAAACTTGTCACTACATGTTCAAATAAAAATTGTGTTGCTGTCTCAATGCTGCAATCCTTTACTGGTGCTACTTTATCCCATCTAGTCAAGTATTATGTTGCTGTAATAATATATCTAGCTCCTATACTCCTTGTTGGTGGATTAATTAGACCTACAAAGTCTACTTCCCACTTATCAAATACTTGAAAAGTTATTTGAGGTCTCAGTGGCATCTCATCCCTCCTAGATGGCGTCCGAACTCTTTGACATACATCACACTTCTGAAAATATTCCTTTGAATCCTTATGAACTGTTAGCCACCATAATCCCATGCAATACCTTCTGCGCGATAGCTTTTCCTGCGTAATGTCCTCTAGCAATCCCTTCACATTGCTCTGCTAAGTTGATAGGCCTTTCATGCTCCATCACACATCTCCTTAAGATTATATCTGCTCCAAGTTTGTATAAATGACCTGTAATCAATTGATAGTCTATAGCTCTAACCACCAATTTTTTCTTTTGCGCACCTGTAAATTCTCTTGGTGAAAAACTTGTACTCAAAAACTCAATAATGTCAGCAAAATACTCGTCAACTATCTATACTGAAAACAATTGTGCATCTAGAAAGTTTTCTTCCAAGTTATCGGGTTCTTCTCCATTAGTTATACTGGATAAGTGATCTGGTCCTGCATTTAATCTTCCTGGCTTCACTACAACTTCAAAATAAAATTCTTTTAATAAAATTATCCATCTACATATCCTTCCCCCCAACATTGGCTTATTGACTAAATATATTAGAGAAAAATGATCTGTAAACATATTGAAATGTTTCCCTAACAAGAAATGTCTTTATTTTTGCAAAGCATACACCATAGCTAATCCTTCTCTTTCTATAGTGTTATAGTTCTATTCTAAATCTGATAAGTTTCTGCTGGAAAACGCTATAGGGTGATCTATATCACCTTATCCTGTTTGGGTTAATACTGCTCCTAATGCTATTTCATATGCATCTACATGCACATGAAATTCTTTTGCCCAGTATGGAAATATTGAAATCGACGCAATAACCATCTTCTCCTTCAAAATATCTAGACTTTGTTGGCATTCATCATTCCAGGGATACTTAGTGTTCCTCTTCAAAAACTTCTCCATTGGCATAGTAATCTATGCATATCTTCTTATGAAATTTCTGTAATACCCTGTATGGCCCAATGCACTCTTTAACTCCTGCACTGTCTTTGGTGGTGGTAAGTTAACTATGACAACAATTTTAGTAGGATCAACTAGAAGACCATGTTTACACACCACATGTCCTAAAACAATTCCAAACGATGCTCTGAAAATACATTTCATAATGTTCAATGGTATCTGACACTATCTGCATGTGTCCAACATTATCCTTAATTCTTCAACATGATCCTTCAATAAACCGAACATTGTCCAATCATCCAAGTAAACTTCTAAAAACTTATGAATAAATTCCTTAAAAGTTGCTACTACTACCCTTGAAAAAATGGATGGTGCATTCTTCATCAAAATGGCATAACTGTATACTAAAACGATCCCCACTCTATAGCAAAGGTATTCTTGTGCCTATCTTCTAGTGAAATCCTTATCTGATGATAACCTGGAAATCCATATGTGAATGAATAAGCTTCTTGACCTCCTACATTCTCTAAAACTTCGTCTATGAATGGGGTAGGAAAAGGATCATGTTAGAAAGCATCATTCAATTTTATCAAATCTACACAAATCCTAATCCTTGCTTGCTTCTTTTCCTGCACCACCATAAGACTAATCCATTCTAACTCTTCTACAGGTTCTATGACACCAGCTTCTAGCATCTTATCATTTTCTTCCTTCACTTTCTCTTTTTATATTGGATTTAATATGTAAGGTCTCTGTCTAATAGGAATTTCTTCTGGCTTCAAAATGATTTTCATCTCTCCTATCTCTCCTACTAATCCTTTCATCTCTGAGAAAGTCACTAGAAATAATTCATTGTACTCGTGCAATAATTCTGTGATCCTTTCTACTGTCTGATTATCCCAATAATCTCCAATACTAGCCATCTTTGGGTTTTCTATAGTTCCAATGTTTACCTTCTTCATATTTAATGGTACATCATAATATTATGAATCTAGCTTGGGACCTTCTACTTCCCTTTCACCTTCCACTTTTGTGATCTGTATATTGGGCGGGTTATCTTATATTGTATCTTCTTCTTCAACGACGTGATAACAATGTAGCAATTGTTTAACTGTCTGTCTAGCCTACTTCTGATATGATGGGATTATTTCAAATTCAGGTTCTTCAAATATCATGTCTCTTACCACTTTTAGTGTTGTATCTATCTCTATACGGTCATGCTCAAATGCAAATGTATCTATGAAATTATGTTTTATTCTCTTCTCAGTTTGTAGTTTCTCTGCATTGTTCCTTTTCTATGTACCAGTTCTTTGGAATTCCTTCTAGAGTGTGAATGAAATGGTGTGGCCATTCTTTTGGTGGTACTAATATCCATTTAACTATTCACTTATCTACATGTTCTTGAGGTTGTCCAAATCCCTCACATTTTTCCTCATATCTATGCTCTTTCTCTGCGACGAATTTGATGCTCAGTAACCTTTTTCACTGAAACCAATTGTTGATATTTTCCTTGTGTGTACCCCACCATATTGCAGGTGTAGCTTTTAAATCAATATCTAATGATGGTAATCTCTGATTTTCCATAACCCCTACCTCAAACTTCATTAAAAATTCTTCTAAATAATTCAATCCATAAAAATTAGGAGGTTATCTTACCTCTGTACCAACCCATCTCAGCACACATGTCATTTTGGCACATCTCTTGGTAGATAATTCATGTATTCATTGCTTCCAATTTTCTAGTCCTGTGTTAGAGTCTAAAGAACAAGAGCTAATACTCCTCCAACTGAGCATGTCATCTGCAGTTGGGTTGATATAATCCTCTTCGCATGCGGTAGTTCTGTATAGTTGATTCACATATACTATCAGAATATTGTTTGTCACGGGTTCCACATACTTGCCTCCTTCTGTAGGATCTAATGGTGCAATAATAATGTACTCCCCTGATTCAAATATCATCTTTCTCATCTTCAAGTCGATAATAGCCTGGTTATAAAAATCCCAATCCAGGCCCCACAAAGCTAGATATGGTGAAGTATTGTCTACTATGTCAATTAATTCAAAGTTTTCCATGGTGTGCACACCATCTAGATCTACTGGAATCCCCTTCAACTTACCAATTGGCACCACTCTGTGCTGATTTTCCAACTTCAACTGAATTGGTGAATACCCCAATTTTGGTTCTCCCATAGCTTCCCAAGTCTTATTTGGAAGAACATTGACTTTAGATCCTAATTCTAGTATGATATCCCCCATATTCAAATCTCTTATGATGGCATTCAATCTGAATTCCCTATTGGTTCTTCTCTTCTTACATACCTGATTTACTCTTTTTACCCCTTCTTCCCTAGAATTACACTTTTCTAACAAATCTTGTAGTACTTGTAAGGGATTTTTATCATTCAATAATTTGACATAGGCTCCCAAAAAGTTTCTTAAGTTACTTACTTGTTTTGAAGACTTCTCTTGATTGGTCTGATCAAGTAATGAAGGCATGTCATACACTGGTATTTCATCTTCTAGTTTAGTGCCTGAAGTAGACACAATATTTTCTTTCAGATTACCCTACCTAGCTTCATTGAATATCTCTTTCTCTTTGCGCACAGAAATTTTTTGTTCAAGCATTGTATTCTTCTTGACCCACTGGTACTGGTCCTAGTCCTTCTTGGTTGCATCTTCTCTTGTCTTAGATCCACCTCGAGTAACTATGTTAATCTTCCTTCCATACTCTTCTTTGTTTTCTACCCTGATCCATTGCACGTTCTGATTAATATGGTTCCTCTTGTACTGTATTTTTATCAAGAGTGTTGGGAAATATTTTGTTTCATAGTCTGTTGTGCGACAATACATACATGTCGCAGGTGGTTGTGGGAAGTCACTTGCATAGTACCCTAGTTTCTGACAGTTATGACAAACAACTAGTCCTCGACCTCCTCCAAAGCCTCTTCATCCATGACCTCCTCCTATGAAACCTCCTCCTTTTCCTTGATTATCTCTGCGCAGTGTATTATAATGAGGTCCTTGATTATACTGTGGTTGTGCATTATTGTATTGCAGTGGTGTTGTGCATTGCAGCAGTGGTACTCCAAATTGTTGCACATTATTGTACTACGGTTGTGCTTGAAACTATTGCGCGAGATTATATTTTGGTTGTTGCATGTTGTTATACTACGACTGCTGCATTTTATTATAATGTGGATTTTGTGCAGGTTGTCCTGTTACATGCTCAGCCTGCACCCTGTATGTATCTGAAATCCTTTCTTTCATCATCTCCAAGGTTCCACAATCCTTTTCTTTATGTCCAAATGACTTTAAAAAGTTACAAAATGTACTCTTCGATACTACCTTTTATTTCTGAATCAGGGGGAAATGATAGGGATCATGCCCATGTGTTTTTCAAATCTCACACCATGGTCCTCCTGAAGCTAAAGGGTTTGGCATACCCACTCCAATATACTTTGGAAATAACGGGCACTCATTCTTGTGACGACCTTCTATCCTACACATTGTACACTAGACATCTTCTCTTTTATCCTTTCCCTTGTTTTGATTTAGCTGGAATGTTAAGTTATTCAAATATTTCTTTAGCTCTTCCACAATTGGATCTGTATGCTTGTACTTGTTTTCCTCTAGCTACAATGTTTCTTGCAGAGCTTCATCCTGGCTCTGTAATTTATGTTGTCTCAAAGGATACTTCATAGTGGCAACAAAGAATTAAAAAACAAATGTTTATGTTGTGTGTCAGTAATACTGTACTTTAACTTACCTTTTATCCTATTGAACGTATGGTCCACTTCCCAGACTGATTCTCCTAGTTTCTGCTTGATCTCTATCATTTCATTCATAAAATGGTCTTCTGATCTTGGTTTCTAAAATTCATTTATTAATTTCCTCTTCACCTCTGCTACAGTGTTAGGCGTTCCCATTGAATTATTTGTTGTGAGACCCATGTACCACTCTAATGTATGGTCTCTGAATGTGATTTCTAACTACGCAACCTTTGTATCCTCATCTGTAATCTTTTTTGTTTCCCATATCTTCTCACAGATCAAAAAATGTTTTTTTGGATCATCTGACCCATCCCGTAAAAAATCTGGTAACCTAATCGTTGGATATTTTCCTTCCATTTAAAAATTTTTCGAACTACCACCTCTGCATGGTGTAGATACTTGACTGCTTCTTGCTAAACTTGCACTTATTCTACTAGACCCACGCCCTATAAAAATTATTATACCACTAATCACTTGCTGGTTAACTGGTTTTTCTTCTTCAGATGTCTTAGTGACACATGGGGTTGTGGGTTCCACACTAATTCAGATCTAGAATGGAGAGCCTTCTTCTGCGTCGAACCCATGACCTATGGTTTTCCTCTCATATGTGGCACACAATATATCCTCAACTTGACTCATGGCACATATATCCTCTACTTCTTCCTCATCGTTGTCCAATCCCTCTCGCTTGAATACTTCCCTCTTCTTGTTATTCATCCTATACTGGTAGTGTCGTCCGCTGCGCATCACACCTTCTTTCCTTATGATTTCCCTGGTCTGTTCATCATCCATCAGGATGGGGTCCATTTCTTCCTCATTTTGGATACTCTCTAGAGCCTTCTCCATTTCTCAGATCTTCCTTAGTGTTTCCCCCAACTCCCCCATGCACGCAGAGTGATCTAGTTGTCCAATTCCATGGTCATCATGCCTTTATAATGTAATAAGATCTTGATCAACATGTAGAGTGACCTGATGTACCTCCCTTTGTGTCCCCTCAAGAAATATTTTTCTGTAGAAGTATATAACTTCATTTTATCTACTAAAAACTCGGGGATAAACCCCATAGTAATATTTTGTAACCAGAAATCCATTGTGCAGATGAATTTGTTATTAATTCTCTCCAATCGCGCAATATTTTCAGCAGTACATTCTACTGGCCTGATCTGATTAGTCGAATGGGTATCCTTCAACCTTAATAACCACTCTTGTAATAACTCTAGAAAATAACAAAAATATGCTTCATGAAAATCAGTAAACACATACCTCTACAGGTACTGGCGTGGTGTGTACCTGAAACCCTTATTATCTTTCTATGTGAACTCCAACTACTTTGTCTCTAACAATATTTCAATCTCTTGCTTCATAGGATTCCATGGCCTAGACATCCCTTTCTACCTGGATATTCATCACCAAACCCCTTCCAGGATGTCCTTTTGAGTTCAAACCAACAACATAACCATTTGTTGGATGCTTGGGCTGGCCCGAGTTCTACCTTAGTTCTCCAACAAAACCCTTTTCACCATCGACCCTTCTGGTAAACTAGAAGGCTACACCACGGACATAGTGCACAACACTGTCTCACCTGAGATGGTTTATGGGTGACTGCAGGACGCAATTGTCTGCAGTCATGGAAGGGATTGGGGGGTTGTTCTTCTTACTTATATTTCTACTTTAACATGCATTCTATTATACCATTCACCATATCTAATATTTCATTCATTCTGCATACATATTCTAGTGTGCGTTATAATTAAAACCATTAATTTATATAATCAATTAACCATAATTGCAAAAATAAAAAAACCATTCAGACAAATTTCAACACATGGTTTTACCATGGTTCACCCCCCCTAGGGATACGTCCACATATATCTTCTTTTCATTTCTTCTTCTTCATCAAAATAACATTGCACGCATTACATCAATAGAATATGTGAATAGTGGTGAGGTTGGTGAGTGTCACACTAAGCTCCACATCTTATGACTTGATCCTCAATTACATCAACTCCATCTGAGCAACGCAACTCTCAACAATACAGACTCTAACAAAAGTATGATACTCTCTCTCAAAAGGGACACAAAAGGATTCTCTCCAAGATACAAGATACACTCCAAATACACCTCAATCTACCTTACACTTCTATTTATAATACAAAATAGGTTAAAACCCTTACAATATGACTCCAAAAATCTAACCCTAACATGGCTAGGTTTGTTCACTTATGCGTCATATTTCCACAAATCCTGTCGCTCGCTGCTTCCTTTTCCCTTTGTCGCACTGGTCTTCCTTATTTTCTGGTGCGCGTTGTTTCCTTTGGTCCATGTTGCCTTGATTACTGCGCTTGCTCCCAAAAATGCCTACTCCAACACTTGCAATATGAAAAGGTTCCCCATGGGAAGATGAAAGTTGTTTTATGCTGATTAGAAGGTAGAATATCAATTTGGTTGTATCTTAAGAAGCCATCCATGAATGAAAATATTATGCTTCTGACATAATTGTCTATGATTTGGTCAATGAAGGGAGTAGGGTAATTTTATTTAGGACAAGACTTGTTTAGGTCCCTATAGTCGACGCAAAATCTAATTCTCCCTTGTTTTTTTGTGACTGCAATGATGTTAGAAACCTATTTGGTCAGAGGTATGGGATACTGAAACCAAATATTAACAATTTTTCTACTTCTGCCTTTATAGCCATGATTTTCCTAGGATGCACTGGGTGAAGTTTCTGTCGTACAGGATTGGCTCCAGGGAAAAGTTTGATTTCATGCACTACGATCGAAGGATCGATCCCTAGAATTTCTTCATAGCTGTAAGAAAAACCGTCGCATAATTATTTAAATAAGGTTGTGTAAGCCTGAATTTGTTTAGTCGAACAATTCACGCCTAACTGTATGGTTTCCACGATACCATATTTTTACGATATGTCAACGTGAATGGTTTGTGAAATATTCCCTAAATTTCCTTTGGAAATAGTATCCTGAGTGAGTATCGGAGAAGGAGGGTTACTGACAATATCAGAGGGGAATATGGATTTAATATCTTCCTCTATTACATCCAATCTTGGGAGAAAAGAAAATCGATGGTGGTGATCGTCACAAGGTAACTCTTCTATGCTAAGCATTTCTATTATGGATTCATTGGATGGAAAAATATGTAGGAAATAGTCAAAACATGATGATAAAGAGTCTAACTAGGATGGTAGATGACATGAATCTGATGCCACCAGATGTTGGTCACTGGAACAAGGAGAGGAATATTGAATAGCATCATATGCCGCCTCTGCTCGACTAAGTGACATAACAATCGCCGAGCGTATCAAATTCTAATGGACTAGGCACGACTCAAGGATCATATGATTCAAGGGATTTGTGTACCATGGTTCAAATCATATTAACCATTATATCTTGTTGCGAGGTTTCAGGAGGAGATATAGGAAACATTCCCATGAGTGAGGCATCTTTTAGGATACCTACTCCCACACTTTCGTATCTGAGTTTTGAATCTCCCAAAAATGGGACATTGTTGGCAGTGTGGTTGTTGATATTTGGTGTACAATAATCTAACTGGTCAATGGTAAAAATTTTCCCTTGATTGGGAAATTGTACAAGACGAAAAATTGAAGATGCAACAACAGTAATTTCATAAAACCAACTTTGACCAAGTAATAAATTATAATATAGAGGAGCATTAACTATTCGCCAAAAAATATTTCCCCCCCCAATTCAACGAATAAAGATTGAAACAATCCAAACGGTTTGAAACATCACCCATCAAATGCTTTCAATGTAGTAGGATACAAATTTAGACTTGGAGAACCAATGTTTTTCCAAAAATCTAAAGAAATAACACATGTCGAAGTGCCTTCATCTAATGTAGTACAGTGGATGCTTCAATTTCAGACAACAACTTGAATTTGAAATGCAAGTTGATGAGATAGCCTCGTTTTATAATCTTCCAGGTTAAACGTGATGTTGTTGGATGACTCAGGGTCTATAGATCCAATGGATGACAAGAGGGTTCTATGTTGATTAGGATAGTTCTGTGGAACCTCAAGTGTTGACGTCGCACATTGTGCTTGTGCCATATCTTAAACAAATATGTAGTCCTGGGTAGCACGATTGTTCGGATTAAAAATCAACTTTTGGATTGTACTCTTGGGTGGATGTAATATTGATTCAAAGGTTGGTTTCTCTATCTAGAGAGGTCCAGATGGAAGGGATAGAAGAAGTGGAAGGTGGATCATTCATAGTTCCATTAGGTGGACTTCCATTACTGGTTTTTCCTGGAGGTGTATCATATGTCTTTGTTATAATCGTCAAATATATAGTCTCGTTACACACATAAATATGTGAACTTGAGGAAGCATCACCACTAGGAGGATGATCTGTGTTGGCCCCTTGTAGAGGTGTAATATTTTGTGCAACCATTTTTTGTTTCTATGGTGGAAAAGGATTAGTCAAAACAACGGGTTGGGAATTCCCTTATAAAAATTTTGTCACTTCTTCTTAGTGAGGACAATCCCTAGTATAATGATCTTCTCCACACATTAAACATGGAAATTTTATCTTTCATTGTAGTTGTTTATCGATAGTAGGTTTTTGTGTTTGTGTTTTTAGACTCTTCGTTTGATTATAATTTTTCTTAGATTTACTTTATTCTTTTTCTATCCTCCAAGTTGCGGAGATGAAGCATATTGAACTTCATACACCTGTGAGGTTTGATATGGAAAGGAAGGAGAGTTGGATGGAATCGAAGTCTGCATCATAGTTGGGGTATAAGATGAATGGATTGCTGGCCCAGTTGATTGTGTGACAGACTAAATTTTTAAAGAATCGATGATGCCATAATAATGAGAGTCATATGATGTTTTTGATGGATCATTTGATGTACCGAGAGAATTCAGGATTAAGTTGTATAAGGTACTAGATTGGGAATAAACGAAATCCAGATATTGAGCATGACTAATAGCCTACTCTTCAGTGACAACACCTCCAATTACAACATTTTAGGAAATGGGTGGTAAAAGGGATTTCATAAACCATTCTGCCAATAATTGGTCAAGAATTACAACTTTAATTAACCATCTTGGCCGCCTCCACTCATGGATATGATCAGAAATATGAGTGGAAGTGGATTATCAAAGGGAGGTCAAAATCTCTGTAATGGTTTCATATCTAATTGGAAGTTGAAAATGGGTTAGGAAATCCATCACAACATAATTAAATTCATTGAATAAACCTCGTGGTAATTCAATATACCACTTAGCTACTGAGCCCGTAAGAGTTCTCTAGAAAAGACGTAACCAAATAGAATCATCCATTAATGAGTTTGAATAAAACCAAAGACATAATGTCATGAAATGATTATTTGTGTATTCCCCGTATTTTCTATCAAATTTAGGAATATTGGATGGTAACTTGGCAGGAATTACTAGCCAGAAAGGAGAATGTTGTAGGGGATCATTTGTTAATCTTGATAAGCCTGGAAGATCCAAAGTGGATAGAAAAGGTAATTGTTGATTGCTTTGAGGCTACTGATAATACTGATGAGGAATCATAATACCATTAGTACCATAAGTTAGTTGTAAAGGTACATTATATCCTGATGGTCCTCCCATAGGTTGTTGTTGAGGATTCTGGGAAGTAAAAGAAGGATTCATTGGTTGAAGAATTTGGAAAAAAATAATTAGTGCACCGATTGATTTGATATGTTTCCTTATGGAGGAAAAAATGTTTGAATCAGATGACCCTAGGTAGGGTTAACAACACCTAGAAATGGTTGTCTAAAATAGAGTCTTAAGGGAGTAGGATTAGAGGGTCCCACCTGAGCGGTTTTCCCTCATGTGGGTCCTGCTGAAGCAGTTTTCCCCTAGGATTGTTATTGGATTCCAACTAAAGGGTTTGGAATTTGTCCTATGACTTTCCCCCCAGTCACATGTTGGGTTACAACTGGGATTTTTCCACTAACTAAGGGTTTCCCTCCAGTAGGAATCTGTCCAGTGGTAGAAAATTGCCCCTCGACTGAAACTTGTGTCATGATAGGATTTTTTATCCTAAGATGAAGAAGTGTCCCAGTAGGATTCTGTGGTATAAATGAACTTCTGGTTTGCAAAGGTACAATGTGTGAAACTATCGTAGTGTTTCTTAATTGACTAGGAATGAGAATACTCGAGCTACTTGACATTTGAACTACAACAGTAGTGGTGTTACCTTTATACCAAACTAATGGAGAGGCTATAGGTGACAGTTTCGAGGTAGGAAGAGGTTGGGTGATCAGTATCATACCCATCTTAAGGTGGTTGTATTGGCCTAAATATATTATCCACAAGGTAGAAGGAGTAGGAGCAGGAGTCTAAATAGGATCAACTATTACATATGTTTGAATATGGATGGTAAATCCTTCTGTAGGGTTGGGTGTTCTTGACTCTATAGCTAAAATGTCCTCGAATGGCCTGAGCGGTAATTAGGAAGGGTAATAGTATAATGTAGATTCAAAATATCCTAAAGGTTGTATCTGTAAAACGATTGGACCAAGAGGATTGGTTATAGGTGGGTTTGCAGGAACAAAATCTTCTTGAAAACCTATGCCCTCTTAAATAAATTGTTCAGGTAAAGGAGTAGTTACAATCCTAGTCTTAGAGATAAATTCTTCATTTATTTTTCCTTTGTGAGAATGATCTTCCAGTGAATGAGGAGAAAAGTGTTTTTAACCTTCCAGAGGAAACCCCTGAATTCTATGATACCTACGAAGATCTTCATTGGCCAGAGTTAAAAAACAATAATCTTAGGGCCAAATACAAATGACAAAAGAAAACACCCTTAAAAAGATAAAGGAAATCAACTAGGAAAAGAGTAGATAGTAGGATCTTCCAAATAAGGGATATCAATCCACCAACAAAGAAGTGAGAAGTAGTTACCCCGACCTCCACGTCACAACCCTTCATGGTGTAAGAAAACCTCGCTTTCATGGGATCACCCTCCAAGGGTACTAAAAGTGTGATGCGATGTCTTCCCCAGGTACCATGGGAAACCCCCTACAGTCACCTCTGTAGATACCTAGGAAATGCCACTAAGGTTACCAGCTCGTAGTCAGCCTCAATGTGGGTACAATCGATAGTTGGGATCGAACATATGGGAAGGATATCAAAGTCTAAAATTATTCAAGAGAAATGAAGGTAAGTGGACCAGTAAGACTCTTGAGGACCTCGAATGGATTCAAGATTCACTAATCACCGAGACAAAATGAAACTAGTGGTTTCTCAAGAAGAACAACCATTATATGCTCTTTCCACTACTATTGGTCAATATTTGGAGGGGTAATATCCGCAACTCTCCTACATGCGACGTCATGCTTAGCCTCTATGTTAGAGGGGGTTACCATATATTCCTACATGATAGCTGGATTTAACCACTCTTTAGTAATCTACATTTTGTTTAGAAATTTTGGACAATTTACTCACTTTTCCTAGTGCAAACATTCTAATTCCTAGACTACTATTGGTGTTCTATAAATAAAATGTCTAGTTTATTTTAATTACGAGTGTTTGATTCTTTAGAGTTGTTTTTTTCTCAAGGGTAGATGGAGATGAAACTAATGATGTTTTTAACTAACTCCAGAAACCATTCAGTAGGAAAATGAAATGCACAATTTCTTTCAATGAATCCTACTTACAAGAGGGAGAAAATGTTTCTTTTTCTTCCAAATACAATTAAACACTCAAAAAAACACTTAATTCATGCAATAATCAATGCATCTTTTCATTTAAATGAAGAATCCAAATGTTTTTCAATTATCAAAGGAAAGTTCTTTTAAATTTCAAAACCAATGAATGCCAAGTTCTTTAATTTTTTCACTACATCTCTACTTCTAAAGATTTAGAATGCATAAAATTCTTTGTTTGATGTTAACATGAAAATAAGATTCAATGTAGTTATTTTAATGATTCTTTTCTTTTAATGAGAATGAAATAGTCCAAATCCAAGATAGAAGAGGATACGAAGAAAATTAATACTCAAACAAAGATGCACTCATAAATACTTTCTACATTTGTTCAATCAAAGTGCTCGAAAGGAAACGATTAGTCTTAAAAGGTATTAAAACCAAAATATTTGAGACTAATTGACAACACAACGAACTCTAAAATATTCTAGAATTCAACTGAAATTCCAGTAGAATACCTTCAAGTTGACAGAAAAGGTTCTCAAAACTGACAAGTAGAATGCTTGAAATTTCTCCAAGAAGAAAAGTACATAAGTCAAATGCTTGTATAATATGGAAAGAAAAATACTGTTGATAATCAAAACCGCACTCAAGGATTTGATCAACCTTGTCCATCTAATAACCCTTTCAAAACTTGATCAGAGGTAATTCTTAAGAAACAAGACAATAAGAGAAATGTTCGTAATAAAAATCAAACAATCAAAGTCTAAAGCAATCAAAGAAGAATTTTGAGAAAAAGATTGGATCATAGAGACTGAGAAACAGAGAGAAAGAGGCCCAAACCCCAACCTAGAAAAGGGTGAAACTCCTGGTACAAAGCGTATAGGGCATCAATGGTAGGGTAACGCTCCCAAAAATACTACAAGAGGGCGTCAATGACTCTCTGTAGACCACTACAGGGGAGTGCCATTGTTTGAAAAAAGGTCAAACAGACTCAGGTGTAGCCCATATTTCAATAAAAGTTTTCTCAAGACTCTATAAGCTATTCAATGATAGTAAAACGCCAAAATACTTTAGAAAGAAAGCATTCAATCGAGTAACATACAAAGAAAAAGGACTAAAAACCAAGGAACCACTCGTTCCCCAATGTAGTCATCAAATTTTGTTGTGAGAAATATTACCCTACGAACAAGTTATTCTCCACTTAGCCGAGTTTTCTTCAGCTAAGACATAATAGAGAAAATGGACACTAACATCCCTTGCTTCTGTCTATTTACAGGCAAAAGTGAGAAGAGAGAAAATGAAATAAAGGTGCAACTTATTCGAAGGTTGTCCTTGCCTCTCCTTGTTGCTCCATCATTCGATCCAGTCCTAGCTCGATGACGATCTTCCTACACTTAGACAAAACGATCTCTCTCTTCTACTAATTGCACATATTTATATGAAATAAAATATAATTAGATGAAATAAGCATGAAATTCATATGTAAACTAAATAAGACAAAATTATGGGAATAGACCAAGCTTATATTCATGAGAAACAATGGACAAAACTTACAATCATTTTGATGTTGATCAATCCTCCTCCTATGCATCTCCTATTCAACCCTTGACGATATGCTAACTAATGAACCAAAGATTTGATATGCTTCATATATTAACTTCATCTAATCTTCTTCACTCTTGAGAGACCTTGTTTATATAGAGGCTTTGGGAGGTTTAACCAACTTATAGTATCAAGGGAAGGTTGATATATTTCCTCCATAATCTAGGATTGATTACCCAAAAAGGAGAGACTCGAGCTTATGAGTCATCCTTTGATCCTAACAACAAAAACAATATCGAAGTCAACCCATAGAATAAGGTGGGATTGGTTAAAACCACCCTAATAGGATTAATGCTCCCTCTAATCCCGAAAAGAGGCATCACTGATGCTCCCTACTATTTTGGTAAGGGGCCTCCCCCAAGGAGTGACACTCTCTGAGCCATGGCAGGGGGCATCAACGCTCCAACTAAGCCAAAAATAGGGGGGAAGGATACATGTTTGACCTCCAATTTTTTATTTTTTTTATTTGATAATTGGGGAACATAATTTTTTTTTTCCATGGTGTCAGGATTGTGAAACCAAGGTGTGACACTGATATGTGACAATTTTTCATGTAACACAGGGGGGGTTAGGATTGGTGGGTCGAGGGAGAGGAAGAAAATAGGGTTTTTTGTTCGGGGAAAAAATAACTTGTTGTTCTTATTTATCATTTTTAGTAGCTTCCAACCAAGTCTGAGGGAAATCTATGAGGACCTAGGCTCTGATTTCATCCTTTAGGCCACTAATAAAGCATTCCTGGAAGAAGGCATCTGTCATGCCTTTTGTTATGAAGGCCAAATGCTCAAAGGAAGTTATAAAGTATTCCATAGTGCCTGACTGTTTCAACTTGGTCAAACGACCTAAATAGTGGGTGTTAGTGTCAAAGCATTCATAGAGCTATGCAAAAAAATAGGTTCATGCAACATACCCCTGGCATGCATTTTTACGCCATTGCCAACATTTCCAGTGGTTAGGATCCAGATAGAGAACAACATAATGAAGTTTGGAAAACTCATCGGTAATGCCATGTAAAAATAAATAATGCTCCATTTGAGTGACCCAACCCGTGGGGTAGGAGACATCAAATTTATTGACCTCAACTCGGGGAAGATGGGGGTCACGATGAAATGAGTTGGATTGAAAGATCATAGAATGGGAGGATTCAGTACCATCTAAGTGGGATGATTTTTTCTAGGAGTGTTGGCTATCGGAAGTCACTCTTGGATTGCTTGCAGGAGCAGAGCCCGACGCCCATCAGTTTAATGTCACGATTTGTTTGAAAAGGGTGATCAAATGGAGGAAAACTCGAGGAGATATCACTCTAACTCGGGGACTGAGTTTGGTACATATGGTGACAAAGGAGGTCTTGATCCAACTTCAGCCAGTGGGTTGATAAAAAGGTGAGCAGGTGGAAGACTTAGTGAGAAAGTGGACAAACAGCTTTGGGCAACATGCTTACGGCTATTTGCAGAAGAAAGACACTGAGCAAGATTCTCTTGGGTTCAGGGTCTCAAGAAGCTGAGGAGGACTTGAATGGATCCTCCAATTCCAAGTCACTCAGCGATGGGCATACCACAAGAACTGGTTAGAAATATCATAACTGTTACAGTGATCCTACCAACATCATCCTATAACAACTATGGCTCAACTGGATCCTCCAATTCCGAGCAATTCAAACACAGTGGCACAAAGACATAAGAGAGACTGACATTCATTAGGCAAGTCTCAAGAGTGCATACATAACCAGAAATATCAGTGCTTCATTAAAGATTTACAACCAGGAGCTAAGCTCAACCATCGATAGATACAAAAATGGCAAAAATGCCTACATATACTCAAAACAACAAAAGCAGTGAAACCAAGAAAATGCATTGAAGACTTTGCGTCTGCATGGCTTCTGACAATATGGGGCTGTAATCTCTGAATGGTCATGCAACTTATGGCAGACGCGATCGATCCCTTGATAGTTTATTTGGCGAATCGACGTGTCTTTAATTCAATGCAGGACTTCCCATTATGGCGGAGATGATGTCTAACCACCACCAACTTCTTCAATAATTACTTCTTGGGATTGAAGATGACCGGGCCAACTCAGCATTTTGGGATATGGAAGACCTCTCGCGTTGCCACCTGGAATAACTGATGGGTTCGTAGGACGGGTGTGGAGACCAGCGCGGGAAGTGAGGTATAGCTTTGGAATGACGGGGCCTCAACTGTAAGGACAGAGAAAAGGACAATGAGAGGTGAGAGAGGTGGCAGGGGATTGATAGGAGTCATTAGGGATATACGCAGAGACAGTGGGTGAATGGACGAGGTAAGTTTAATGTGGTGAAAGGCTGACATGGAGGGAAAAGGATACGTGGCGAGTGATAAATGGATGATGAGACGAGGGAAAGGCCATCTGGAAGTGTAAGAGAGAGGTGAACGGTGACACATGGCGACAAGGGAAAGGCGGGCAGAAAGATGACATGGTGGGAGGCGGGCCCATGCGGGTTAAAGACAGGGCAGCTGATAAGGTCGGGGCCATGCCTGAGCCGTTGATGTGGGCTCCTCAATCGTGGTCGTTGGAAACTGCATCTATGATTCCGGACCCCCCCCTGCTTAAAGGTAGAAAGGCGGGGGAGGGTCCAGAATGGTCTTCATCACCGTTGATCCGGGCGCGCTCATCTGGACCGTTGGAGAGTTGCGCCCCCGATTCCGGACCCCCCCCCCCTGCTTAAAGGTCGGAAGGAAAGGGGGGTCCGGAATCCAATATGCGTCGTCAATCTGGACCGCCCGGTCTTGCTTGCTGCTTACCATGGGCGCATTTTCACCCGAAACTTTGGACAAGTGGGTTTTTACCCCTTCTTTTGCGTTCTACCCCCCTATACAAGAAATATCGCTAACATTTGGCTCCATGGGGGATAGAGTCATCCTCTAAGAACTCTTTTGCAGACTTAGTGCCTTTACTGTTGGGCTATGGAGTCATTTATTAGTCCAAAAAATAAAAACAGAAACAATATTTACAAAACAAAACAAAACAAAAAGAGCCGACTGCGGCTCACAGAAAACAGTTTTTCAAGAAATGCCCATTGACTGGGCTACCAAAAACTTCATTGCCTTCCAGATCCTGCAACCTGTAAGTGTTGTTTGAAAATACTTCAAGGATCTTGAAAGGCCCGATCCAGAGGGCATCAAATTTACTGTGTTTTCCCTTTTCCTGCTTGGGTGCATCCCATTTGAGCACTAGATCACCCTGCTCAAATTCCTTCTTCTTGTTCTTCTTGTCAAAAGCCTGCTTGATCTTCTGTTGACGATTGTAGGCTCTGTCCATGACTTGTTCTCTGATCTACTGCACTTCCACCATCTGATGAATCCTTCTGAGTACGTGATTAGGCTTTCCTTCAAGGACTTGGAGGAAGTTTGCCATAGGTAAGGCAAGCTGAGTGGGGAAAATGGCTTCTATCCCATAAACCAGCTGGAAAGGTGAGAGACCCAGGGACTTCTTGGTTGTCACCCGATTGGCCCAGAGAGCAAACTTGAGCTTTGAGTCCCAGGCCTTCTGATTGTCTTCCAGAAGCTTTTTGATAAGCTTGATCAGGCTTTTATTTGAGGACTCTGCCAGTCCGTTTCCCTGAGGATAGTATGGAGTGGAGTGGACCAGTGAAATCCCAAATTTCTCACAAAATTTGATCAGAGACTCAGACCTAAAGGGGGAGGCATTATCAGTGACAATTATGCTTGGGTAACCAAATCTGGCTATGATGTCCTCCAAGAAGTTGATGATCACTTTGTGAGAAATGATTCTAGTGGGGACAACCTCTATCCATTTAGTGAAATAATCAGTCGCAGTGAGGATCCATCTGTGCTGGCCACTTGAGGGAGGATGAATCTCCCCGATGAAATCCAATCCCCACTGCTGAAAGGGGGCAGAAACTATTACAAGCTTTAATGGCAAAGATTTGAGTTGTTGTTTACCTGAGAACTTCTGATATTTGATGCAAGCCCTAACTTCCCTGCAGACATCAGTAAACAAAGTAGGCCAGTAATACCCAGCTCAGAGGATTTTGTGGGCTGTGGTATTCCATAAATGATGATGTCCGCAGAGACTGTTATGAAAATCAAACATTACATTTTGTGCTTTCAATGGGTCCAAACATCTTAATAATATCCCCAGAGGGTCTTTCCAATACAGAGCTCGGTCAACGAGGCAGTATTTGACCGCTTTGAGCTTCAAAGCTCTGGCTCTACTATTTCCTAATCCGTCAGGGGGCTTCAATTCCTGCAGAAAGTACACGATATCCCTGTACCAGGGACATTCTGCTAGTGGTATGGTGATCTGGGAATTACTGCTAGATGACTCAGCTTGTTCATTGATGCAGTTAATCTCCAGAGCTTTGTAATTGGATTCAGCCAACAACTTGGCCAAACCTTGCCCCTTTATCAATTTGGTGGGCTTAATCTCCAGGTCAAATTCCAGGATCTTAGCTATCCATTTGCCCCTCTTCCCATCTATGTCAGGCTATATGAGAATGTCCTTCACAGAAGTAGAAGGGACATAAGCAGTGATTTTCGAGTGTAAGACATAGATCCTGAAAGCCTTGAGAGCTTTCACCGATGCATAGGCCTGCTTTTCCATGATCTCATATTTAAGCTCAGCATCCCTCAGTGCCTTGTTGAAGAAGGCAATGGGTTGTTCTCGCCCTTGGTCATTTCTCTGTAATAGGACTGCTGCTATTGAGTCGTCAGAAGCAAATGAGAAAATCAGGAAATCTTTAGCATAATCGGGACTGATCAGCACAGGTGCCTCAGACAATGCTTTCTTTATCTGGTCAAAAGATCCCCTGGATTTAGCAGTCCACTTTATTTCATGGCCCTTCCTGAGCATGGCTATGATATGTTTTACCAGCTCAGCGAAGTTTGAGACGAATCTCCTCAAAAAATTAATCTTCCCCAAAAATGCCTGAACTTCTTTCTTGGACCGGGGAAGTGACAGGGCCTGAATCGCTTCTACCCTGCTCCGGTCAATCCTTAATCCTTCTGCTGACACTATGTATCCTAACAAATTCCCCTCCTACATAGCAAACAGTGATTTCTTGGGATTTAATGATAGGCCATACCTCCGACATTTCAGGAAGACTCTTTTTAAGTGACAGCAGTGTTCTTTATAAGTCTTAGAGAAGACTGTGATGTCATCGAGATATATCACCACAAACTGGTCCTTCTCCCCAATGAAGGCTATGTCCATGGCTCGCTGAAACGTTGCTCCTGCATTCATCAGTCCGAAAGGCATTTTAGCATACATGAATGTGCCCCAAGGAGTGATGAAGGTTGTTTTTTCTCTGTCCTCAGGCATGACTGATATTTGATTATACCCAGAGAAGCCATCAATCATGGACATTCTAGATGCGCCAGTGACCCTCTGTAAGATATGTTCCATGTTGGGCAGGGGGTAATTTTCTTTCCTTGAACTTCTGTTCAGGTTCCTGAAATCAACACAGAGTCTAATTTCTCCACTCTTCTTTCTCACCGGGACCAAATTGGCCACCCAATCCAAATACCTCAAGGGGACAATGATCTGGGCATCCAACAGTTTCTTTACCTCCCTCTCCATGACAGGAAGTAACATGGGATTTATCTGTCTCAGCTTCTGCTTAAATGGCTTAGCATCCTCTTTCAGCGGGATATTGTGCTCGATGACTGATGTGTCATATGTTCTAAGGTCTTTGTAGGTCCATGAAAACACATCAGCAAACTCTTTCAGCAGCTCAGTATATTCGGCCCTCTGCTCTTCGGTCAAACTTCTCGACAGCTTGACAAACTTTGGCTCCTCAGGTGTGCCTATATTGCATTCAACTATGTCATCATCATCACCTGAGACCTTACCCTTTACTGCCACATCATTCTCGTTGAACAATCTCTCTAACGGGATCAGTCCTCTTGGAATGTGATTGCTCAGAAGCTGAATGATCTAGTGATCATCAATCCTATTCACAAATTCCTCAGGGTGATGGTTGTCTTCCTCTTCAGGATCTTCATCTATGCGCATTTTGGAAAAGTCATCAATGGACTGGAGAAATTTTTCAATTTCTTGATCATCCTCAAACACCCTCCAATGTTTGACATTGTCTGGTATAGAAGATCTGTATTTTATTTCCACATTGGTCCTGGCAGTGGGCAGCGTAGGAACTTCGAGCATACTAGTTGTGAAAGCTAAACAGTCGGTCGAGGCATTCTCCTCCCTTGGAATGTAGGAAATGTTAAAGGCCAGGAAGGAATTATCAACCAGGTCCCATACCTCGTTCTTGTAATTCCTGAGCTGAGGATGCTTAGTCTGATAAACATTTTTTACCTGCTGGACAATCAGCTCTGCATCACCAAACACAGCCACCTCCTTGATCCCCATTTTTTTTGCAGCTCTTAATCCCAGAACTAGAGCTTCATACTCTGCCACATTATTGGTGACCTCGAATTCCAGCCTATATGACAGAGAGATGGTCTCATGACAAGGTGATATAAATATCACTCCCGTGCCTGCACCCATACTGGAGAAAGCTCCATCAAAGAACATCTTCCAAACAGAGGAAGTTGGAGGGGAGGTGTCCTGATTAAGGATGGGCTACTTTCTAATCTGCAAGGAAGCTTCAGGGGTGTGGGTGAGCTGTAGTAAATTGGAGCCTAAATCTGTGTCCAAGGCATAGATGGGATGATTGGTAGGGTTGGCCTCGTCACTGACAATGTAGGCTAGTTGGGATTCTCTGTACAGTCTCCTATGTTCCCCTCCAAAGACCGGAATGGTGGCATATGTAAGATCCATCTGTAACGTCCCTCCAAGTCTCTTGATCCCGGATCTTGACAACAGCATGCCAAACTTAGGGGGGACATCAACTACCACTATATCCATGACCATACTTTTCATGGGTAGCTGAAACAGAGAGACTACTAGGTCCTTAATCACTCCCAAACACTGGACCCTTCTGGAGTCGAAAGAATAGAGGTCATGATAGGCTCGGGTGACTTCCAGTCCTAGTTCTTCCATGACAGCTTTGGGCATGAGGTTGTGGGAGGCCCCTAAATCCATAAGGCAATTATGCAACACTTTATCATGTATGTTCAGGGATGTGTAGAAGGGAGGGGATGAATCATCTCTGTCTTCTACCATGGGACCTAAGACCACTGCAGGCCTTTCATCTTGTAGTTTTATGGAGTCTGTGAGAGGGTATGAGGCTTCGGACTTTAGCAGGTCAGAGAAGCATTTTTTGAATTCCCCATGTCTGATCAGCTCGGTGAGTGGCACAGGAATTCTGATTTTTTGGACCTCATGTTCAAAATTGAAAGAAGATATAGGCTTTGGGATTTCTCTAATTTCAGGAACATGATTATGAACAAGGGGAGATAGAGGTTGAGCCTTCTTACCTTTGTCTGCTACTTCATTAGCAGGCTTCTCTATTCTATTGGATGGCTCAGGAACATCAGGTGTTGATGCTCTTTTGTCAGACCTCAAGTTGTATCTTCCTCAGCCACCACCAACTTTGTCTCCTTTTCTCAATTCGTTCAGCTGACCATCCATGAGAGATTCTTCATATGCTGCTTGGGTCAGATGAGGGAAAGGGGGAGTGAATTCTACACTGTGGATTTTAGGTTCAGGCTCGTCTGCTTCCCCATCTTCTTCCTCAGCTACAAGATTGTCCTGGAAGGGAGCTTGAACTCTTTGGTCATCTCTGTCTCTCTCCTTCTCTCTGTGCATAGCTGGAGGAGTGAAATTATTTGTTCTTCTGAAACCTCCTCTACTCTCAGTGGTCTGAGGGCCCTTATACATTTGTTTTCTTTCCACCTTCAATCTCTCCACCTCCTCTTTGAGGAGGTTCATAACTCGGGTCAACTCATTTACTTGAGAGTGGGGTAGTGATGTGCCGGAGGTTGAGGCTTCCGGCTTGTCTTTTCTTCTGTCTGTGTCGGCCTGGCTTCTCAGTCTGTCAGCTGCCAGTATGTTGGATTCCACCTCTACAGCTGCATATTGCATCTGAGCCAAAGAGGTGGCTCTTCTCTCTCTCAGCATGAGACAGAAATCAGGGTCAAAGGCGCCAGCATAGGAAATTTGAGCAGAGGCCTCTGAGGGTTTAATCTCTACAGGAATCTTGTTGTACATCTTATTTTATCTTTTGGAGAAGTCTGAAACAGACTCTCCTTCCATCTTCCTCAGAGACCCAAACCTAGTCATGTAATACATATAATCTTTTCTGTCTCCCCACTGCCTCAGGAAAATGTTATCCAAGGCTTCAATACCAGTAATAGATCCAGGGGCCAGTACCCGGAACCATTTTCTAACCTCACCATCCAAGCTCTGAACAAATACTCTCATCCAGACATCTTCACTCTCAATATTCAGGTTGTCAGCATAGCTGTAAAAGGAAGCTAGGTTCTCTTCAACAGTTACATCTCCCTCCCCACTGAACTTGGGCATGTATTTCAAGTAGTCTCTAGCAGGGAGAGGGTTCAGAGGCTGGGGTAGAATCAAAGGAGCATATCTGGAAGCCACTATGGCATCCATTCTGTTCGGAGGGGGATTAACACCAGCCATAGGGATGTTCAGTAGAGGAGAACCTGGAGGAGAAGGAGTGTGAAGAGGGGATGTTAGAACAACGATTCTTGGAGGAGACAACGGAGAAAACAAAGAGAAAGCTAAAGGACCTGAGTGGGCAGACACTTCTCTCTGTGCAGCAGTAGCAACAAAAGGAGGGGTGGTGAAATCTTCAAAAATTTCAGGTCTGTGATGAGGCAAGACCTCCGGGGAAGGGGGAGTGACAAGAATCTCTCCTTCTGATACCAGACCAGGAGGAGAAAACTCAGCAGGAACACTCCCAAAGCTCAGAAAATGGGAAACCTCAGAGGAAGGACGACTAGGAAGCTGAGAATCTGAAAATGGAGTTTTCACAGAAGGGGAGGGTGTATTACCTGTTTCAGCAGCGAAAACTTCCTTTGCATCTCTCTTTCCCTTTCCACGCACTGCTTCTGTGTCAGCTTCCGGTGTAGCTAAAGGCAAGTGTGGGTTCGACCTCGTATGTTTGCCTCTCGAAGCCATAGTTGATAGAGTAGGTTCTTCCCAGTGGAGTCGTCACAATGGAGTCACCAGGTGCACAGTAGCAATCTTCAAGTTCTGATATCTAATGCACCTTCAGAATCAGTTGATCTTTGTCGTTCAATCCCGGGGAAAATATTCAACTTCGTCCCCGGCAACGGTGCCAAAAAATGTTGGCTATCGGAAGTCACTCCTGGATTGCTTGCAGGATCAGAGCCCGATGCCCATCAGTTTAACGTCACTATTTGTTTGAAAAGGGTGATCAAATGGAGGAAAACTCGAGGAGATATCACTCTAACTCAGGGACTGATTCTGGTACATATGGTGACAAAGGAGGTCTTGATCCAACTTCAGCCAGTGGGTTGATAAAAAGGTGAGCAGGTGGAAGACTTAGTGAGAAAGTGGACAAACAGCTTTGGGCAATAGGCTTACGGCTATTTGCAGAAGAAAGACACTGAGCAAGATTCTCTTGGGTTCAGGGTCTCAAGAAGCCGAGGAGGACTTGACTGGATCCTCCAATTCCAAGTCACTCAGCGATGGGCATACCACAAGAACTGGTTAGAAATATCATAACTGTTACAGTGATCCTACCAACATCATCCTATAACAACTATGGCTCGACTGGATCCTCCAATTCCGAGCAATTCAAACACAGTGGCACAAAGACATAAGAGAGACTGGCATTCATCAGGAAAGAAGTCTCAAGAGTGCATACATAACCAGAAATATCAGTGCTTCGTTAAAGATTTACAACCGGGAGCTAAGATCAACCATCGATAGATACAAAAATGGCAAAAATGCCTACATATACTCAAAACAACAACAACAGCGGAACCAAGAAAATGCATTGAAGGCTTTGCGTCTGCATGGCTTCTGACAATACGGGGTTGTAATCTCTGAATGGTCGTGCAACTTATGGCAGACGTGATCGATCCCCTGACAGTTTATTCGACGAATCGACGTGTCTTTAATTCAATGCAGGACTTCCCATTAGGGCGGAGACGATGTCTAACCACCACCAACCGCTTCAATAACTGCTTCTTGGGATTGAAGACGACCGGTCCAACTCAGCATTTTGGGATATGGAAGACCTCTCGCATTGCCACCTGGAATAACTGATGGGTTCATAGGACGGGTGTGGAGACCAGCGCGGGAAGTGAGGTATAGCTATGGAATGACGGGGCCTCAACTGTAAGGACAAAGAAAAGGACGATGAGAGGTGAGAGAGGTGGCAGGGGATTGACATGAGTCATTAGGGATATACGCAGAGACAACGGGTGAATGGACGAGGCAAGTTTAATGCGGTGAAAGGATGACATGGAGGGAAAAGGATACGTGGCGAGTGATAAATGGATGATGAGACGAGGGAAAGGCCATCTGGAAGTGTGAGAGAGAGGTGAACGGTGACACATGGCGATAAGGGAAAGGCGGGAAGAAAGATGACATGGCGGGAGGCGGGCCCATGCAGGTTAAAGACAGGGCAGCTGAGAAGGTCGAGGCCATGCCTGAGCCGTTGATCTGGGCTCCTCGATCGTGGCCGTTGGAAACTGCATCTACGATTCTGGACCCCCCCCCCCCTGCTTAAAGGTCAGAAGGCAAGGGGGGTCCGGAATCCAATATGCGCCGTCGATCTGGGCGCACAAATCTGGACCGCCCAATCTTGCTTGCTGCTTACCATGGGCGCGTTTTCGCCCGAAAATTTGGACAAGTGGGTTTTTACCCCTTCTTTTGTGTCCTACCCCCCTATACAAGAAATATCGCTAACAAGGAGGAAGGGCCCTGGGGGCGGTTCAAAAACTGGTTGAAAACTAACTGGAGGGTGAAAAATTCTCCCATGAATTTATCATTCACAGCATCAAACTATTGTTTTACTCAGTTCTGGAATTTTTTTAAGTGGGAATTGGTGGAAGCAAGATCAAAAGTCACTTGCTGGGGAGACTCCTTGTTTTGAGTGATGGACGCTTTCAGTTCTTGGTTGCGAGTGTTGGTCATTTGGATATGAGGGGTTCCTATAAGGGGAAATGGGTGGGTGGGGCCACATAAAAGAAGGAATTATAAGTGATAGGTACCATGAATATTAGGGAGAAAATGGGAATACGATGGGATAGGTTGCAAATAATGGCATCAAGAAGGTGATCGGGTCCATAAAAAAAAAGGGTAAAAAATTAAAGGTACCTCTATGATTAGGGTGAGGAGAGGAATCCAATTGGATAGGTCCCAAATAAGGGTTCCAATGGGACCACTATACTCTTTTTTTTTTACTCATGTGGAGCTATACTCTGATATGAATAATACTGTAGTGGTGAAATGTCCAAATTCTTAATAGGATGAAATGTGTAGGAATTTTGAAACCTGAATGAAAGAGGAAAGGTTGCACGACAATAGATCTTGTCTATTCCTTTTTTGCTTTGTTTTTGTCCCAAAGGTTAGCGTGTATTGGGTTCCTTTTGTCACAAGAGTGAGAAAACATAGGTACCTTAACTATCTAGTTAGGCTATCTAGAAAGCACAACAGAGAGTTAGTTGGTTAGTGGCTCAACTAACATAAAGAAACAAGAGATAAACAGCAATGAAATAAATCTAAACTAAGAAAACAATAACTTGAAATAAATGAAAAAATAAAAAACAAGAGAGATATACCAAGTAAACTGATCTTCAAATTGATACTTAGAGAAATATGGGAACTTATGAGTCCCCTCTTCCTCCTTGGGAAGGCTCTCAAGTCCCCAAGTACAAAGTAGTCTTTCTACTATCAATGACTAACAAAGGAAAATGGTGAAGAAAAGAGTGATGAACTACTCAAGAGGAGAGAGCCTAACACTTGCTATGGATGCCCAAATCTTTCTAAGAGGAAGATGGATTCCCAAAGCTAAAAATGATCAACATAAAAATACTCAAATGCTTCTTCTTCTTTGCATACAATGCCCTTTATTTATAGGAGGATGAAAAGATTTTTCTCAACTAGTTCCAAGTGTGAATGGGAATCCCTTGGAGGTACCTCCCATCTCTTTAAGTGATCCCAAGGCAGATTTTGAGGGTGATTTTGGGTATGGGGGAGGTTCCCTTCATCCCAAAAATGGTTGAGGCTAGACCAAACTCATCAATGCACTGTTTTTGTGTCTACATGGGTCTTTTGACTATCATTCATGCACTCCATGCACTGTGTGCATCATACACCGTGTTAGCCCGCATGGATGTTGTTACAACAAATTTTTCCTCACTCCATGCAACTTTCTTGGATGGCCTTTCCATTTCCCTATGCAGACTTGAAGTCCCCTTTTGGACCTTCCAGAGCCAAAAATGCATTACTTTCCACATATACACGCCCTATCAGTTATACAAAAAGCATATACACAGGTTTCTCCACTACAACCCGCATACATCAGGTTTGGTGCTCAAAATTAAAAATAATGTCGGGTTTCCATGCCATGTCAAAAGATCCATGATACTTGACCTTCCATATACTAGAAACTCTCCAACTTGGCCCTTCAGTTCCATTTGAAGGCTATAAATTGAGCCATATCCAATCCTTCAAAAAAAAAAATTCAACTTTGAGAGAAAAGACACTCTGGAGAAATTTCACTTCATATTGAGTCTACATCCCTTTGTCCTTGAAAGTCTGAACTCCCTGTTCACCCCTCAATCTCTTCCTTCTTTGTGATGGAGAACCTTATCGACTCCTTTATATGAGATTTCCTTTTGTGGAGGATTTAAGTGGTGGAGGCCCAACTGGAGGGACTTAGTGTTCGCGTTCAAATGGTCACCAGGTGAGCAAAATGGAGAGCGCTCTGCATACCCTGTTGGGTTCATCAGGGCAGAACATCTGTGGCAGCATAGGGGTTAACCGAAAACAAAACTAACTATGATCTAACATTAACTGAAAGAAAATAAAACTACGAAAATAAACAATGAACATTAAACATAAGACACAGGTGTCATCAATGGTTTCAGGCAGGTGTATTATTGAAACCAGAGCACACGTTGAAGAAAGAGACCAGGGGTTCCTTCTCCCTCCAGCGGAAGGCTCTTCGGGGCCCTCAATACAATGCTTTCCTTAAAAATGAATAGAACTGAACTGAGTGGTGAAAGAACTCTGGGTTATGCAGCTGATGGATTGTTTGTCAAAGGCTGAGCTTTGAATCATCTGGACAACATAACATTGCTTCGAATTCCCTGCCAAAACAGTGTACCCTCATGGCCTTTTATAGCAACTTCACGGGCGGTCACGAAACCTTCTCCAAGTGTGAATAGGGGAACATTAGGGTTTATTTAGGTCATTAATCCGCCGATTTTGCAGAGCCGGATCTGATTTGAGAGTCAAATCATCTTGGGGGCCGGTCTGTAGGCGGTCAGGAGGCCGACTTATGCAATTAATGCGCCGTATTATCAGATGCACGGGTTTTTGTGTTGACAGTCACGCGTCGTGCGCGCATGCGCTAATAACACATTTTTGTCCCGTGCATGTGCGCGTGCATCAAGCTGCTGTAAAGCGCCCTTCAATTTTTGGTTACTTTGTATAGTTTTTTTCCCTTCTGGAGTGCTGTGAAACTAATTCAGTGCCATGAGTGACTTCATTGCTGTTTTGGTGATGTGGAGTTCTTGTCGCCATGTGCAGACAAAATTTCAGTGATAACACTTAGTTTCTCCGTTCTGATATGCATCATTACAGAAGTTTGTCACCTATGTACTTGTGCTGATTATTTTAATAGAAATACTATTTTCTCATCCAATTGATATCTTGCAAATATTTGAATTATTATTCCATGGGCGTATTTTTCATGTATGTTAATGGATTATGCTAATATATATGCTAACACTATACATTATCACTATATTCTTGCATATCTTGGTTGTTGAGGACAAGTTATAGGTATAAATCTTTGGGTTGCGTGCTCAATGATGGTCTTCATCGAACGTACAGATGAGGTAGGATCATAGCCTTGTCTTGTTAGCATTTATTTTATATATCATACTTGAGATTAGAGTGGATTTCTACATGTCATTCCATCCATTGTGGTTTACCCTTTCCATAGAGAGATTTTCGTAGTAACAGAATTGGCAACCATACTGGGGATGGATCTTCTTTTTTGGCATTTGGAGTGTTTTTCTCCTTGATTTGCTCACTGTCATCCTGAGTTTCCTTGCTGCTTATTTCTTGACAACCTATCTTTACTTTGCATCTGAGTTTCTTGGCTTAACCCTTGTCCTGACAGTGTTTCACTGGGTATACACAGTTTTTCCCTTGAAAAACGTGTACATAAGCGACCTATCTTCCTTTAGGGAGCATATATACATGAGTTTTTCTCAAACAATCACATACATAAGCTCTTTAGTCTTGTTGGCTGAGTTTGGTGTTTGTTGGGTGAGTTTGGATGGTTGTTGAGTCTTGTTTGGTCTCTGTCCTGACTGTTAAGTGCTTACAGAGTGATAGGAATCCTTATTATTGTTGAATTTTCGAAGGTTTTCTTTCTTATCATCTTTTTCATTAGTTGTCCTTCCACATTGGTTTGAGTGTTTGATTCTTGGCATCCTGCTTGGCTTGTCTCTTTTTACTTACAATAGTGTCTCCTTGTGAAGTTTCTATTCAGTCCTTGCATATATCGAAAATACAAAAATATTTTCTTATTTACATTATGGAATTTGTACTTTTGATTACTTTGAATTGATTTTGACATATTGGGAGAGATTGCATTTCATTAAAATTGTACAGATTGCATTGGAAAAATTGCATTTAGAAGCATACCATCTCTTTGAAATTCAAGACTAGTACTTAGCAGTGTTTTTGTATTTGCTTATTTTTATATGTTGAGTTGTAATACCATTAATTTCACAAACACCGCTCTTGAGTAAGCATAAGCGATTAAAATTAACATTGATTAATTAAAATTGAGTAGAAACGTTTTTATTTTTTAGGGTATACAAACAAGTATAGGACATAGAGCCTTGCAATCGGATTTTGTGAGTAAACTTCTCCAAGGCTATTAAACTAAACATATGTGTCTAACCAGGGAGTGGTGAAACCCATTGTTTAATTAGTGATGTCAGGAGGCTCCGCTCACACCGGAGTTAAGAACGAGGTCACGCGAGGTTGGTGGCAAAGATAGCCCTCTAATACCTTCTTAGTGTCAAAGATGTTTCTATGGTTCTATTTGTATTTGGGGGTATTTCTAGTACCTTTACCTCCATGAGAGGCGATGATTTAAATATTTCGGGCTTCGTTAACCTACCCATATGGTGGACCAGATTTACGACTGTTCGCCTGCGCATTAGTTATATTTTGGTGACTCTTGTTTCTTGACATATGTAGCCACATAGGTTGCTTGCAGGGGTTATTTTGCAGGTACCCTGAGTCAGATAAGGGTCAGACAACACACAACCTTTATGGAGGATAACCTCTCCGGGGGGATTTGACCGAATGCACTGTTAAGCCCACAAGGGCCCTTATAACTGATTCTGATACCTCCAATATTTTGAGTGGAGTCTCATGCCCCTCTTTGGCGAGACACACCTACTCTAGTGAGGGAGGCCCCTTTTCAGCCACTATATCTTGCTTGTATGCATTGGCACATTTTGATTTATTTTTGTGTGCTCTCTGATTATTAGTTGGCCCTAGGACTTGGTTTTATATCTCAAATATTGAGTCATCGTGGAGCAAGACCATCCTCCTCGCAGGTCTTTTCATTTGTTCAAGTTACCATCACATCTTAATTATTTACTGAAGTTTCCTTCTAAAAGGTGTAAAGTTAATAAACATGGTACATATATATCCACCTCCTAGACTTGTGATCATCTAGTTATGAGTGTTAGCATCGAAAGTCACTCCTGGATTGCTTGTAGGAGCAGAGCCCGACACCCATCAGTTTTATGTCACGATAGTTTTTAATGGATGATTAGATGGGTAGAGACTCGGGGAGATATCACTCTAACGCAGGGACTGGGTCTGGCATGTAAGGAACAAAGGAGGTCTTGATCTAACTTCAGCCAGTGGGTTGTTTAAAAGATGAACAGGTGGAAGACTTGGTAAGAAGGGTGAAAAAACCACTTTGGGCAGTAGGCTTTCAGCAGTTTGCAGAAGAAAGGCTCTGAATGCAAGATCTTCTTGGTTCAGGGTCTCAAGAAACTGAAAAGGGGACTTGACTGGATCCTCCAGTTCCAAGTCACTCAGGGCTGGGAAAAAACACAAGGACCGATTAGAAACAACGTAACTGCTATAGTGATCCAATCCAACATCATCCTATAACAACTACAACTCGACTGGATCCTCCAATCCTGAGCTGCTCTAACACAGTGTAAACAAAGACATGAAAGAAACTGGCATCCATAAGGCAAGAAGTCTCAAAAGTCCATGCATAACCAGAGTAACAGTGCTTCATTAAATCTTTACAACCGGGAGCTCTTCTCAACCATCCATAGATACAAAAATGGCGAAAATGCCTACATATACTCAAAACAACAACGACAACAAAATCGAGACGTTGCATTAAAAACTTTGCGTCTGCATGGCTGCTGACAATCTGCACCTGCAGTCTCTGAATGATCGTGCACCTATGGTAGATGCAATCAAACTCCTGACAGTTCCGTGGGTGAATCAACACGCTTTTAATTCGTCGTCGGACTTTCCCATTATGGTGGAGGTGATGTCCAACCACCACCAACTATCTTAATAATTGCTTTATTGGGATTGAGAATGGCCCGGTCAACTCAGCACCTTTGGGATGTGGAAGGCCCCTCGCACTGCCACCTGGATTAGCTGAATGACCTGATGAATAGACGTGGAGTCCATCGTGAAGGCTGGGGGGCATAATGGGAGTGGTGGCTCCAAGACTATGAGGATGAGACGAGGGGTGATGAGGTGTGGGAGATGTGACAGGGGAAGACACGCGGTGGAAGACAACAAGCAGAGGGGGTAGGAGATGGGATATAATGGGCACATTATTTATGGGAGGCTGACGTGGAAGGGAACGGGACACATGGTGGGTAATGAGTGGATGATGAGATGTGGGATTGAACATATGGACAGAAAGAGGGGAGATAGACAGATGTCAGAGAACGAGGAGGGGCTAAAGGGAAAGAGCCCTGTCATATGGTCAGGTGGAGAACAGGTGGCAAGGGGGGAGAACGATGCAAAAGGTGACACGACAGGGAAGGGGCCCACGTGGTTAAATGTAGAAATAAAATGGAGGTCTGGATCTCCTATGCGTCATTGATCCGGGTGCTCTAATCGCAGTCGTCAGAGAGATGCACCCCCGATTCTGGACCCCCCCCCCCTCCGCTTAAAGGTAGAAAGGCGGGGGGGGGTCTGGAATCACCTTGTGCATTGTTTATCCGGGCACTCTAATCGCAGCCGTCGGAGAGATGCGCCCCCAATTATGGACCCCCCCCTATGCTTAAAGGTAGAAAGGCGGGGGGGCTCCAGAATCTGATGTGCACCGTAGATCCGAGCGCATGGATCTCTGCTGTCTAAATCTACTTGACGCTTAACAACAGATACATTTGCGCCCTGAACTTAGGGTAAGTGGGTTTTTCACCCACTCCTTCACATTCTAACCCCCCTTACAAGAAATTTCGCTAACAATGAGTACTGAGTCAAACCCAAATGTCACAGGGATTCCCTCGACTCCTATATCTTTTGTGATTAGTGGGATCCCTTCGACTCCTTCAGCCTTGATAGTTGGGGTGTCACAGATCCCTGTCTCTAGTGCTACCCAACCTATGGGTTCTACTCAACCCATATGAATGAACCCTTTTGAATCTATTTTTGGTACGCCAGGTCAAAATTCTCATTCAATACCTTCAGTCTCTAATCCATTTTATTTTTGTATGCCCAACATGACGTCAAAACTCTCACCCTCCATTCCAATGGCTAATGTAAATCCTATTTTGTACATGGGGGCATGGATCCTCTGTATGCTCCTCTCTCGTTTTGTGGAGGCCATATTCCCCAAGAAAATCCTACAGTTGGAGGTTGGATTCCTCTTTTCTCCAGGCCTAAGCCTAGTCTCAATGCTCCTGGATTGAGTATTCAACCGAGCGGAAAGTTCACTTCCTATATTCTATCCTTTATCCCCTCTTCCTCCATGTTGATTCTGAAAAAAACATTTATTATGGACAATCCCCTTTTGTCCTCCGTAGTTCCATCTAGAGGGAGTCAGTTTCACACCGTGGGAAGCCCCCAACTTGGAGCCCCTTCGACTTGGGGAAACATAGATAACCCTCATCATGTCGCTTCAGCGAGTATGGTTCCCATACAACCTTTTATGAATCATTTTGGAGGAGGATATTATCCTACCAGAAAGGTCCATGGCATATACCAAAACCCTGGATGGCCTACAATCCCTCAACCCCAATCTTCCCGGGAGCATGGGCTCAGACACCACAACTCCGAATCCCTTTTCTAGACACACTTAATTTTCTAGATTTGTCAAAATTAATGAATGCCACTATGCTTCACGATCCTTTATGGCCCCGCATCCCCACCAAGCTTCCTTCGAACATTCCAAAATTCAAAGGCAAGACTGGCGAGGCTACGGGAGATCATGTCACTACTTTTCATGTTTGGTGCTCATCTAGCTCCCTGAATGACAATTCTATTTGTTTGAGGCTATATCAATACACCCTCACAAAGGTCACCGCGAAATGGTACATTCAGCTACCGGGGGGGGGACATACAAAAAATTTAATCAAATGGTTTTGGTCTTTCTCAACCACTTCTAGTTGTTGGTTCGTTACAGTGTCGTCATAGAACTTTTGTCGGACCTCCGCCAAGATAAATCCATGCATATCTCAGACCATATTCAAGAGTGGCGTAGACAGAAGAGGTGGATCAAAGCTTACAATCCTCTAGAGTTTCTATAGGAGTGGTTCCTTAAGTCCTTTTTGCCTTATATTTCGAAGGATGTCTCTACATATGGAGTAACATCTGAGGAAGAAGCTATTTTCAAATCCCAACAATTGGACCTCATATATGCTCAATCTGGGATGTTGTATGAAATTCTTCTTAACGCACCGTGGTCGAAATATGACCCTAGACAAAAGTCTGGGCCTGATGTTAATGGCATCATAGGATCTGAAAATTCTAAGTCTACAGACTTGGTGACAAACCCGTTGAAATATTTGTCTCTAAACCATCCTGTAGTAGGACAAGCTTTGGCTTCGTCCTCCACTCCCACTCAGTCAATGCATGTGCATTCTGTATAGTCATCGACTAACCCAAATGGTGACCAACAAGCATGAGGGAATAAAAGGAAAGGACGAGGTAATAAATGTAAGGGTGGGAAAAATAATAATAAATCCAAGGATGACACTAATAATGATAGATTGAATAATAATGTTGGTGGGGGAAAGAAAGAAAAAAGGAAGGTGAAGTTTCCTTGTAAAGTTTGTAAAGATGATCACCCTACCCACTTATGCACCAAAATCGAGGAATCCTCGAGGCTTTTATCGTAGCCACTTATTGTGATGAAAAATCCATTTATCCATAATCAACACATGGCCTCGGGGACCCCCAACACTGGAAATACGTCGAGCGAGAGTCAAAACCCATCAACACATGAAGGTGGTCATCTATGTGTCAATATGGTCAAGTCCCAGATTGATGTAGCGACTCGATATCATGATTATGGTTCTTCACAAACCATTGTAGGTCCAGAGTCTCCTCCTCCTCTAAAAACACCCTTATAGATCGAAAAGATGGAACCTTTGCCTCATATTTCGAAAGGAGTACTAAAGCACTCTGCCCACAATCCTAATTCCAGATCTGCCCAGAACTATTCGATTGTCGAATATCTGGGCCAAACACCTTGTACAATGTTGACTTTGGAGGCACTCTAGACATGTCCTTCATAGAGGAACACATTGTTATCTGCATTAAGAGCTCTAGACCCATGTGTCTCAAAGGTTATTAAGTTTGACTTCATGTATGCTATGCCTCGTTTACCTTACCATGTGGTATTTCAAATCCATGTGGAGTACACAAAAATTAACATCAAATGCACTTTAATTGATGAAGGTGCTGCGACGTGCATGATGTCCCTAACCTATTGGAAATCCACTGGCTCTTCGACTCTATCCCATCCATGACTATGTTGACAGCATTTGATGGGCATTCGTTTCGACCCCACAAAATTCTTCCCTCTTTTCCAGTCCAGTTAGGTGAGAATACAATGAAGGTTGATGTCAAGGTGGTTGATGTGCCCCTCAACTATAATTTACTACTAGGGTGTAATTGTACTTATGGTCGTCGTGTTGTCCATTTTGCACACTTTATATTTTCCTCACGAAGGGAAAATAATGTCGATTGATCAATTTTCCTTTACGCACGCTAGTTCTAATGCATTGGTTGGACCTTCGGTCCCTGTGATTGACAATTTGCATTAGGAAACTGAGGATGTTGGTGTCAGAATGTATTCCTTTATGATGGGTAGCTTTGATTTCATGGCACCAATTCACCACATTCACGCCATTTCCAATGACTCTTTGTCATCGATGAAGTATGTTCCTTTTTTTACTTTGTATTTCAACGACCCTTGGAACATACCTTCCCCGACTATGTCATACGAAGTTCAGTCGCACATTGGGATGGAAATTCCATTGTCAGCAACAAAGGTTGCATATCAGCCTATTCTTGATGCTACTGTTGACCCAGATCCTTCCTCCTCATGGACGAACAAGGTGGATATTGTTCTAGAGACCCTATGGTTCATTCAATCATCTTGTTCATAGGATTTCCTCGACTATACTTTACCTTTGGATGAATCCATATTAGAGGACATGTATGGTCCTGATAGGCCTTGGGCCGATATGCATAATCTCTCCTATTTCCTCCCAGAACTTTTCAAGATCGAACATGATGACTTAAGATCTACCTTGAGTGAGATGGTCGGCCACATTGTGGTTCAATTATATACACATGGTATTTATGTCGAAGGAAAAGTGGAGAATATTTCTCCTACCGTCATGATCGACATCTCTTGTATTCCTAGAAAAATTGAGAACATATTTGTTGGTGCGGAATGTTCACCTGAAGAAATTCAGATCTACACCAATCTCTTCAAATAATTTTGTGATGTATTCACTTTTTCATATGAGGAGATGTCAGGGACCGAACCCGATATTTTCAAACATGATATTAAAACCTATTCATATGCTAAACCTGTTCAACAATGTCTTAGAGTTGTTAATCCTAGGAAGGTGCCTGCTATTAAGGTAGACGTAGAGAAGCTACTTAATTCTGGTTTCATCTACTTGGTTCCCTTGATTGAATGGGTGTCCAACCCTGTTCCCGTAAATAAAAATCAAGGAGCTATCTGGGTATGTATGGATTTTCAAGACCTCAAAAAGGCTTGTCCTAAAGATAACTTCCTGACTCCTTTCATTGACCAAATTCTTAACGAGTGCGTGGGAAGAAAAGTATTTTCTTTTATGGACGAATTTTCAGGGTATAATCAAATTCAAATCAAACCCGAGGATCAACATAAGATGACGTTTATTTGTCCTTGGGGTACTTTTTCATACCAAAAAATTCCTTTCAGCCTTAAAAACGCCGGAGGAACCTTCCAATGTGCCATGACCTTTGATTTTCACGATCTCAAGCATATTGTCGAAACTTACCTAGATGATCTTGCTACTCACTCTCGCAAGAGAGTAGATCACTCCAGTCACCTTCGATTAGTATTTGAGAGATTTTGTTACTGTCACATTCGATTGAACCCTCACAAGTGCATATTCTGTGTTAGGGCTAGACGTATTTTAGGATTCTTCGTGTCTGAGCATGGGATCATGGGAGATCCTATGAAGGTTGAGGCAATACTTTGATTTCATCCCTTGTGAAACATTAGACAACTTCAAGGTTTAAAAGGGAAGGATAATTTCCTGCATCGGTTCATAGTGGACTATACCAATTTAACTAAGGGTTTCATGCATCTTTTGAAGAAGGATACTCCATTTATATGGGATGAGCGAGCCCATAAATCCTTCGTTTCAATTAAGAAATATTTGGTATCGACACCTCTGTTGAAGCCTCTAGAATACGATAGAGACTATTTGATTTATATCGCTGCATCCAAAGGGATGGTTGGTATGGTTCTGGTTTAGGAGGATGATGAGATCCATGAGCACATTGTATACTATCTCAGTCGAAACCTAGTCGGTCCTGAACTTAAATACTTTCATGTAGAGAAATTAGCCTTGGTCTTTGTACATGCGGTTCAAAAATTACGACATTATATATTACTTTGAAAAACTACTGTAGTTGTGTATATCAATCCATTTAAATACGTCCTCACCAAGTGTATCATAGGGGGGAAATACAATAAGTGGATTGTTATTTTGCAAGAATTTGATCTCGATTTCGCTTCGGAGAAGTCTAAGAAATCGATAGTTTTTTCCGAGTTGATATCGAACTTCCCTTGACTAGATGAGGACATTTTTCATGACGATTCATTCCCGGATGAACATATCTTATTTATATTGTCTTCATACCCATGGTATGGATACATTATAATTTATATTCAAACCTTGAAGATACCCCAACATCTGTGGAGAGACAATTGACGACGGATACATCATCAGGATAAAAAATATCTTATCATCGACGACACTTTGTATCATCGATATTTTACATCATTGCTTGAATCACGAGGAAGATGATTCTATTCTCAATGACTGTCATAGTGGGGCATGTGGTGTTCATTTATCTGGGCTTGCGACAACCCAAAAAATATCGTGAGCCGGTTATTTTTGGCCATCATTTTTTAAAGATTATGTTAAAGAGGTCAAGAAGTGCCACCCTTGCTAGGTGTTCACTCAAAAAATGCACTCGCACCTAGCCCCTCTTCACCCAGTTGTCACCGTCGGTCCCTTCACCAAGTGATGGGTAGATTTCATGGATTGTAGCCCAGCTTCAGCTGGGTGGCACCAACATATTATTGTGGTCGTGGATTACTTTACTAAATGGGTAGAGGCCATGCATACCGTTAAATCCAATGGTAAGAATTCAACATTCTTCATATCCAATTATATTATAGCCCGATTCAGAATCCAAAGAGAGATTGTCACTGATCATGGAATTCACTTTCAAAATGAAATGATAAAAGAGTTAGGATCAAAACTGGGGCTTAAAAAGGGTCATTCTTCCCCTTATTATCCCTAGGAAAATGGACAAGTAGAGGTGGTGAATAAATATCTCAAGACCATCTTGCAAAAAATTATCAGCCAAAGTAAATCTAACTGGCATCTGATGCTTTACCCTACTCTGTGGGCATACCAAACCTTGTTAAAGAATTCCACCGGTTTCTCTCCTTTTCAGTTAGTACATGGAATGGAGTTGTTTATGCCGATTGAATGTCAAATCCCTTCCCTTAATTTGGAAATTGATCTCCTACTTGACACATCTGATCTTGAAGAATGCCTCGTACACCTAGAGCATCTCGATGATAAACGTCGAGATGTCTCTACGGCCATTGAAGTGAATAAATGATGTGTTAAGGTTTAATATGATAAGTATTTATGTCCTTGACAGTACACTGAGGGTGACTTGGTTATCCTTTATGACCAAGCCAAAGAACTGTTGGGGGCAGGTAAGTTCAAACCCATGTGGCACGGTCCTTATATCGTGTGACATGTCTTAGAGAAAGGAGCCTATGAATTGGAATATTATGAATGGAATATGATGGATGAGACCATAAATGGGCTCTACCTTAAAAGGTATTATGCTTGATCCCTCAATATTGGGCGTGACCTTTTGTATTCTAGTGTATCTTTGGGTATATACATATTTTCCTTTGTTTCATCGGCTTGCTTATCATGTTTTCCCTTGGTTGGCATATGTGAACGAAGTATTCAGTTTACTTAGTATTTGCGGATGGTCCCAGTTGTCATATGCGGAACATGGATTCCGTCGCTTGGGTCATTTACTCACCCAAGGGTCAACTACTATCTTTAGGTGGCATTTGTCTGGAGCCATCAACGAATAATGTGGCTAAGTATAGCGTCATTATAGAGATATTATGTGACACCATTTCACATGGTGTTCAATATTTATAGGTTATCCTGGAATCCTAGTTGGTCATATGTCAGTTGAATGCCACTTACCATGTGCGAGATACTACTCTACTTCGACAATTCCTATGGGTATGACTTTTGGAATGATACTTTGATTTTCTTACTTATACTTACATACCTAGAAGTTCTAATCATGTATCCAATGCATATGATAATTATATTTTAGATTGGAATTTGTCACATAACTAAGAAAAGAAAACATTTACACATTGTAACATATACAAGTAAAGCCGAGGACTAATTTTTTTTTTATATTTCATCCTTTCAAGTTCCAAAAAATAGTGTCATAGTACAAAATGGGGCTCACACCCTCAAAATACATGTATGGCCGGTATATAATATGACCATGGAATATACTCCTGTGGCTCCAGATGCGTATCATGATAGCACACTACAACATTTGGGAGAAGTTGAAATAGTATCACCCATGCATGGGGTACACCCACCACCTGTCGCTTCATCGCCTCGGGTAGATCCTCCACTTGAACCATAGGAATCCTATGCGTCAATTTAGAGAAGTCCCCCTGCACATTTTGCAACACTCTCTCTACATCTCCGACCTTTTTCTCATCTCCTCAGCCCCTTCGCTGATTTCATGAGAATCCCTCTGGTCATCGCGGACCTATATCTATGTAACAAAGAAATTGTTAATACTTGATACCATACAAAAATATTTTCATTTTTTATTTTTATTGAAAAACACAAAAAAATGAAATATATAAAAAAAATTCTTACCAATATCAACGTAGGAGGAACCTGGTGGCAAAGGCATGTCCAGATCCCCTTTGTAGTCAATCCCATCGCAAGGGTAGTCATCAATGGCTATGACCTCTTGGTTCCACTAGAAAAAGAACTCATCATTGTATGGGGTTGGCACCCTACCACCTCCTAGCCGCCTCATCACGTCAGTCCATTATGACATGGATAGATCACATTGTCCATGTGGAGTAACATCTACTCTAGGGATCAAGCATGGAACCCTATCAAATAAAAAACTACAAAGAATGGATGCAAATCCGAAATTTCTCATTTTCCCTTATTTTCAATCCATCAACTGGCTCTTCATGTTAACCAACAGTGACGTACACTAGTCATAAAAAGTGGGTCTTAAAATCTCCACCACATAGAACATGAGTGGCCTTGATTCCTAGTGCAATGAGTCCGACCCCAAAACTCGTGTGAGTACAAGCACGACGACCTTTAATCTTAGGTTCTCAATCACCCTGATTGGGAGTTGACTCCGTACTTTATCTGTTCCTGTAACACAGTGGGTGGAAATGTACTCCTCCATAATCATACTACCCCTAGCCCCTCGGGACTTGAGATTCAATACCTCGCCTCGGTGAGACAATTCTATGAAAAAGTATATATTTTCCACTTCAATCCTCAATGGTTTCCCATCGAGGTTGAAGGACTCTGTCTCCGGATCCCAATATTTTACTAGAAAATTGGGTAACCTCACTTGAGCCCTCATTCCCTTGAGAGCCCAAAGTTTATAAAGGCCACATCTCTTTAAATCTTGTTGGGCCCTTGCATCCCTTCTCACTACTGCATCTAAATATTCATACGCCCTCTCCCTCCATCTAATCACCATCCTGGAAAGGAGAAACCATTTTTTGGAGTTAAAACCTTTCAAAATTGTTGTTCACGGACTTGTACACGGGATGACTTAGTAACAATCATGTATAGGGCTGCATATACATGTGAAATATTCACTTTTCCCACGTATATGGGGTTGTATATGCGATCTGATGAACTGTCACCCGTGTACGCCCTAGTTTCCATGTTACGCCCTCTAATACTAAAACAATGGGGCCTAAAATTGAAATTTAAACCTTTGAAATTGAAGTAGAGGGGATGGGAAGTTACTTGTTCCAGATGTTTGCAGACTCTATTGATCGTAGCGCCTGCAATCGACATTTGAATATTGTGGGAAAAATGGCCTAAATGCACTATGTGGGTGAAAAAACTCAAATGGCATGGCAAAATGGTTTATTTTTACTATTAGTAGAAATTTTTTACCCACTTCCTATAGTTTGTTCTAATTTTTGACCTTATGGACTAATAGTGCAGTGGAAAGACTTGGTTTTTGGTGGTTTTGTCCAATATTTTTTGCGGTTTCCAGCGTCATACTGCCCATTCATTCCTTCAGAAGGTATATTCTTTCATCGACATATAGGATAGGTTTTCACCCGATTTTGCACTCTTGCATCATCCTATGACTGTGATCCATACACCCTAGGTACAAAACCATTTATTAGCAACACACAACTTTATTACTGCTACTAGAAGTTTCATTATTAAGTGGCAGAGGCTTACCAAACATGGGTGCCCAAGTTAAAACCTTTTTGCCATTTGGTGCCCATGAAAAAGTTATTCCATAGGACCGAGAGTTACTTATAGTCCCAATATGAATTTGCGTTCGAGCTCCATATTCTTACTCACAAACATTCTGACCATTACCTATGGGACTCCCCCCGAGTCTTGGTTAATCTCTTTTCCGACTCTCGAAACAATGAAAAGATTGTCGAGTGAAATTGTCTCTTTCACACTCATTAATTGGCTTTGAGATGACGTCTATTTGGCATAATTTTAACCCTTTTCCAGACCAAGTAGACTACTTATGAAACAGGAATACTCTGGTCACCATTGACTAGAGGAGTTCTTGTGGGTATTATTTTATACTTTTTCAGGCCTAGGGGACTAAATCTATGAAAAAGGACATTTTTTGGATTTAAGTCATAATTGCATTCCATCATCCTACTTGCAATATTGATCCTATTTCTGGTTCCCTCTTTCTCGTTATAAGCCTCTTACCTCAACAATTTGCATTACCAGCCAAGCAAAGTGTTATGTATATCCTTTGCATCTTGACATCCTGTACCCTACGAGGAAACATCCCCCTAAGTGACCATGCCCCACATGCACTTATTTGTATTGAGAATATGTATGTTCCACTGCTTGGAGCTAGTTTCTTACTCGCGACACTTGTTTCCTCTCCTGTATCATAGCATTTCTTTTCCTATGAAAAAACAAAAAGAAACGAGCAGGAAAATAATAGTATCTCATGTCGGAAGCAGTTGTGTCGTCTTTGAACATAGCACAAAATTTTGAGTCCACTGTCATCCAAATTTTGGGTTTAGCATGACCTTAGGAAGATGAGCTCGTTACTTAGAGTTTAGTCCTCCTACTATTTATTCTTCCAGTCCTTATAGAGTGTTTGTTGATGCCTCCTGCATCACAAAGTTTTATCAACAAGTATATGTTTCCTAAGTTATCCATATGTCTCATGCTCTTGTTCAAAGGAAGTCTATAAGCCAATGTCAGCCATCTCTCAAAACTCTTGAATTTTCATGTTGACCATACCCTCAGTGTATCTCAGAGTCGCATGAAGTTGTAGTCCTACCATACACCCTGGTCCTACTTTCACTATAGTTAGGTAACCTTGAACCCAACAATTGACATATCCTCATTGGTCGCTGACTGGGGGGTTTCTCTTTGTGTTCAACAACAATAAATATATTAACACATTGGGTTTCATGCAGTGTCTTGGATTCCATTATCCTTATTAGTGGTTTCCTCACCTTTGTCGACAATTTTCCTTATTGGATTCTATTCGGAGGGTCTCTTTCATGCACTGCTTGCATATGGTGCATGCGAGGGATGCACATGGTCGTTGGTTTGTGAACATCCTATTCATCCGAACTCCTCCTAATCATCAATATATTTCTTTGTACATCATGTTGAATGATGAGAGATTCCCTAATGCTCTTCATTCAATGGGTCTCCTTCCATTGACTTTATCTCATCTATTATGAAAATGAGACCTAGAGTCCTATGAGTACCTAGAGGCTTGCAATCATCATTGACAGGTTCTCCAACCATCAAAAGTTGGGAATACATCAATGTCTCATGATTGCTAGATTCTTCAAGTGTTTGACCTCAAAACCCTTATTCACACTTGTAGAATGTACTCGGTGCCTTGATACCTACTTTCATTATAGGTAGGTTGCCTCATGTTTATTAACGATATACCTTAATGACCAGTAATCAAATGAAGTTTCATTGTGTTCAACCTCAACTCCTCTATTCACATGATGTAGACTTGCACCTTTGGCGGATAGTGTAGAAGACCTCCAACTTACAGTAGCAACATTCCTAATTTATTGATATCTCTCATTGAACCAGTAATTATATGACTTCAATGATCATGGGATATCATAGTGTACTCCATTGTATACAGATATATTCAGATTGATTTTTAGATTGGATTCCACTGTGCCTTGTTTGTGACTATGACAACATATGGCACATGTCCACTTTGTATTTCCTATTCATGGACATGAACAAGTATTTGATATATTTCCACATGGATCTGCAATGTAATTAATATTGGCATCCATGTGTACAAAGTCATTATAGATTGTAATATTCTAGTGAGCAACTAGTACTTCCAACTAAGTCTCCATTACTCCACTTCTAGGAATTATAATGTATTTCAGCCATCACAAATAGTTCTCTGACCTCACACATTAGGGGGCATATGTTACAAAAAAATTTTCCTCACTCCATGCAACTTTCTTGGATGACCTTTCCATTTCCTATGAAGACTTGAAGTCCCCTTTTGCACCATCCAGAGCCAAAAATGCATATTTTCCCACATATATGTAACCTATCAGTTATACAACAAGTGTATACGTAGGATTGTCCACTACAACCCGTGTACATCGGGTTTGGTAATCAAAATTAAAAATAATGTCGTGTTTCCATTCCATGTCACGATATCCATGGTCCTTGACCTTTGTTGGCACAGAGGCAAACCTAGGGTTCAACTCCAACAGTGAACCAACAAGCCCTAACTACTGGCCCTTTTGACAATACCTGTGAGGTAGATGCAGTCTCACCTAAAGTAGCTATGGGGGGTTGCATGACACAAATGTCTACAACCAAAGGTAATACTAAGTGAATTACATACAAGAACAACACAACATCTAGATATCATCTACCAACTTAGGTCTACTTTGCACAACTATCTGCTATATCTAACACAATAATGCAATAAAAGTCTATCACATGACAAAGAACACAACATCAATTTCACACACAACACAAGATATACATGGTTCACCCTCTCCCTAGGGCTATGTCCACAGAACTGTGCTTTATAATATATTAGGATGAAGCATACAATTCTTGTTTTCACTCTTGGCTAGCAAATATTCTCTTCTCCTCTCTCTTTCTCTCCCCTCCTTGTGCACCCAGATGTAGGACTGATATTCACACCCTGCTGGAGATCTTACAATACAAACTTCTCTCACAATACAATACTTCTCTCTCAATAGAAATATATTCTCATTACACTATCAAACAACAAACTAAGAACGAGCCCTCTTCCCTCATCTAGGTTCTTATTTATACATTACAATCATTCACCGACAATATTAGGCTGAAACCTAAGTGTCAAAACCCTAGATACCAAAACCCTAGGTGTTTAAAACCCTAGGTCAACTTGACCTGCATTTTCAGGGCTTCGCTAGCCTGTCTTTCCTTCCTTCTCGCACAGTGCTCCCAAGCATCCAACGGTGGATTTTTCTGCTTGCTGGGTTGTCCATAATCTGTCTACCTTACTGATCTTTCACCCTCGATCTCCTCATCCAACGACTTTCTTTCTCTCACTTTTCTCCGTCTTTTCTTCTCTTTTGCTCACTTTGACCCAGTAATAGTCACTGTGTCTTCTGAGAAGTTCATGTTTCTTCTTTTCTGTCTTAATCTTTGCTTACTTCCATACCCAAGGACAACATGACCCCAACACTCACCCGTGAATCATCTCGAGGCACTTCAGATCTAATCCTTCTGTTTTACTTCTACTTCAGACTGCGCAGGGTAGCCTATTCTTTCAGCTTTATTCCTCCCTTCCTTTCTTGTGCAGACTGTCTTTTCTGTGTCTGGTACCCAGTTTCAACTGCACCTGGTACATGGACCCTTTTCCTTCAGCTTTTACTGAGAGTGGCGAGGCAACTAGTTGTCATAGTACAACTTCAGCCAGCTCCCTTTCTCCAAACCTTTGTTCCATTCCCCATTTAAAGTCATCAACTGGGAAACTCCTCCTTCTGCAACATAGGCAACCTCATATGGCCCAAGCCAATGCGTTCTGAACTTTCCTAGATTCTTCAGGAACTTACTGTCATATACCAATACCAAATCACCTTGCTTAAATGCCTTATTTTTGATGTGTCGGTCATGGTAGGCCTTCTCTCATTCCTTCTGTACCCGTTGATGAAATATTGCAATAAATTAGTCTTCTTCTAGTTCGACCAACTGTGCGAGCCTCTCTTGAACAACGCCAGTGTCATCCATATCTGTAAAGGTAGAGATTCTTAAGATTGGGACCAAATATTCCATCGGGACAACTTCTTTGAGACCATAAACCAACTTAAAGGGGGTCTGCATTGTTAGCTTCTTGCAAGTGGTTCTATAGGCCCATAGTACTTATGGTACTCTTAAATCCCAATCATCCATGTTCACACTACAAATCTTCATCAACGCTATCTCCAAGATCTTGTTGAATGCTTCAACTATCCCATTCTCTTGTGGATAGTAAGGTGTGATCTTCTAATGATGGACTGTGAATTCCTCAGTCAAGGTTTCAATCGTCTTATTGATGAAATGGGTGCCTTGATCACTCATAAGAATCTTTGGGCATCCAAACCTGGTTATGATGTCATCAAATATGAAGCGCGCAAATGTAGTTTCACTACAGTCTTTAAATGCTCTTGCTTCGGCCCATATAGTCAAGTACTCAGTTGCAGTGATTATTTACCTTGCTCCTGTGTGCTTTCCTGGTGGGTGTATAGGTCCCACTAAATCAATGGCCCATTTATCAAATGCTTGTAGGGTCAGTTGTGGTTCTAAAGGAATTTCATATCTTATGGAAGGTTTCCCAACTCTTTGGCATACATCACAGGCTCTGTAATAGTCCTTAGCATCTCTGTGTAAGGTAGACCACCAAAGGCCAGCTCTAAGAATTTTCTGCGTTGTTGCTTTCCCTGTGTAGTGTCCTCCTACGATGCCTTCATGAGATTTGACCATGATTGATGGCCACTCTACCTCCATAACACACCTCCTCAGTATCTCATCAGGTCCCATCTTGTATAGTTTTCAAGCTATAAGTGAAAATTTTGCAGCACACACTACCAGTTGTTTCTTCTGGGTGACTGTATATTCACTAGGTTCCATTCTTGTTGATAGGAACCGGACTATCTCTGTGAAGTGATCATCACTTTTTCTAATGGCCAGCAGCTATGCATCCGAAAGTGTATCCTCCAAACTAGTAGGATATTCTCCATGTTCCAACCTTGACAAGTGGTCATGACCTTTGTTCATTCTTCCTAGATTAACCACTATCTCAAAATCGTATTCCTAAAATAGCAGAATCCACCTGCATATTCTCCCCCCCAACACTGGCTTGTTGACTATGTATTTTAGTGCATAGTGATAGTAAACATTTTAAAGTGTCCTCCCAGCAAGTATTGGTGGAACTTCTGTAGTGCATACACCATGGCTAACCCTTCTCTCTCAGTGGTGGTGTAATTAATCTCAGTTGTTGATAGCTTCCTGCTGGAAAAGGCTAACGGGTGTTCGATGTCTCCTGTTCCCAGTTGTGATAACATAACTCCTAATGCAATGGAAGATGCATCGACATGTACATGGAATTCCTTGCTCCAATCTGGAAAAACCAGGATAGGCGCAGTAACCATTTTCCGTTTCAGCGTGTTGAAGTTCTGTTGGCATTCTTCTGTCCAATGAAACTGACAGTATTTCTTCAAAATATTCTCCATGGGTGCTGTGATCTGTGCATAGACTTTAATGAACTTCTTGTAGTATCCAGTATGTCCCAGCGTAGTGCATAGCCGTTTGACTGAAGCAGGAGGGGGCAAATCAACTATAATGGCAATCTTAGATGGATCTACCAACAATCCCTGTTTGCATACAATATGATCTAACAACACTCCAAAGGGTGAAAAGAAGATGCACTTCTTCAAGTTTAAGGCAATCTAACACTGCCTGCACTTGTGCAACATTAGCCTTAGACATTCAATATGATTTTTTAATCAGCTAAAAACAGTCCAATCATCAAAGTATGCTTCTAGAAATATATGTAGAAACTCTTTGAATGCTTCGACCACCACCCTGGAAAAGATGGCTGGGGCATTCTTCAGTCCAAACGACATCACTGTATACTGGTAGGATCCCCATTCTGTTATAAATGTGGTCTTATGGCGATCTTCCTTGGAAATCCATATCTGATGGTATCCTGAAAATCCATCTATAAAAGAATATACTTCCTGGCCTGCTACATTATCTAACACTTCATCAGTAAATGTGTAGGGAATGGGTCATGAAAAAAGGCATCGTTTAACTTCCTGAGGTCTACGCAGATCCTAATCGCTTCTGTCTTCTTGTCTTGTACCACCATAAGGCTAACCCACTCTGACTCTTCAACAGATTCTATGATTCCTTTTTCCATCATTCTCTTGAGCTCAATCTTCACTTTCTCCTTATATTTAGGGTTCAATCTGTAGGGTCTCTGTTTGACTGGCCTGACATCTAGTTTCAAAGGGATCCTCATCTCTCCCATAGGCCCTTTAATTCCCTTCATATAAGTGAACTTGGTTGGAAACAAGTCCTAATATTCATGCAGTAACTCTGTGATCTTGTCGATAGTGGCACCATCCCAATCATCTCCAACAGTTGCAAGCTTCAGCGTTTTCTCTGTTCAAATATTGAATTTCTTGATCTTGATCGATTGTCCAATGAAAGGTAGCTCAACTCCTGGTCCTTCTATGTCTCTTTGGCCTTCTTTTTCGATGATGTTCACCTTCCTAGGATCATCGTCTTCGTTAGCATTGATATTGTAACAACCTTGCAGTTTCTGGAGAGGCGCATTCCATTCGTCTTCTTCTTCTTCCAAAGGGATGCTAGGTTCCTATTCAAATACTTTCTATCTTACAATCTGTAATGCTTGATCGACTGTAGGACATTGACTTTCAAATAAAAAGGTAGTTACGAATTTTTGAGTCATACCTTCCCAATCTGCAGTGATGAGGCGCAGTTTTGCTTGAAGATACCAGTTGATAGGTGTTCGCGTTCAAATGGTCACCAGGTGAGCAAAATGGAGAGCGCTCTGCATACCCTGTTGGGTTCATCTGGGCAGAACATCTGTGGCAGCATAGGGGTTAACCGAAAACAAAACTAACTACGATCTAACATTAAATGAAAGCAAATAAAACTACGAAAATAAACAAAGAACATCAAACATAAGAAACAGGTGTCATCAATGGTTTCAGGCAGGTGTATTATTGAAACCAGAGCACACGCTGAAGAAAGAGACTAGGGGTTCCTTCTCCCTCCAGCGGAAGGCTCTTCGGGGCCCTCAACACAATGCTTTCCTTACAAATGAATAGAACTGAACCAAGTGGTGAAAGAACTCTGGGTTATGCAGCTGATGGATTGTTTGTTAAAGGCTGAGCACTGAATAATCTGGACAGCATAACATTGCTTCGAATTCCCTGCCAAAACAGTGTACCCTCATGGCCTTTTATAGAAACTTCACGAGCGGTCACGAAACCTTCTCCAATTGTGAATAGGGGCACATTAGGGTTTATTTAGGTCATTAATCCGCCGATTTTGCAGAGCCGGATCTGATTTGAGAGTCAAATCATCTTGGGGGCCGATCTGTAGGCGGTCAGGAGGCCGACTTATGCAATTAATGCGCCGTATTAGCAGATGTGCGGGTTTTTGTGTTGACAGTCGCGCGTCGTGCGCGTATGCGCTAATAACACGTTTTTGTCCCGCGCATGTGCGCGCGCATCAAGCTTTTGTAAAGCGCCCTTCAATTTTTGGTTACTTTGTATAGTTTTTTTCCCTTCTGGAGTGCTGTGAAACTAATTCAGTGCCATGAGTGACTTCATTGCTATTTTGGTGATGTGGAGTTCTTGTCGCCATGTGTAGACGAAATTTCAGTGATAACAGATGCCCCCTGATGGATGAGGTTAGGAGCATACGTATAGCTGAAATCCATAAATGTTTCTTCTACTGAGAATGTGGTTGTAAGGGAAAGCAAGAGTGGGACTGGTCGGAGCGATCCGTTGGAGAGAGAAGGAACCGGTATCTCGATCTTCTGAGAGACGTGCATGAAAAAATATACAACTGTGTACAAACGAGGCGGGCATGCCCCATGCTCGTGTGATGTAACTCTGAAAAAAGATGACGGAAGTGTTGGTGTAGACAACTGCAGCACCCTCGGGGGTGGTAAATGATAAAGGCAGAAGACAATTCTGCAACGGAACATACTTTGAATAATAGGCAATGATCACTATAAGAAGCAGCGACGATGATGTGGGCATTGATGTCCCTACCAAGTTCAGAGGTCTTCGGCAAATGACAAAAAGAACTGCAATAGTCGCAAAGTAAGACCCACCATAACATGAGAGAGTGTTGGCGTCGAATGTTATGGGGGCCAACGACAGCAGGAAGCAATGTTGTTTCCCCCTATGTCGTCTGAGATCTCTCATTTAATAGAGAATGAGAATCAAGATACTATCTCCCTTCTGGAAAAGTGTGTTGATGTCGACAAAAGGGGGACGCGACTCCCAGAAGCAAAAAGGTGCTCTGTGGGATCTACTGAGGTGAGGAAATGGCAAAGGTACATGGACGAAGTCAAGAAGTGGGATGACTCAAGACTGCCCTTGATTGGAGGATCTATAAGAGAAACAGTGGCCGCAACCGTGTGACAAGGTCGAGTGTCAGGATGACGAAAAGACCGGTGCTAAGTTGTGCCAGAGGCGAGGCAAGGTAAACAAATTCAGAGGGTAGAGGTAACTGACCGGTGGGGTACTCTGAAGGTATGGACGATGCTAGCAAAGGTAAATGATAAGTACTACTCCAATCCAAGGGTGACATGGGTTGCGTGTGGCCAAAAAAGAAAGCAAGTCGCCAACGGTGACGACCAAGAAGGTAATGACTGAAGGTAAAGGTGTTTGTACAATAAATAATAAATAATAAATAATAAATAATTTTGGGGAGAAATGTACAAATACAGAAACGGGTGCCCCAGTGTGAAATGCGTGCCCCAAGGAGGGTAGAATTGTCATGAGAAACTGATGAAGGGTGGGGGCCCCATTGGCGAGTTTCTGTATGAGGTAGGTGAAATGAAGATAGGTTCGCAGATGGGCAAACTGATGGTGGATGAAATGGTGGGTTCGTGATCCTGCGGAGGTGCAGGTAAAAAAGAACATAACCATAAAGCGATGATTTGGGAGTCCATATGGGAAGCTAGCAAAAATGAGGAGAAGAAGTATGTGGTTAATTCTCAACATGATGTAAGACTACCGGGACTCCCATCCCTAAAGGGTAATGAAGAATAGCATGAGTGTCAGAAGTGCAAAAAGGTGCTATGAATGGGACAACTCATGTGGGTGAGAGTGCTACCGGATTACAGTACCAAAGATGCAAATGGAGGTGTGAGTATTGTAGAGCCAGGAATGAGGATCCTAAAGGCCGATATCAGAGGGTGTGACTGGGAATGTAAATGCAGTACAGCGAGAGAGACTACATGCCAGTGATGAGTATATACCTGAAGGACTGGTGTGACGAGATGATGACCAAGTACCTGCACACAGGACAACCAAATACCCAAAGTGAACAATATCTGAAGAGAGTATCAAATATGAACATGTATTAGATAAATGTGACAAAGCGCGTGCGTACCTGGCCATGATGTGAAAAAAAGGTGCCCCGGGGGCTCAGGATGAAAAGTGGCCCAGGGACAGCCATGATGTAGGTGGCAGGATGTTGATCCCGTGGCTGAAGACGGTTCGAAAAATGGACGCCATGGGCTCCCGGAATGGTGAGTGGAAGTTTGGAAAAAACCCTATATATAGCTGTAGGGCCCACATTGCCACCTCATTTGTACCTACTGCTACAGTGATTCCAGAGCAGATCCAGAGGAGATTGAGCGATTCCGAGAGCACGAGGCATCCATTTCCCGGCGTGCGAGTTTCAGGTTAGTGGTCTGAACATCCTGCATAGCTATAGGTTTCCAATTTTTGGGCAGGGTAGGTACGGGGGGTCGCACGGGAGTTTTAGGGGGTTTTTGGGCAGAGCGTGGGCCCACATGCGCAGGTGACTCATTGGAAGGTGCGCATGAGTGCGCGCCTGTACACTGAATATGCGCCCATGTGTGCGCACCTGTAGGGCGAACAGGCGTGCTCACAAGCGCGCCTATGGGTATGACAGGCGCGCTCTAGAGCGTGCTTGTATTGTGAACAGGTGCGCTCATGAGCGTGCCTGTGGGAAAAAAAGGCGCGCGTGTATGCGCGCCTGTATGGTGAACAGGTGCGCATGTGCACGCGCCTGTGGGTGGTAAAACTGCACCTTTGAGGCAAGGTTTATGGTTGATAAATTAGCTTACTTTGATGTTTTGGATGAGTGCGTAAGCTAATATAGGACTTTGGGTTCTGTGCAGGTGGTGATCAGTGAACATGGATGTGCAGTGGCGCGAGCAGGACTGGGAGCCGCTGCGAGAGGTTGTGGTCCATGCGAGGCCTGCAGTTTGAGATTCTTTAGCAGCCAGTGGGTTGCTAAAGTTCTTCAAGTGCCCTTTACTACGGGCCCAGGAGTACTTGCTCCAGTTCTTGATTGAGATGTGGAGCCCTGAGCAACACTGCTTCCTCGTGCGAGGAGAGAAGATTGCCTTCACTGCGGTGGAGGACATTTATTTCTTGACTGGGCTCCCCTTCCGGGGAACACCGTTGCCGGTAGATCCTGTGCTGCCGAGAGATACTCCTCTGCAGGAGGTCGCCGAGCGATACTGCTCAGGCGAGCACTATATGACTGGGTCATCAGTGCGCATCAGTGCGATAGATTCCCTGCTACATGAGTGTGTAGCAGCGATGATAGTGTGGGTGTACGGGACCCGAGCGCCCCACCGGATTAGTGGTGGTGAGCTGATGTTGATGGAGAGGGTGGTGGTGGGCCGTGAGTGGTTCGCCTGGGGTCTGACTCTACATGCGCAAATGATTGTGCATCTAGACCGTTGTCGGTCCACAGGCAGGGGGGAGTTCACTTTTGGCTCCATCCTGGTGGCCTTCTTCTTGGAGAGGGTGCCGATGTTGCGCCCGAGGGTGCTGCTAGAGGTACCTGGGGTACGAGAGCTGCGCTTGAGGCGGTGGTCCCAGATTTTGGTTCGCCACGGCGGTGGCGAAGGGGGACACTACTTCACTGAGGAGGCAACTCTGATATGGTGGCAGATGCCGCAGTTTATACTCCAGTTCCCATATGATGGGGTGGACTTCCGGGGGGACCCGGATATGGTACTGCCTCCTGGGGAGGTTTTTGACCACAGAGGTACATTGTGTATTTGTATGTTGTGGTTTATTTTGTGTTTTTGATATACCAGTGCGTATGTTTGATGTATAGAAACTGATACCATCTGTTGTTGCGTGTTTGGTACATGTGCAGATTTGGCACCTCGCGGGTGTGAGGTGGAGGTGTTCAGAGCGCCAGCGCAGCGAGAGCAGGAGAGACCGCCGCGTGCAGGGAGGCGTCGGAGGGATGAGGCTGCTGGGGGACCAGCAGGGCTCGAGAGATCGGCGCAGAGGCACCGCTTTGATGACCCTGGTGCGGGGCCATCTCATGCTCCTCCGGCGGCAGCTGGAGCAGATGATGATGATTTAGTCCGTCAGTTTGAGATGGTTTTTTGAGACGTGCCTGAGGGCATGTGGACCGGTATCCAGGATGAGGAGTTCCTGGAGCAGTGTATCGGGTTACCGCCACCATGGCGGTCGATCATGCGACGAGCAGCTGTGCTCACCGCCATGACGAGTGGACGCCTGCCGCCTGGGCAAGGTGATCCTGCGGATGTTCCACCACCACCGCCTGGGGCAGGTGGGGGTGGGCCACCACCGCCTCCTAAGGGAGGGGCAGCTGGGGGTGCATTAGAGGCACCCTGATTGTATGAGGCTTTTTTGTATACCTTTTTGATAGGCTGATGAGCCGATTTTTGTACCGTTATGCGGCACGGGCCGGGCCGATGTATTTTTTGTATGTAAACATTCGGATGCGATATATATATGAGTATACATATTTTTTGGATCCAAATGTGTTATACATGTGTTTTTTGTTTTGATGATGATGATGTCTATGTTTCCTATATGCTGTGACAGGATGTATGAGATGTTTATGTATGTGAAGCTTGATGTGATATATGCCAATCTAACACCATGTTAGCTATTTCATCTCTTGTTTGATTCAATTCTCTTGGAATATGTGTAAACGTAATGGAATTAAAATGTCAAGATAACAGTCTAACCTGCAGGTATTTGCGAAAGAGGCACGGATCGTGTACACGATAAACATTGTTGAGCTGGAGAACGACTAGCTGAGAGTCGAGGAAAACGCTAAGATGACAAATCTGATGATGCTGGGAGTCGGTCAGGAGGCCAATGATAGCAGTGTATTCGGCTTGGTTGTTGGTTGCTGGTCCCAAACATATGCCGCTTGAATGTAGCATTTCATGTGATGGGGTGTAAAGAGCCCAAGCAGCCGAAGCGAGATTTTGTGTCCAATGGCTGGCGTCGTCGGCGTAACCAATGTGGTAAGCTGGTGGAGGAGTCATCTGCCAATAGCACAAAGGATAGTTTAGATGAGAGGGTAGGGAAAAAATATTAAAAACACTAAACAAGAAAAAAATAACCTAAAGTAGCCTGACTACTTCTAAGCATAAAATTTCTTGAGGTATAACCCATTGACGGGTTCTTTCAGTGTGAGGCCTTCGGGGGAGGCCAGGATGTATGCACCTTTGGTGAGGCAATGTTGGATGATGTAAGGGCCATGCCAAAGTGATTCGAATTTTCCGTGGACAAAGGTATCATGAGCGATATCATAGGCGAGGACAAGGTCGCCTTCGCGAAATGATCGAAGGTTGACATGGCGATCAAAGGTATCCTTGGATCATTTTTTAGCTTCCTCGTTGTTATGTAAGGAGGATCGACGATCCTCATCTAGAGACTCCAAGTTTAGTAAGCGCTGCTCCATTGGAGCAGTGTCAGGTAAAAGCTTGATTGCGGTGCGAAGGGTGGGTATTTCACACTCGATGGGAAGGGTTGCCTCGACACCATGGACTAAGTGAAATGGCGTGAATCCTGTGGCAGTCTTCACTGCCATTCGATAAGCCCATAGCGTGGAAAATAACATATGATGCCAATTGGTTTTATGTTTATTAACCGTGCATTGTAACATGGTCTTGAGGACTTTGTTCACTGCCTCGACCTGTCCGTTTGACTGAGGGTAGTATGGAGAGGCAAACTCGTGGGAGAAGCCTAACCGAGATGAGAGTTCGACGAAGATCTCATTCTCAAAATGTTTTCCATGATCAGAGACGAGTTGGAGTGGTACTCCGAACCGGGATATGACGTGGTTGAAGAAAAAATGCGCTGCTGTGTCAGCGGTGTTGTTGAAGGTGGGCATAGATTCAGCCCATTTGGTGAAGTAATCGACAGCCACAACAATGTGTTTGTGACCATTGCTGGAGGGGGGATTACAAGTCATAAAATCAATGCCCCATTTACAAAAGGGGTCGGTTGTGATGACTGGATGAAGAAGAGCGGGGGGAGCACGGGCTTTGTTGGCATAGAGATGACATTGCCCACATCGTTTCACGGCATGAATGCAATCATGAAACAAGGTAGGCCAAAAGTAACCGGCACGGATAATCTTTTGCGCGGTGGAGATACCGGAAAGATGGCCCCCACATGCGCTGTTGTGGCAATCGTTTAAAACTTTGTCAGCCTCGTCAATAGTTAGGCAGTGACGAAGAATGGTGTCGATGCCTCGCCGATATAGGATGTCACCGATGAGGAGATAGTGGGGGGCCTGATGGCGAATGCATTGACGATCATCTCGTGATAGGTGATTACCGAACTTTTGCGTTCATAGGTAGATGAGAAGGTCGCCATACCAAGGATCATCCGAAGCGATGTAAAAGAGATGTTCGTCGGGAAAGTCGGTATTGATGGGGGTACTGGGTGTGTCAGAGGGAAGGGCCGTGACAAGTTCAGCGAGAACGAGGGCCTTCTTACTCTTTGGTGTTGAGAACTCGAGGTTGTACTCCTGAAGGATAACGATCCATCAAGCAAATTTGTCGTTAACTTGGCAACGACTGAGCAAATATTGCATAGGGTAGGAATCTGCGACGACCTTGGTGGTGCGAAGCAGAATGTAATGACGTAGCTTCTGAACTGCCAGGACAACTGCAAGAGCAAGTTTCTCTTCATGTTTTTATTTCAGGGGAGGCCCGAAGAGGTTCTTACTAACGTAGTAAATGACGTGTTCACGATTGTCGTCTCCGAGCTGGACGAGGACGCTGGCTACTGATACAGCTGATGTTGATACGTAGAGGATGTAGTCACGACTATCGTCCGGTGCACTAATCAAAGGTGCGTTGGAAAGTGTTGTTTTAAGATCGTCAAATGACTATTGGGCATAGTCGTCCCAATGAAAAGGGATGTCCTGACGTAGTAAGCGAAGGAAACCATGTGCGCGTATAGCGTAATCAGGAACAAAGCGTCTAAGAAAGTTGGATTTGCCCTGGAGACTCTGTAGTTGTCGTATACTCCGAGGAGGTGGAATTTCGGTGATGGCTTTGAATTTGAGGGGGTCCACGGTGATACCGCTTTGTGAAACGATAAAACCAAGGAGGCGTCCGGCGGTGACACAGAACACACACTTGAGGGGATTCAAGCGGATGTTGTACCGGTGGCATCATTGAAAGATGATTCATAAATCATCGAAATGCTGGGTGCGTTTCTTAGATCGAGCTGTGAGGTCGTCTAAGTAGGCGAGGATGATTTCAGCCAGATCGTGAAATATGTATGTCATCGCCCGCTGGAAAGTTGCGCCGGCATTATTTAAACCAAAAGGCATGACACGATATGCGAAAGTACCCCACGGGGTAATGAATGTAGTTTTATACTGATTAGCTGGGTGGATTTGAATTTGGTTATAGCCAGAGAATCCGTCCATAAAGGAGAGAGCCTCGTGGTCGGCGCAGTCGTCGATAACCTGATCGATGAAGGGCGTTGGAAAGTTGTCTTTGGGACAGGCGTTATTAAGATCATGAAAGTCTGTGCAGACGTGGATAGTGCCCTGTTTCTTGTCGATGGGTACATGGTTAGAAACCCATGAAGTGTAAGTGATGGGGTAAATAAACCCGGTTGTACGTAATTTGTCAATTTCGGCTTTGATAGTCGCGGCCTTGGATGGATGTAGCGGTCGTTGTTTCTGGCGAACGGGTGTGATGTCCGGCCATGTGTCGATGCGATGCTCGATGATAGATGGATCAAGACCAAGCATCTCCGTGTATGAACAAGCGAAGATATCCCTGTATTCTTGGAAGAGGGCTTTGTATGCAGCAATTTCCTGAGGAGTACAAGCAACTCCGATGATGATTTCTTTGACAACACCACTTTTCATGGAAATGTCGATTTTGATGGTGGGGGAGATGTTGGCCATATTACCTTCCTCAAAAGCATCAGGGGCGGGAATAGGATTCTTGAACCAATCAATAGTCCCAGATGGGATAAAATATTTGGTTTTGACCGCGTACACGTGGTTTTGGTTAGGAGGCATGAGGGCTTCCTGTGGGAGGAAGAGTGCACGATGATGTAGTGCATCCCAGGGAAAGTCTGGGCTGTGTAGTTCTTCCATTATTTCCTCGTCATTTTGGAAACAACGGGAATATAAGGGGTCATGATGAGTGATCTCAGTGCTAGTGTGAGTGCCCCCTGCTAGAGCAGTAAGGGGAGGGGTACAAGTAGAAGGTGAGGGTTCACTCGACATGAGCCATATGTTGAAGTACTGAGGGGTACCGGTAGTGGTTGGGTGGAGGGTCTCTGTATGAACATGAGAGTTGGGAGGATTGTAGGGTAACTCCTCAGAGATGTCATTTAAGAACCATGGAGGCGTTGGGAGTGCCTCAGGCTCTATAGAAATGACACGACGATCTTCGGGTGGTGAAGTAATGTCAATTATTGGCTCGGTGGGTTGGTGTCGCCAGGCCACTTGACGTTGCCGGTAGGCAAGGATCATTGGACATTGGTATGTGAAATGGGCTAGGGAATTGTAGAGAGAGCAAGGGCATCTCATACGTTCATTAACTGAAGTAGTGACATAACGAATGTCAGTGATGTTTGAAGAGGACGTGGCAGGGCATGGGTTGTTCTGGAAGTTCTGGCGTACAGCCGCTAACGTCTGCCGAAAACGTGGCAGTGTTGGGCAATGGTGAGTGTAATGGCCATATTCTAAACATATAGCACACGCAAATTTATTCCTCAACCCTTTACTACTGGAAGGGCTGGGGGTAGTGGTACTTGCAGTAGTGACGAGTGTTGATGGAGTAGGATGGGGGGGA
>ML792549.1:321751-337437 GCA_009831015.1 Picea engelmannii
TTATTCTTCTCTTGTATGCATGTGAAGAAAGAGGTTTTAGATTCGGGTAGAAGGTCAAAAGTTAAGTCTTAAGGGTCATTTTCTGCGTATAAGTTTAGAGCCCTAGCTTATTAGTCCGTAGGGTAGAAATACCCAACAACAGAGGGCCGTACAGGGGGTTTTATGGGTGTGGAAACCCACGTGCGCAGACGATCTGGAAGTATGTGCACACGAGTGTGTGCCTACCCACTAGATAGGCATGCATGGGGGCGCCTGCAAGGGGGACAAAGGCGTGCAATATGTGTGCGCCTGTTGGCTGTATAGTCGCGCTTGTGTGTACGGCTGTGGATTGGACAAGAACGCTTTAATGCGTGCCTATGGTTGTGACAAGGGTGCATGAAGGCACCCTTGTATGCTGAGCAGGCATGCACTCGTGCATGCTTGAAGGATGGACATGCGCGCCTGAGTCCTCGCTTGTGGAGTGGACAGGAACGCATACATGCACACCTATGGAGTGAACAGGCATGCATGTGTGCGTGCCTATGGGTTAAACTGTCGTGCCTTGGAGACAAGGTTGACAGGTGCAAAACTTATCTTTTTAATGTTGTTTATGGTCCATTTTTCTAACCTAGGACTGTTTTATGTGGGTGTAGGCGATCATTGTGCACAATGCCAGTTGGTTGGCGAGAGCGGGATTGGTCCCAGCTGAGAGACGTCGTGGCTATTGAGGAGCTGGGGGTACGTGCGACTTTGGTAGCCTCTGGGTTGCTGAAGTTCTTTGAGTGCCCATTGATACGGGCGCAGGAGTATCTCCTGCAGTTCCTTATATGGATGTGGAGTCTGGACCTGCATTGTTTCATAGTGCAGGGAGAGCAGATTTCCTTCACTGCAGTGGAGGACGTATATTTTTTGACTAGGCTCTCGTTTCGAGGAACACCCCTACCGACGGAGCCGGTTCTACCTAGGGATGTGGCACTAGTGACAGTGGGCCAAAGGTTCTATTCGAGGGTGAAATTTATGTCGAGCGCTATTGTGAGCATTGGGGTGATGGATGCTCTAGCGTATCCCTGTATAGCAGCGATGATTGTGAGAGTATATGGGTCTCTTGCAATGCAGCGGATCAGTCGTGGTCAACTGTCTGTGATGGAGAGGGTACTGGCCGGTGAGTACTTCACCTGGGGGCTTACACTGCATGCCAGGATAGTAGGGTAGCTGGACCACTATCGTTCCATGGATACAAGAGAGTTTTCCTTTGGGTCCATCCTAGTGGCCTGGTTTTTGGAGAGGGTGCCTATGTTGCACCCTAGGATTTTATTGGGTGCACCTAGGGCACGATAGCTGTGACTAAAGAGGTAGTCGACTGTTTTTCTTCACAATGGTGGTGGCGAGGGAGACCACTTCTTTACTACTGAGGTGGCATAGGTGTGGTGGTAGATGCCACAGGTGATTTTGCAGTTCCCCTATGCTGGTGTTGACTTCCGGGAGGATCCAGACATGGTGTTACCTCTAGGGGAGGTTTTGACCATTGAGGTATGTTTTTGAGTTTTATATATATGTTTTTTTTAGATAGCATGACATATGTATATGATATAGATGATGATACTATCTGTTGTTTGTTTGTATGTGCAGATGTGGCACCTCACGGGCCCGAGGTTGAGTTGTGGAGAACGTTGGATCGTCAGTAGCCGGAGAGACCGCCGCGGGGAGGGCCATGGGTATGAGAGAGATGTCGGTGTGAGGACGCCAAGGCGAGACCAACTAATCCTGAGAGAGCAGAGAGGAGACATAGGTTTGATGACTTAGGGGTTGGGCCATCACATGCTCCTCTGGAAGATGCCGTAGCAGATTTTGAGGACATTCGCTGTCACCTGGAGGCGGTGTTATAGGGCGTGCCTGAGGGCATCTGGTCATGTATCCAAGATGAGCGTATCCTGGAGTAGTGTGTGGGGATTCTGTCGCCATGGCAGGCCATGGTATGACGGGCATAAGTAGTAGGGGCTGTTATGACCAGACGATTACCTCCTGGTCAGGAGGGACTAGTAGTGGGTGGGGGAGCACTGCCTGAGGGAGGGGTAGGAGGTGGTGCTCTAGAGGAACCTTGAGTGGAGCTCTACGTATTTTTGTATCTTTGTATATAGGATGGTGAGCCCATTTTGTACCGAGGTGCTTCACTGGCTTGCAGATACTTGTATTTTTGTATGTAAACATTTGGATAGCACTGTGGACCATTTTATATATACATGAGTATACATTTTAAGATCTATGTGGCGTTCACATGTGCTTTGTTAATGTGTTGATGATGTCTAATGTATAAATGTTGTGACAGGTTGTTGATATGTTTATCTATGTGTAGAGGTATCTTGATTTGATATATGCCAGTCTAACACAATAGTAGCTAAGTTATCTGTGATTTGATTCAATTGTCTTGGAATATGTGTAAATGTAATGGAATCAAAATGTCGAGATAAAATTCTAACCTGCAGGTATTTGTGAAAGAGGCAAGGATTGCGTATGCGGTACACATTGTTTTGCTGGAGTACGACTAGTTGAGAGTCAAGAAAGACACTAAGGTGACGAATACGATGATGCTGGGCATCGGCCAAGAGGCCAATGATGATAGTATATTCGGCTTGGTTGTTGGTCGCTGAACCCAAACATATGCTTCTAGAATGGAGCATTTCATGTGAGGGGGTGTAGAGAGCCCAAGAGGCCGAAGCAAGATTTTATGTCCAACGACTGGCACTGTCGGTGTAACCGATGTGGTAGGTCAGTGGAGGAAGCATCTGTCAATAGCACAAATGATATTTTAGACGTGAGGGGTGGAAAAAAGATTAAAAACACTATAAAAAAAATAACCTAAAGTAGAATGACTACGTTTAAGCATAAAATTTCTTTAAGTATAACCTGTTGATAGGTTCTTTAAGAGAGAGGCCTTCAGGAGAGACCAAGATGTATGCGCCTTTGGTGAGGCAATGTTGGATGATGTAGGGTCCATGCCATAGTGACTCAAATTTTCCATGACAAAAGGTATCGTGAGCGATATCATAAGAAAGAACGAGGTCGCCTTTGTGAAATGAGTGAAGGTTGACATGTTGATCAAAGGTGGCCTTTGATCATTTTTTTGCTGCCTCATTGTTCTGTAATGAAGATCGATGATCTTCATCCAGGGACTCTAAGTTCAACAAGTGTTTCTCCATTGGAGCAGTGTCAGGTAATAGCTCAATTGTGGTGCGTAAGGTGGGAATTTCTCACTCAATGGGAAGAGTGGCCTCTACGCCATGGACTAGATGAAATGGTGTGAAACCAATAGCTTTTTTCATAGCCGTACGGTAGCCCATAGCACATAAAATAACATATGATGCCAATTGGTCTTATGTTTATTAGCTGTGCACTGTAGCATGGTATTGAGGACCTTGTTAACTGCTTTGACCTGTCCATTAGACTGAGGGTAATATGGTGAGGAAAACTCATGGGATAATCCTAACCGAGATGAGAGTTCGACGAATATCTCATTCTCGAAGTGTTTCTAGTGGTCAGAAACTAGTGGGAGAGGTACTCCAAAGAGAGATATGACGTGGTTAAAGAAAAAATGCATTGCGGTGTTAGCGGTATTGTTGAAGGTGGGCATAGCTTCAGCCCATTTGGTGAAGTAATCGACTTCGACAACAATGTATTTGTGTCCATTGCTAGAGGAGGGATTACAAGTCATGAAGTCGATGTCCCATTTACAAAAAGGGCTGGCAGTGATGACTGGATAAAGAAGAGCAGGTGGTGCTCGGGCTTTGTTGGCGTACAACTGACACTTCTCGCATCGTTTCATGGTGTGAATGAAATCATGAAACAAGGTAGGCCAAAAGTAACCTGCTTGGATAATCTTCTGAGAAATGGATATTCCTGAAAGATGACCCCCACATGTGCCACTATGGCAGTCGTTCAAGACTCTATCGGCGTCATCAATGGTCAGGCATCAACGAAGAATGGTGTTGACCCCTCGCCGGTATAAGATGTCTTCAATGAGGAGGTAGCAGGGGGCCTGGTGGTGAATACGATGACGATCATCTCGTGATAGGCGGTTACCAAACTTTTAAGTTCGGAGGTAGACGAGGAGGTCGCCGTACCAAGGATCATCCGAAGTGATGTAAAAGAGGTGTTCGTCGGGAAAGTCAGTATTGACAGGGGCACTGGTTGTGTCAGAGGGGAGGGTCATGACAAGTTCAACGAGAACAAGGACTTTCTTTCTCTTGGGTGTGGGGAATTTAAGATCGTACTCCTGAAGGATAATGATCCATCGGGCAAATTTGTCGCTAATTTACCGATGACTGAGCAAGTATTGCATAGGGTTGGAATCTGCTACAACCTTAGTTGTGCGAAGCAGAATGTAGTGGCACAATTTTTGGACTGCGAGGAAGACTGAAAGGGCTAGTTTCTCTTCGTGTTTATACTTCAAGGGTGGCCCTGAGAGGTTTTTACTAACGTAATAAATGACATGCTCACGATTTTCATGACCTAGCTGAACGAGAACTCCTGCTACTAAAACAACTGATGCTGATATGTAGAGGATATAGTCGTGATTGTAGTCAGGTGCACTAATTAAAGGGGCATTAGAGAGTGCCATTTTAAGATCATCAAATGAATGTTGGGCATGTTCATCCCACTGAAATGGGATGTCGTGACGTAGTAAGCAAAGGAAACCATGTGCACAAATGGCGTAATCTGGGAAAAATCATCATAGAAAGTTAGCCTTGCCTTGTAGGCTCTGGAGTTGACGTAAATTCCGGGGAGGTGGAATTTTGGTGATAGCTTGGACTTTGAGAGGGTCCATGGTAATATCATTTTGGGAAACGATGAATCCAAGGAGGTTCCCCATGGAGACGCAGAATACACACTTGAGGGGATTCAAATGGATGTTGTACTGATGACATCGTTGGAAGATGATCCGTAAATCATCAAGATGTTGGGTGTGTTTCTTGGATCGAGCTATGAGGTCTTCCAAGTATGCGAGGATGATATGGGCCAGATCATGAAAAATATATGTCATAGCCCATTGGAAAGTTGTGCCAGCATTCTTTAAGCTAAAAGGCATGACACGATATGCAAAAGTACCCCAAGGGGTAGTGAATGTGGTTTTGTACTAATCGGCTGGGTGAATTTGAATTTGATTATAACTAGAGAAACTGTCCATGAAGGATAGAGCCTCGTGGCCTGCATAGTCGTCGATAATTTGATCGATGAAAGGAATTGGAAATTTGTCTTTGGGACATACATGATTGAGATCATGAAAGTCCGGGCAGATGCGGATAGTACCCTATTTTTTATTGATGGGTACAGCGTTGGAAACCCATGAAGTATAGGCGATGGGGTAGATGAACCCAGCCACGCGTAATTTATCAATTTCGACTTTGATGGCCATTGCTTTGGAAGGGTGTAGTGGTCGTTGTTTTTGACGAACAGGTGTAATGTCGGGCCAGGTGTCGATGCAATGTTCGACGATAGAGGGATCAAGGCCAAGCATTTATGTATATGACCAGGAAAAAATATCTTGATATTCTTGGAAGAGGGTTTTATAGGCGGTGATTTCTTGAGGAGTGCAAGCGACTCCAATGGTGATTTCCTCGATGACGCCATTTTTTATGGAAATGTCGATTTTGATGGTTGGGGAAATCTTGGCTATGTTTCCTTCTTAAAAATCATCTAAGGCAGGAATGGGGTTGTTGAACCAGTCGATATTCCCTGATGGGATAAAATCCTTGGTTTCAACCGCATATATGGGGTGTTGGTTAGGAGGCGTGGAGGCCTCCTGTGAAAAGAAGAGTGCTCGCTGGTGTAGCACATCCCATGGGTAGTCAGGGTTGTTTAACTCTTTGAGTATTTCCTCGTCATAGTGGAATTGGCGGGAATACAAGGGGTTGTGAAGAGTTATATCAATGACTATTGTCATGTGGCTGCCCCTGGTGATGAAGAAGTAGGGGGAATGATGCAAGGAAATTGCGATGGTTCACTCGACATAAACCAAATATCGAAGTACTGAGGAGTACCCATGGTAGTTGGATGTACAATTTCCATAGGGAAATGAGCGGGAGATTTGGGGGGATTGGGGGGTGAATCCTTAGATAAGTCATCCAAGAACCATGGAGGCGTTGGAAGGGCCTCAGGTTCAGGAGAAATGACGTGAAGAATATCTAGTGACGAGGTAAGGTCAACTATCGATTCTGTGGGTCTTTGAAGCAAGGTCAATTGGCGTTGCTTGTATTCAATGACCATAGGACATTGGTATGTAAAATGATCTAAGGATTGACATAGAGAGCAAGGGAATCTCATACATTCATTAACTGAAGTGGTCGCATGATGGATGTTAGTGATTTTTGGTAGGGATGACATAGCTGGACTAGGTTCGCTCTGAAAGCTTTGGTGTATGGCAACTAATGTCTGCCAAAAGAGGGGAAGTGTTGGGCAATGGTGGGTATAATGGTCATATTCTGAACATATAACACAAGCGAATTTGGTTCGCAACCCTTTACTACTTGAATGAGGGGTGGTAGCGGTAGTACTTGCTATAGTGGCGAGTGTTGAGGGAGTTTGATTGAGTGGAATCAAATTTTGTAAATCTGGTAGAGATGGGCAGTTGTTGGTTTGGTGTCCATCTTTCTCACATAGCGCACAAGGAGGTTAGATGCATGGAGGAAGTGGAGCTATGGGCTCCTTCTTCTTTCTCCTACCCCCAGCTATGGAAGGGGGGGTAGTGAGTGGGGGTGTAGAGGGTATGGTGGGAGTGAGTATGGGAATCGTCATTGGGATTCCTTCCATTTGGGGGGGAAGGGATGGTCGAGGGACCATCTTGGGTGGATGTAAATACCAAACTGGAATTCCTAAAACCATATTAGGGAGGGTAAGCGTTGCGGATACTTGGAAAGATTTGATGCCAGGTGGAGGGTAAAAGAAGGGGATTTGAGTGATGGCTTGGGGAATTGTCTCCCAAACTAGGATATGGCCTTGGGGAGGGGTGAAATCGTGGACTCATAGGGTTGACGAGTTCGCAGGAGGCTCATGAGGGGGGAGTTCTATGACTAGTGGGATGTCAGATATGATAGAAGCCTCCCTAGGAGGAAAGGTATCCTCTATGTCAGTTCTGTTAGATGATACAATGCATACTTGATTGGAAGGATGAAGGAGCAGTGGGGCTCCATGGTAAGTTCCTAATAATGATGGATATTTGAAAATTTTGGGACCCATTTCGATGAGTGGTTAGGCGTCATGACTCATGTGGATGAGAGGAAGAATGTTATCGATGTTGGCAGAAGGGTTAGGATCGTAATGTGAGACTTGGTCAATGGTAACGATCTTCCCATTGTGGGGGAACATCTTTGTTCGAAAGACAGAAGAGGCAACTGCCTTCATAGCGTACATGTAGCTACGAACGAACATGATATTATAATCGAGTGGGGCGTCGATAACTTCGATGTCGATGAGAATAGTCCTACCCCTGAGTTCTATGAGGACATTTCGGAAGAGCCCTTCAGGAGATGATGGTCATCCGTCAAAGGCTCATAAGGTAATGGCAGAGGGTATGAGTTCGAGGGAACCAAGTTTCTGCCATACAGATTTGGACATAATTCATGTAGATGCACCTTCATCGATGATACACCGATGAACTGTGATGTTCCGTATTTTTACTGGGATTTGAAAAGCGATTAAGGCTAGAAGGCGAGGTTCTCCGCTGTCGAGATCAAAGGTAATGAGTCAAGTATTTGCGGGGTCGACTACCCCCAAGGCATAAAGTAATGATTTTTTCTGAGTGGGACAAGTCTAAAGGACTTCTAACACTGACATGGCAGTCGGGGATTGTGCTAAGTCATCAACCAAACTGTAATTATGAGCTGCTCTAGCCTGTGGGTTGTGGTCATTCCTATGCAATGGGATGCGAGGGATGCAAAGAGGTGGTTCTGTGTTAGGGTGAGGGATCAACAACGGGGGTCCTATTGGTGCGGGGATTGTTTCTGGAGGAATGGGAGGGGACTCAGTGGGTGCATGATACTGACGATTATGTGTTTGCAGAAGGATTTCTTCCTCACTAGTGAGGAGGATCGTGCAATCTACTGGATTGTTTGGATTGAGGTATTGTCCCACCTGAGGTGGGGAAGGCTGTGTGTCCTGTTGGGTGTTTATCACACCTTGGTGTGGAATAGGATTCTGTAGCACTGCAGGGGGGGTTGTTGCACGTATTGTTGTGGGGCCTGCTGAGGGGCAGGAGGTGCTGGAGGATGGGGTAGACTGCCTGAGTCTTTTAGCCATTTGAAATCAGTGATTTGGGGGAAATGATGAGTATAATGACCAAACTCACCACAAATGGCACAAGGGAAGTTGGTTTTAACAGTATTTTTATTTCTCCCTTGACACCTATTATTATTGACCCCCTGGGGATTCTGATTCCCTTGGTTATGGTTTCCCCCAGTAGGTTGGTTCTACTGGGGTTGATTCTTGCCTAGACCTGGGTTGTTGTTGTTCCTGTTTCTTCCTTTCTTTTTGGCATTATTCGATGGGTGGGTCGGATTTTCCATATTCATTTGTTTGAAATTTTGATATTGCTGAATGGGAGAGGCTTGAACAAAATTCACCCTAGCATGAGGATGTGGGGGAGCGATGGGTGGTGGGGGACCAGGAAATGGAAAGTATAGATTCTGTGGGGGTAACGATCCATAAGGTACATAGGAAGGTGTGGTGCTTTTGCTAGTACTATAAGCTGAGGTAGAGGGGGTACTAGAACTTGTTTGAATAGGTGGATGTATGGGGGGTGCCGGTGGTGGCCCACTGATGGGTGGAGGCATAATAATAGGGTATGGTTGTTGATAAGGGGGTGGGGGGTAATAAAAGGTGCCCCCATATGCTGACGAATATTGAGGTGTTCCATACATTGGTGGTTGTTGGGATTGTGGACCGTGATGAGTGGTATTACCAATCAATCCATTTGCTGAGTGAGACATCCCGGGTTTGTCTTGGCCAAACGACACAGGTTTTGGGAGATCAGGAAGTATAGTGTATAAGTACCCTGACTATGAATAGATGAGGTCATATTGTTGAGCCTTACTGATGGCTTCTTATTCTGATTGAGGGAAGGTGGAAGCTACATCCTTACCGAGGAGAGATACAAGTGATCTAAGAAACTAGTCAAGACACTATTGTTTGGTGGTTTCTTCTTTGCACAAACTACGTCACCTATGCCACTCGTGAATGTGATCAATGATATGTGTGGCTGAGGTTTGTTTGAAATTAGAGAGTATTTCTATACCATTGTCATGGTGGATTGGTAATTGCAAGAAAGTAAAAAATGCTTTGGCCAAGGACTCAAAAGTCGCATGGGACCCTGATTTTTCATCTACATACCATTTGGCTGATGGGCCAGTGAGTGTGCGTTGAAATAATCACAGTCTAATGGAATCATCCATAATGTTGTTGGAAGAACACCATAGGTGAAAAGTCATGACATGGTTGGCAGGGTCATCTCCTGCCTTTTCTTCAAACTTGGGGATGTCTGAAGGTAGTTTGGTGGGAATTGTAGGCCATGTGGGGTCATGCAATATAGGATTGTTGGTGAGTTTGCTTAGATCTGGTATGTTAAGAGAGGCCAAATATGACATCTGTAGTGGAGGGGGAGGATTAGCTCCATCCATGGTGTAAGTGTGTTGTGAACTTGACCCTTGAGGGGGGCTAGGTGGGTTGGTACTTCCCCCTTGAGAGGAAGTTGGTCCTCTGCTTCCGTGTAAAGGAGAGTGAGTGGATGGCAGGACTTGGGAAGTGGACCCAGGTAATGTGGAACCAAGCAAAGCTGATCCTAGGACAGTAGCACTCACAGGAGTGTGAGACGGTGGTGTCGATGAGTGGGCAAGACCATACACTCCCCCTAAGATAGGAGGGAGGTTTTGCAAGCATCGGGAATGATGGGGATTCTGTGGGTCCCCTATGATGTCCAACTAGCTGAGTGAATGTGTGCAAATGGTGGTGAGAGTAATAAAGAAACAAGATCCTTTGTTGCAAATTTTGAACTTTACACAATATATATATCCAAATCAAAATGTAGTCAGAAGTGTATCATACATAAAGTGGTTTGAAAAAGAAGCATATATGTGGATAAGTGGGTGTTGTCTGTGTGGGGAATCAAAGAAAACAAATGCGCGTGTCCTAAAAAATGTAACGTCCTTCCTCTCAAATAGAACTGGACCTTCCAATAATACTCAACAGTGGGGTCTGAAGTCACCGGAAGAGAAACTAGTGAAGAATGAAATAATCGGTTATAATGAGGGGTAAAGGGGGCATATCTCGAAAGAGATGGCGATATTTCCCAATAGCCACACAAAATCTAATCAAGGTGCAATTGAAGCCCACAATTGCCACCTGGGTAGATGTCCTAAAATTTGGTCACTAGGTACCTCAGTCAAAGTGCGACATTTAGATTTTCAGCCTCAAAAATGGGTCACGGCCTGGATCCCATCCAAGAGGAGGGTGCCTCACGGGGGGATGCACAGAACAACTGGACCTCAGCCTTCAACCCTTCATGAGTATCTCCCTGCCTTATGGTGTTAGGAACATTTGACTTGGAGGATTATCAGTTCCCTATTTGACAACTTCTATGGTTTTGACAATGTGAGAACCAGATAATGGGGAGTTATTTTGATGCCTATCCCTGAAATCCTACCTAGACTAAAAAATTTCTTTTGGCACCTCCTGTGGAGGAAAATTTAGTGATTTTTTAGAAAAAATTTAGATGTAGTTGTTTTGAGAGGTTGGGGGTGTGAACCAGCATCATTGAATTTAAATGGGAGTGGATAGTTTCATCAAGAAAAGGGTGGGGTGTTTCGGAATCCCTTTTGTTGTTGGGAAATAATACCCTATGGACTAGCAAGCTAGGGCTAGGATTGCATGCATATTTTGACCTTAAAGAAATGACCTTTTAACCTACCACCCCAAAACTTAAACCCCTCTTTCAAGATACATGCATGGAAAGGAACTACTAAACTTTTTACTGATGTTTGGTGTAGATCCTCCGTTGCGCTCTTGACTGCTTGCTTGGGCGGCTCCTTCCAAAGTTATCCTGCAATCAAAACAAACAACCACACATGCATGCTAATTTTATAATTGAGGGTTAGAAATTAAGCATAAATTACACAAACCACATATAACTCATGCATTGGGACGAGAAAAGTATTCTTTTATTATTTTCAAAATGAATCAACTTACAATTGTAGTTGAGACCGACCACCGCTCCTTGATCCTGATCCTGGGCTCCTCCTCTTCTTTTGTCCTCCAACTGCTTTGCGTTAATTCTCCTTAAGCTTGAGGAAAGGCTAAAGGGTTGGGACAAATGGATTCCGCAAACGGGCAGAGTTTCTTTGCTATCATTTTCCTCTTCCAAATAGTACCCCTACCCCTTCTTTTATAGGCTAGAAGGAGCTAGGGTTTTGGACAAACTCTCGGCCATGCATGGCTGGGATTTTCAGTTAACTGACCCATATATTTTTGTCCCATCAGCAACTTTCTTGTTTTGTTAGGTAAACGCGGGCTGTAGAAGGCCTGCCAGTGTTCACACGCATGCAGTAGTGGGTTAGGGCGCGTTTGCCTTTACCTAAGAGGATTTTTAAAGAGATTGTTCAACATATGTTTTGGCAATGAAGGGATATAAGTTGGCCTGATGCCAGGTAAGCATGTGTGGTGCAATTTAGGGTTATAACATATGCCCCCTAATGTGTGAGGTCAGAAGAGAATCTGATGGCTGAAATACATTACCAATCTTTTACCAATCTGTACTGATATGCTGAATGAGGGAGCCCAAGAATCAGGAATCAGGAGGTGTCGTCTGCAAAATAACAAATGTCTCACCGAGGGGGGCATACCCATTCTCGGGATAAAATAGAACCATGGCTACCAATCAAAGACACTATAGATCCATGTCAAATAACTATAAAGAGTAGCCGCGAATAATACACAGCGGAGCTACATCTCGAAATCAGAAAGATATACATATAGAGTATCCATCTCCTAGAAGCTGATTCAGCCTGATGGCTGTACTTTAGAACTCTAGAAACAACTTCAAAATCTTCTAAACTCGGGTAGGAGTGTAATATGAGTGTACGACTGCACTACCCAGAGGTCTTCGACGACTCGTCGGTTATGGACTTGATAATCTTGATGATCGGCTGAAGGCTTCAGTGATTTCGAACAAGGACTTGATTGGACATTCAGGATGGCTGGGTATGTGGACAAGAGACATATTGCAGAGGGGTCGACTCAGGCTTAGTGACAAACTTCCCTTGGATAATAGCACGACAAGTGATAAGACTTAGGCAACATATCTGTTAATCATAAGTCTACGAAGCAGGAGGCAATGCAAACTCTCCATATGTTTGGAAGAGTAACCAAACGGTGGAGGACACAACTCTATATAGCAAGAAAAATCTTCCTAAGGTTGTACTACATCCCATGGTCTGATGATCAAACAGACAGATGTGCTTCATCCAAGGTCGACTCATTATGCTGCCAATAAAGAAAATACTTTTCCCATCCTCTTTTTGGGGTATATTTGATTTTTTTGTTTTGTTTGATCACTTTTGAAAAAGAATAAAGGAGTATTATGTTACAATGGAGGAACGAGTACTGCAAACATACAAGCTCAAGGCACAAGGAGAAGACTGATGTTCTGGTAAAATGATACTCGGGAAAAATCCTCCAGTGGCCAGAGATGTTAAGACGGAGAAGCAAACTATTACTAGGCTGATGGGTAAGGTATGCAAATGCGGTTGATAGAACACACAATGGTAACGTCCTTCGATGTAAGTTTAACGAGCCCAGAGAAGGGAAGCTCGGTGTTTTTCATATTTAGAGAGTCTGAAAAAATATAAAAGGAAACTCCATTGGGGTACCTTTTTTGTCAATAGTCTATTCGGTTCGAAAAAGGGATAAACTATCCCCGATTAGACGTCAATTCAAAACCATTTTAACGAGTGTGACAAGGACAAGATCACTCGGCGATTTTTTCACTTTTAATTAGTCTGAAAAAAGCTTAACTATGGACTCCGTCAGGAATGTTCATCTGGACCATTTTAATGAGTGTGAAAGAATAAGGTCACTCGACGATCTTTTCAATATTAGGGAGTCTGAAAAGAGCTTAACTATGGACTCCGGAGGGGTTTCTTTTTCGTAAATTTAGTTCCTCAGGCCCGAAAAAGGAATAAAATTATACCTGAGAATACTATTCTAAAGAATGGGAATTCGATAGAGTATACCTTTGTTCGGAAAATTGACCGTCCAGACTGAAAAAGGGGTAAACTACCGCCGGACAGACGTGACTTCAAATTTCAGTTTAACGAGCGTGAAAGGTCACAAGATCGCTCGACAATCTTTTCATGTTTAGAGGGTCTGAAAAGGGATTAAAAGGAGATCCGTTATGTTTTGGGAGCCCGGAGGGTAAGACAAAGAGTGAAAAAGACCCATGCAAATGAGGTTCAAACTCGTATTTAGGAAAGACTATACGGACTCCCGAGCCTACAGTGTTGTTAGAAACGGCATGGACGCCATAATGCAACCAGGACCTACCTAGAGCATCCATGTTTTGGTAAGCTCTACCACCAAGTTGCGACACTTCTATAAGAGATATGACGGTTCCGTGTCACCATCGGATGGGATCGATCCTATAGCATAAAAAGGCAACGAGATGCAAAATTTGGGGTAATATCCTAACCTATATGCTCAAGTTGATTTCTTTGAAAAAAAAATTATATGGACCATCAATATATTTTTTTATTTTTATTTTTTTGAAACTCAAAAAAGTGTCCCAATACCTGATCAAATCCTTCCCATATAAATCCTGGATCACTCTAAATGGTTTTTGGTATAAAGAAACTAATAAAGGGGCCCAAAAAGGTGACAAAAAGAGGCCAAAAACTCTATAAATAGAAGCTGCCAGCTCATTATCACCATTGCTGATTTGGAAATTGACTCTGTAGCCAAAACACCCCCTTTTCCAAAGATCATGATTTCGGGAGCTACAGTGGATGAAACGGACTTCTTCTTGGACCAAGTAAGTATAAACTCCCTTGTCTAGCTAGTCAATACTTCTTTTGCATCATTTAGTTTTGTTTTGGGGGTGGGCGTCGACCTCAAAAAGGTCGGCCCTAGGAAAACGCGGGCTGTCCAGGGACAGCCTGCGAGTACCCGCGTGCAGAGAAAATATTACATGCGGGTGCCCGCGACTGTCGCCTCTACAGGCCACGTTTACCCCCCGCCCTATGTAATGAAAAAGTCAATGAAAACAAGTATTGACCCTCCTTTTTCCTTGTTATGTTAGCAGGATGTATGTTCAGTGGAGGGAAAGGGAGCACGAGGCCGCCAATGAGTTAGTGGCTGCAGATCCGAACGTTGTGGCCGTGCTGACACAGTGCGGGTTGGTGAAATTATTTTTATGTCCATTCATGCGTGCGCAACCAAGGCTACTGAACGCCTTAATTGATTACTGGCACCCTGATGCAGAGGCATTCATGTTAGAGGGGCAATCCTTGGTTCCCACCACCGAGGATATTTACTTTTTGACTGGCCTCTCAAGGAGAGGGGAACCAGTCAACTTTCAGACATTTCCTGCGTGGCCGAGCAAATTCTCGGAGCTAATTGATGAGTACTGTGAGGCTGGGACCGATCATAGAAGTTCATCGGTTACTATTAGTAGGATTACCAGCCTCGCCCTACAGACTGTTTTATTGCTCATTGGGCGGATTACCGGCTCAACAGCCATGCACCAGGCTTCGCACGCACAGATGAACTGTGCGATCCAGTGCATGAATGCACAAATTTTTGATTGGAGTACCACACTATTGGCGTGCATGAAGAGTCAGTTGACAGCTTGCCGACAGCAGACACACAGGAACTTTGGGTTTGGGACCATCCTGTGTTCATTCTTCTTCGAGAGAGTTCCATGTTTCAGTCCTCGGCTGACAGTATGAGGACATCTGGCCACGTTTGCTTATGGATAAATTCGTGAGTGCAGACACAGACCAATCTCCCCAGATCCACCTGGATCTGGAACAAACCGTAACAGAATACTACTCTTTCCCTAGATCTAGCTATTGAACGAACTAAAAGAAATGGATAGTGTTCATACCTTATAAATGATCTCCTTTAATCTCTGTTGTTCCTTGCTCTGCTCCGATGCTCTTGTGTCGTTCAATCACAATAACACAAACCAATCACAACAATGGCATTAATATATTCAATACCTAGTCTATACATGTGATCAAGGAATCATGTAATAAGATGACATCATCATTATGGGAAAGGGACATATTCATGTATTGCATTAACTGAAAGAGAAATATACAACCTGAGCCTTGATGTTGTAGATCTCCTTTCAATGGCTCCTAGTTTTGACACACACACTTGCTCATGTATGAAGAAGTTCAACCACATATGATTACTTGTAGTCTCTTGCTGCTGTAGCTTCAATCCTCCATACAATCTTGCACCAGTTCTCCAATCAATCTCTAGCTAGCTTGCTAACTTCTTCTTGTTCTTGTGCTTTCTTATTGCTTAACCATTTCCATAAGTAATCTCCTTAATATATAGGAGAAGATTGATTAGTTACTTGGATAGGGAATGATCCCAAGATATCTGGAAAGTCAGTATTTTGCCAACCATTCGAACTCCAACTCACCCTTCTAGAAGATTCCTTC
>ML792549.1:351935-397107 GCA_009831015.1 Picea engelmannii
CAATCACAACAACACAAACCAATCACAGCAAAGGCATTAATATATTCAATACCTAGTCTATACATGTGACCAAGGAATCATGTAATAAGATGACATCATCATTATGGGAAAGGGACATATTCATGTATTGCATTAACTGAAAGAGAAATATACAACCTGAGCCTTGATGTCGTAGATCTCCTTTCGATGGCTCCTAGTTCTGACACACACACTTGCTCATGTATGAAGAAGTTCAACCACATATGATTACTTGTAGTCTCTTGCTGCTGTAGCTTCAATCCTCCATACAATCTTGCACCAGTTCTCCAATCAATCTCTAGCTAGCTTGCTAACTTCTTCTTGTTCTTGTTCTTTCTTATTGCTTAACCATTTCCATAAGTAATCTCCTTAATATATAGGAGAAGATTGATTAGTTACTTGGATAGGGAATGATCCCAAGATATCTAGAAAGTCAGTATTTTGCCAACCATTCGAACTCCAACTCACCCTTATAGAAGATTCATTCTAGAAGGATCGAGAACTTATTCATTTTCTTCCTTTAGAAACATGTCCGCACCCTAACCATTAACACAGTGCGGAAAGTCCGCAATCAAGCTGAATTCAACATGCGGAAATTAAGGATTCCCGCAGGAGAGTATATATGTAGCCTGTGAACTATTTTCAAAATATGATTTTGAGAAAATGATAAGTGTAACATTCTTCTGGAAAATGTTCTTAATGAAGAGTTTGATCTTCTATTATCATGACATAATCATATTATCATCTTAATAACCAAAAATGTGGATAACAACGTTCCCCACAGTATGCAGATGGGCAGTGTTACTTCTGTGACAGGGTTGTGGAAGGACTGTGGAGGCCTTCAACGACGAATTTTTTGCTTGGATGTCACGACAGATCCTTGCGATAGAGGACTACCCATATGCGGGGATCGACTTCTCCAGAGATATAGAGATACCAGTGCCTCCTGGTGAGGTGCGAGGGGAGATAGCTAAGTCTCCACCTGTAGTTTTGTTTTTTTGCTTATGTAATTTTTATGTCTTTTTTGATATATATATATATATCATGTTTTTGTATACCAGAGTTTTTGATGGGTGAACATTTATTTCATGCAGATGTGGGACCCTTGCGACCTGTCGACTATGCACGGAACAAGCGTCGCCCATGGCCAGAAGGTGCAGCTGCCGCTGTTGGAGGAGCAGCAGTAGCAGGGAACCTCCCAGCAGGAGAGGCCGAGAGGGTCCTGAGGTGAGTTGAGTGAAACTTTAATGTGCTCACTCGCACAGTTCCCATGGCAGAGATAGAGGACCTGCCGCCATCCATGCAGACTCATGTTGTGGGGGCACCTCGGACATGGGTCCGATTGTTTAGGAATTTAGCCCAAGCTGTACATGATTATAACAGGGCCCATAGGCCCTGAGCAGACTTTCAGACTCTTTATGTGCCACGAGCACTAATCTGTATATATTTTTTGAGGTCATAAGCCCAGTGACTCATTACTGTTCCCACTTTTGAGGCACTTGCGCCCATCTATGTACTCTGAGGATTTTATGATGTTTATATATGGTTTTTATCTCTTTTTTGTGTCTTATGGATTATGTGTGCAAAAATGTATTTATATGTTTATGTCCATGATCTTTTTATATGTGGGCAAGATGCCAATCTAAAATGTGATTAGCTAGAGTATCTGTGATTTGGTTTAATCTCCTAGGAACATGAAAATATGTAATATAATCAAAATTGCGTTCTAAGAGACGTACCCTAAGGAATCATCGGTGTAAAGTTTGATCGTGAACCCGGTATATTCTGTTTAGATGTGACACAACCAGTTGAGCGTCTAGATAGACCCGAAGATTAGAGATACCCAATGACAAGGCGTCATGAATCAACTCAATAACTACACTATACTCGGCAACATTATTCGTGGTGTCACCTAAGCATATACCTCCAGAAGATAACAACTGACCCTGTGGTGTAAATATTACCCAAGCTGCGGAGGCAAGCCTCCGCATGTGTCGACTAGCACCATCTACATACCCAACGAACACCTCGGACTCTCTTGACATATGCCATATTGACGAAAGATAACATCAATGACACGTTCATAACACTTTTTAAAAGAAATGTAAAAAAGTAATAGTACAAAGACTATACATATGTTACAACAAGTTACCCACAGTGGCCTCTCTATGAGTAGTACTTCTTGAGGTAGAGCCCATTTCTAGGCTCCGCCAAAGCATTCCCTTCAAAATCAACCAAATGATAAGAGCCCTTATTTAAAACCTCCTTAATAATGAAGGGTCTGAACCGCATGGTTTTAAACTTTCCTTCCCCCAGGGGGTCCTTATCTTGTTCATAGACCAAGACAAGGTCGCCTTCAGAAAAAATCCGAGGACGAATGGACCTATCATATTGACACTTGACCTTATGTTTATGAGCCTCGTTGGCCAGGGCTGCGTCGCGACATTGCTCATCAAGCTGCTCAAGGTGTACTAACCGTTCTTCAAGTGGAGAAGTGTCTGGCAATAATTGTACTGCCAATCTCAGAGATGGTATTTGACATTCGATGAGCAAGATTGCCTCCAGCACATAAACGAGTTGGAAAGGTGAGAAACTGGTTGCAGTCTTAACTGATGTGTGGTAAGCCCATAATTCCGAGTATAACATCAAATGCCAGTTTGACTTGGCTGAGTTGATAGTTCGCTGTAGAATCGTCTTAAGAGTTTTTTTTACAGCTTCCACCTGCCCATCGGCTTGGGGATAATAAGGTGATGAATGTTCTTGCCGTAACCCAAGATTTGATGTTAATTCATACATCATTTGATTCTTAAAGTGACTGCCATGTTCAGTGACAATCTCTCTCGGGACGCCGAACCTTTCTATAATTTGGTTGAATAAGAAGAGAGCTGCAGTCTCTCCATCATCTTTAAACGTCGGCATGGCTTCGACCCACTTAGTGAAGTAGTCGACAGCTACGATGATATAGCGATTCCCCCTTGCTGACAGGGGGTTTCATGTAGTGTAATCAATACCCCACTTAGTGAAGGGACCAACTATGATGACAGGAAACATGGGAGCTGGATGTGCCCTCATCTTCCAAGAGAAGATTTGGCATGGATGGCACTTCTTGACCGACTCGATACAATCTTTGATAAGTGTGGGCTATAAGTAACCTGCTCGTAAAATCTTTTGGGCTATTTCCAACCCAAATAAGTGACCGCTACAATCTCCTGTATGACAATCATTGAGCACTATGACGGCCTCCTCATGAGTGAGACATCGATGCAAGACGCAATCTACACCTCTCCGATACAATGTATCATCGAGTATGAGATAGTTCTTAGCCTGATGGCGTATCCGCCGACGCTCATCAAGAGAAGCAGAGGTGGGGCACTTCAAAGTATAGAGATAGATCAATATATCTCTATACCAGGGGTCTAAATATTCAATCAAAAACATAACCCTACGGATAGGCGATTCCTCAGGCACAACGTCACCTGACTCAACCAGAAGCTCCGAAATAAGTTCTGCGAAGACCAATGACTTCTTGGAATTTGTTGAAATGAAGTCTAAGTCAAATTCTTGAAGGATGACCATCCATCTACTGATTTTACCGCCAATAACTCGTCGTGTCAACATATACTGGAATGGATTCACGAAAGAAACGACGGTGGTCTTGCGAAACAGAACATAGTGACGGAACCGTTGAACAGCATGAACTGTTTCCAACACAAGTTTTTCAAGATGGGAATAATTACATTCTAGTCCTACGAGGCCTCGACTCAGGTAATAGATCACGTATTTGGAAAACAAATCATCTTCCTGAACTAAAACCATGCCTATAGTTGACTCTGCGACAGCCAGATATAATAAGAAATATTTGTTATAATTAGGTGGTCGTAGCAGAGGTACGGTTGTGAGGGCATGTTTTAATGCATCGAAAGAGCGTTGAGCAGTTTCATCCCCCCAAAAAGGAACATATTTCTTAAGTAAACGCATAAATCCCTTGGTGATTTCGGCATAGTTGGCAATGAAGCATCGTAAGAAGTTCACCTTGCCTTGAAGACTCTGAAGTTGTAAGATTGTGCGTGGGGAGGGCAACTGGATTATTTCCTCCACCTTAAGAGGATACACCATGATCCTTGTGGTTGATACGATGAAACCTAACAAATGTCCTGACGTGACGCAAAAGATGCACTTGTTGGGATTCAAGTGAATCCTGAAGTAGCGACAACGTTCGAATATGAGTCTGAGGTGCATAGGATGATCCTTTCGCTTGCGAGAGAGTGATGCTAAATCATCTAAATAGGCCTCGACTATATGTTTGAGGTCATGAAACGCAAAAGACATGGCCCACTGGAAAGTGGCTCCAGCATTCTTGAGGCCAAAAGGAATCTTACGATAGGCAAATGTACCCCACGGACAAATGAATGTCATTTTGTGTTGGTCTTCAGGTTTGATTTGGATTTGATTATAGCCTGAAAAACCATCCATGAATGAAAAGGCTTCACAACCGACACATTCATCAATGTTCTGGTCAATGAATGAGGTTGGATAATTATCTTTTGGACATTCCTTGTTCAAATCACGAAAATCGGTACATACACGAATTGTGCCTTGGATTTTATCGACCGACACAGGGTTTGACACCCATTGAGTCAAATGAATAGGGTAAATGAACCCTGCCTTGAGAAATTTCTCAACCTCAATCTTAATGGCTACTGCTTTCTTAGGATTAACTGGACGAAGTTTTTGTCGAACAGGCTTAGCATCAGGATACATTGTGATTTCATGTTCAACTATTTTTTGATCGATACCTGGCATTTCCTCATAAGACCAGGCAAAAATGTCACAAAATTCTTTAAAAAGATCCATGTAAATCTGAATCTCTTCGGGGGAGCAATCCACTCCAATGAAGACATTCTCCATGATGCTAGGGTTTCAGGAGATATCGATAGGTATAGTTTCAGTGATAGTCTCCATATTCCCCTCAACATAAATTTCCTGTGTAGCTAAGAGGTTAATAGGACATGGCTGATCTCCCGTCATGGTGATAGTGAATTCTCCTACCTCAATTCGACGTAACTCTGGCAGGAAATATGATCTGTGATGAAGTTCATCCCAAGGTTTGTCCAGACTAGTCATTGCTTCAATTATAGCTTTGTCAGAAGGCAAGACTAAGTCTAACGAATAGGTGGTAGCAAGAGAACCCTGAGCCCAAATAGGCTCTAGAAGTGGATCCAAATCTGGTGCAGGAGTCGGATTGGGGTTAGATGCAACTTGCTAGACTAAAGAGTATGCTACTTCAGTAGCCATCAAGGGCATGGACATGCCTAAGTGCCCTGTCTCATCCATTGTGGCTGATGGGGAAGGAAGAATCCACGGATCCTCAAAGTAAGTCGTGTGGAACGACGAAACGTGAAAAATATCAGCCTTGTGGTGACTAGATATAAACTTGACATCGTCATGAGGAGGTGGGTAATCGAAGGTACCCATCAAGGATGGGCACAATCAATCATGGGAACCGTGGATTCCCCCAAAGCTGGGTCAGGTTGAGAGACAGACAATTGATCAATGGTCACTATCCGACCCTTGTGTGGAAACAACAAGACTCGGAAAACTGTAGCAACCACAGCTTGCATGGCATAAGTCCCACTCCGACCTAACAAGAGGTTATAGTCGAGGGGAGCATCAACTACCTCTAATTCGACGCACACAGTCTTCCCTCCTAAGTGCATAGGAAAAGAAGGAACGATGCCATGTGGTCGGAAAGAATGACCGTCGAACGTAGTAAGGAGAGTAGGTGACGGAGACAAAGCAGGCTGGCCAATGGCCTTCCAACATGCTAACGACATAACGCATGTCAAGGTTCCCTCGTCGACCACCATGTGAAAGATATTGCGTGTAAAATTTTTCGTGGGATGAGCCACTACTATCTGAAACACTACGTGGTAAGGCAGACGAGGTTTTAAGTCAGTTGTATCTAGCATGATGGTACCCGGGTTACAAGTCTCGGTAGAGCCTAAAGCGATTAACAAGTCTTTCCTCTGAGCAGGGCAGCTTTGGAGGACTTCCAAGGTAGACATTGCACAAGGGGTTTGTGATAAATTCTCCACCATAAAGTAATTCTGGGTGGCCCTTGCTTTTGGGTGGTGAGAATCTTTCTTAAATGCACCCTTTGGAATGTGTGTCATTGTTTCGCCCAACGTCTTCTCAATCTGTAGAGGAAGAGATGGGATCTCATCTTCTTTACCCTTCTCAGAGGTGCTTGGTTTGCTATAGTCGTGCACTCTAGTCATTATTAAATCATCACCCCTCACCATATATACGTTCGTGGATGAGGAATTGTTTGGAGGAGGGCAGGTTTCTTGGCTGCCCCCTTCAGCACTTGTAGAGGATTGAGTTAAATTTTGCCCATGCTGAAAGAGATTAGTCAACACGACCTGCTGTTGCTGCGTGAAAAACTTTTGGGCCTTTGTAAGTCGAGGACAAAGATGGGTTGGGTGGTCTTCCACACATAAGTTGCACGGATACCTCACATTTCGTTTTTCTATGGTGCCCTCGCCAGCATTATCAGTGGGTTTTTTATCCCCCTTACCCTTTTTGTGTTGTTTTTTCTTCCCTTCAGGCTGCTGAGTGGCCTTTGGGTTAGTCATCTGCATGGAGTGTACTTCTGAAGTTTGGGTAGGAGGGACAGCCAAAGCATTAGTCTAGCTGGCCGCTGAGTGTTGTATAGATAACTGTTGAATTTTTTTTGTCAATTGCTCAGCGGACTTAGTTTGTGCTGAATCGATGATACCATCGGCATGTGGTCAAGCTCTCTGTCTAGTTTTCTCCAGTATCGAACTTGGTGCATCTGGAAATATGTTGTATAATAAACCAGACTGAGAATAAATGAGCTCAAACTGTTGAGCCCGCATAATGGCGTCTTCTTCAGAGAAAACTCCGGACGTTGTGACGTCTTTGGACAACTGTGGGACCAAGGATTTAATGAACCACTCTAGCAGGAATGCTGGTGGGACTGGTACTTTGATTAGACTATTTCGATGTCTCCACTCTTGGATATGATCAGAGATATAGTCTTCTGTCGTCTGTTCGAAATTGGCAAGCATCTTTGTGCCAGCGTCGTATCTTACAGGTAAATGGAAATGGTTAAGGAAGGCCATCGCCAGTTCGCCAAAAGAAGAGTATCTTGAGCGATCAAGCTCGATGTACCATTTCACGGCACTCCCGATAAGAGTGCATTGAAACAATTGCAACTGGACGGAGTCATCTTTCAATGAGTTAGATGAACACCAAAGATGGAAAGTAGTCACATGATCACCTGGGTCTTCATTAGGCTTGGCCTCAAACTTTGGAATGTTCGAAGGCAACTTCGTTGGCATAGGAGGCCAACGTGGATCGTGACAAATAGGATCATTTAACAACCGTGTCAAATATGGCAAGTGTAACATTGCTAGGAATGGTAGTTTGGGTTGCTGCTGATAGCCTGGGAAGAAGGGTCCTGGAGTTTGACTGGCACCAGGTTGCTAGGAAAAGTTTGGCTGCTAGCCCAGATTCTGGTAGAAACCATGGCCCTGACCAGCGTAAGGATTTTGCATCCGCGGAGACATCATTGGCTGATTCCCTATAAAGGACATAGGATGTTGGGCATGCATCATGTTTGAAGGACTTTGGGAAGGATTACCCCATGCCGATCCTGATGGGAGAGGCATAGAAGTTTGTCCAGGGTTCCATTGACTGTGGAAAGAATTACCCCAGAACGACATTACAGAGGAAGGAACGGATCCTTGTCCTGAATTCCAAGGTCCTGCTATATGTGCCCCCGGCGCAGGAATAGTACCTTGCACCGGAATAGACTGTCCAAAAATGGGAGTGCCCCTAGATGGGAAAGCGGTGGATGCGAAAGTGTTATTACCAAACGTCCCATTCCAAACAAACGGTGACGAACCTACCAGCATAGTGTGCGCAGGTGTTCCTTGACTCCCGACTCCAAATGAACTTGTGTGTGCAGGCTGCCTGACGGACTGCTGATGCAGACCACCAAGTGAAGGGGACGAAGGAGAGATATGACCTCCAGCATAAGGAAAAGCGTTAAAAGGGACAGGAATGCCCCCAAGTTGACCTTGCAGAGGAGCGTTAGAGCTCCCTGCCCCCAGACCCAAAGTCTGTAAAGTGGAGTAAGTGAGTGCAGGACTTGTACCTGAACTCGGCATACCATATGAAAATGGAGGACCGGTCACACTAGATGTGAAGGGGGTTGTGATCGCCGCTATAGATGGGCTCGGTCCACTGTGCGACGTAGTTGCGGCTGAGACCATGGTGGCTCGAGCCGACGATGGTAAGTTAGGAGATGATTCTCCTATGGTAACAACTATGGTGGGAATAAAAGTATTCCCGAAATAAGTAACAACGTTTGTTTCCATAGCTGTGTGAGGCACTGTCTAGTGCTCGTGATAAATTGGTAAAACAAAAGATGCCAAGAAATTAGTGTTTGGGGTTTCAACCGAACCAATATTGGCGGTTGATTCCTCTGTGAGTTGTTCGGGCACAATGGTTTGTAACCCGGTTGTTTCGAAAGACCCTTGTTGGTCTAGCTTCCACCTCAATGGTGGCGGGGGTGGCTCCAGTATAATCGGTGGCAGGCCCATAAGCCTTCGTGACTGGCGGAGCTCAGGATCCTCCACTGTGTGAGAAGATCCAAGACACGCTAAGGTATTCTACACGTTCACACAGTAACAAACACTAAAAAAAGAAGCCCCTAAGAGATAAGACAAACAATCACTAACTATTTTGAAGAACAGTTACAACAACCAACACTAGAGCAACTTACCAGTGCATGTGCAACTCGAAAACGGAAGCACCCTCCAGGTATACTCTACAAAGCGTGGCCCGATGTCTATCCTAGGTACCATGGTATACCCCCGCAGTCACCTGTGTTTGTCCCTAAAAAATATTGGCAACTAGGTTACCACCTCGCGAACAGTCACCAGGCGGGTACAGTCGATAGTCAGGTAGACCACAATGAGCAGGGTATCAAGCTCGAAACTTGTCAAGGGTATCGAGAGCAAATGGTCCAGAAGACAAATGAGGACCTCAAATGGATTCGAGACCCACGAAGCCCTGTGGAAAATGTAAACGACAGAATCCCACAACAAGCCCTCGATATGTGTTCTCCACTACATTTGGTCCGGCTTTGGAGGGGTTATCTTCGCTACCTTTCCTTACATGACCTCGTGTTTATCCCCTATGTTAGAGGGGGGTCCCGGATAACTTCCACGAAACTGGACTTCTACACTCCCTATCACAGACTCCAATGTTTGGTTTTGAGTGGCCTTGGAGAGTTACCTCTTCAACCTAATCCAAGGCCCTAGTCTTGAACTATTGTATGAACCCTACAAACAAAAAAGTCTAATAGATTTTAAATTAGCGTTACTTTTATGGGATTTTTTATGTCATGGGTATGAAGGTGAAACTGATGATGTGTAAAGACTCAAAGAAAAAACAAATGAAAAAAGATGGAAACAAAATGCTTTTACTAAATGCAAAAATCAACAACTTTTCACACAAGAAAGACTTCTTTTCTTTTCAATTTTTCTAAGATTTCATGCAGCAAACATAAAGGAATTTCTCTTGACTACGAGCTACTTATGCTCTAAATGCACTACAAAAACTTATGAACAAAAGACTTCTTCCTAGCTATTGATACAGAAACACAATCTTCCAAAAAAGAAGAAAATGATAAAGAAATATATATATATTTTTTATTTGAGTGCTAAATGAAGCAACAAAGGGAAAATTCCGACAAGCACAAAACCAAGAAAACAAAACAAAATTCTGGCTTAAAGCGCAGATCACAAGGAATCAGAGCAAAGATACACAATGGAAATCAAGAAATCACAGACTCCTACGCTTGTCTAAAAACCATAAAAGCAATTATTTATTTATTTTTCTTTTATCTTTTCTATCAACTATTAACCAAGAAAAAACAGGCTAAGGGTAAGAGGCCCTAACCTACTGACTATTCGACCCTGGACTCAAACACTTGAGAGGAACACTTCTCACCACAGGAGGGGATGAATGACCCACCCTGATTGAAAAGAAACCTGTCAAAGCACGCCTCTCTCACTGAAACAACACGCGTGCAAACGCGTGCTGCGCTATAACAGAGCGCGTGTACCCACGGGCTGCACTTGCACGGGCTGCACTTGCACAGACCGTGTGTATCTGTAAACTACCAGACAAAAATAACCACAGGCAGCCCAAACCAGGAAGAGTCCTTTTGTATTGATAACCAGGGTCTCTTAAAGGCTTGGATGCTTCTTCTTAACATAAAAGAAAAATAATTGCTAGGAATAACCAAACGCAATAAAGTAAACTGAGACAAGACTGTGAACCAACAAGACTTAGACAGGATCCAGAAAGCCCCCTGAGAATGTAAAATTCTGATAGGGAAGAGGAGGACTGCCTCTCAATCTCTCTGACTCCTACACGCTACTGAAACCTCTGCAGCAAGAGTTCACACGTGGGCTATAGAAGGTTAGGGCACGGGCACACGCGTGCATGCCTTCTGTAGGCCGCGTGTACCCCTGTGTGTCCCAAAAATTGCCGTCAAGCAACAGTCAAGGAAAACTGGTATAAAGAACCAGGCTCCCTGCTAGCTTAGGCCTTACTAAAAAAGACATGCAAAGAAACAGAAAATCTAATCTCTTAAACTACCCAAAAACTAAATCCAGAAACCCTAAAGAGTATCTTCCCCAATGGAGTCGCCAATTCTGTTGTTGAGAAATAATACCCTACGGACTAACAAGCTAGGGCTAGGCTTGCATGCAAATTTTGACCTTAAAGAAATGACCTTTTAACCTACCATCCCAAAACTTAAACCCCTCTTTCACGATACATGCATGGAAAGGAACTACTAACCTTTTTACTGATGTTTGGTGTAGATCCTCCGTTGCGCTCTTGACTGCTTGCTTGCGTAGCTCCTTCCAAAGTTATCCTACAATCAAAACAAACAACCACGCATGCATGCTACTTTTCTACTTGAGGGTTAGAAATTAAGCATAAATTACACAAACCACATATAACTCATGCATTGGGATGGGAAAAGTATTCTTTTATTATTTTCAAAATGAATCAACTTACAATTGTAGTCGAGATCGGCCACCGCTCCTTGATCCTGATCCTGGGCTCCTCCTCTTCTTTTGTCCTCCAACTGCTTTGCATTAATTCTCCTTAATCTTGAGGAAAGGATAAAGGGTTGGGACAAATGGATTCGGAAAACAGACAGAGTTTCTTTGCTATCATTTTCCTCTTCCAAATAGTACCCCTACCCCTTCTTTTATAGGCTAGAAGGAGCTAGGGTTTTGGACGAACTCTTGGCCATGCATGGCTGGGAGTTTCAGTTAACTAAACCATATCTTTTTGTCCCATCGGAAACTTTCCTATTTTTGTGTTTTGTTAGGTAAACGCGGGCTATAGAAGGCCTGCCAGCATTCACATGCGTGCAGTAGTGGGTTAGGGCACGTTTTCCTTTACCTAAGAGGATTTTTAAAGAGGTTGTTCAGCAGATGTTTTGGCAAAGAAGGGATATGAGTTGGCCTGATGCCGGGTAATCATGTGTGGTGCAATTTAGGGTTATAACACCTTTGGAGGAAACTTACTTTGACCTCCACGTTTCAAGAAGAAGCTATATGAGTGATAAGTGACTTTTGTGTGTGAATGAGTGAAAGTGCCAATTTTTAATGAATTAGGTGTCACCTTGCTGCATGTGGACTTCGCTTGGTCCTTTACAAGTGTTGATTACCTAATTAACTAAGTGCCTTTGGTACAACCTTACATAATTCAAAAGTCCCTAGGAAGCTAGCATGTGGACATGTGGGTCCGTTACTATTCCTTTAACTCCCTATTGTGATGTAATCTAAGAAAATCTTTGAAACTATCCTAGATTGTGATCATGTGGGCATGTATGTGCCCGTTACAAAACCTTTAAACTTCCCTAGTGATTTGATCTAAAGAAGTAAATTTCAACACTATCCTATCTTTGTAGCATGTGGGCATGTATGGGCCCGTTACAATATTAATATGTGTTTGAAGAAATAAACTAAGAGGAGTCCCAAGAAGGGCTACTTTCATCTCCTAAAGGTTTTAATCTTCTTAAGAGAGATGAAATTATTTCACAATCTTTTTCTGATTCTCAAGGTTGCTTGGAGGCGTGAGAGAAGAGCATACTAAGCAACTGTTATCCAAATTCTAGTCCCAATGCAAGTTAAATGTGATTAAAAATGATTTCCAACTTATATTTTGAGTCAAAACAAGCCATCCATGTGGCGAAAATGAAAGCAAAAGAGGAAATAGTGATTTTAACCCCCTAAGTGCCTATGTGTTTTGACTAACCCCTTTATATGAAGAGGGGACTAAGTGTGGTGCATCTTTAAAACATGCTTGAAATCACTTTTAAGAAGGATAAGGGCCTTCCCCACATCTCAAAATCTCTACAATGTGAATTTTTTTCACAGGTGCGCGGGTCTCAGTGGAGACAGAGGTGCACAGAGCACATGTGCGCAGAATGGAAAGAGTTAATGGGAACACGTGCATAGAACAGAGCTGTGACTTGGGCGCATGTGCACACGATGCGCATCTGTGGGCCACAAAACCCACACACAGGTGACACATGATTGTGAATGAAAATTCTGGATGGAATTCTCTCAATTCACCTTGGAATTGGATGATTGGAAGGTTGGCTTAGGCTGGTTAATGCACCTGCAAGTTAAATAAACCAAAAGAAGACCTAGAAAAACCCAAATGGGGTAGGAAATTGATACCTTTCCCCAGTGGAGTAGCCAATCTGTTGCACCTCTTTCATCACCTTAGTGAGAAAAATAAAGGTGCTTGCAAGATTTGTTGTGTTTGCTAAGCAGGATAGCTGCAAAGAAAAGGGTTAGAAAAAGAAATATAAAACAACAACTAAGAATGAAACTAAGAAATAAAACAACAACTAAATTAATGAACATAGGGACATAAGGACAAGAGAAACAATGAGACCCATGTCACCAATGATAAGGCTGATATTAGTGAAATAAAACACCAAGAAGCAACAGGACTATGAGTCCCTTCTTCGTCCAAGGGAGGGCTCTTGGACCCCCACAAACAAGCTCTTCTTACAACTTTGAAAATGAAAATGAAAATGGCGAAAGAATTCTTTGCTAATCCACTCAAGGGGTGAGATGGATTTCCCAATGCAATGATGCAAGTAAACTCTTGGCAAGGATAGAAGATTCCTCAAGAGAATAATGGCAGCATAACTTTGCTATGAATTCCTTAAAAAATGAAGTGTATCCATGGCCTTTTTATAGCATTCCTTTAAGTTATTGTCCAACTAGTTTGTATTGTGTAAAGAGGCTAATTAGGGCATTTCTAGGTCTTTGACCAGCCACCCAGTCGAATCCAGTCCATATTTGAGTGTCCAATCAACTTGGAAGCTGAACCAGAAGTGGGTGGGAGGCTGACCACTCTCATAAATGCGTCGTTTCTCAGGTGCGCGGATTTTTGCGACAATAGTCGCGCATCGTGCGCATGTGCGTGATTTCTGCATTCCTGTTTCATGCATGTGCGCGTGCACCCTGTGTCTTCATAGCGCCCTTTAATTTTTTCACTATTTGTATAGTTTTGACTCTTTGGGAATGCTTTTTTGTTAATTCGGGTCCATGAATGATCTCATAACTGTTTGACGATGCTGAATTCTTGTAACCATTTACAGGCAAAATTTCAGTGATAACAACATCAAAGGTGGGCAAGTTACTTACTGTTGTACCGATCCAACGAATTTCTTTGGTTAATCTAGCACATCGCCTTGTAGATAATTCATACATTTTATTCTGCCAGTTCTTTAGTGCTTCTTCTGAATCTGATGAACATGCGTTGTCACTTCGCCAACTTAGGTTCCCATATGCCATAGGATTAATGTATTCCTATTGTTTGGCTATTAATTTATATATGTTTTCCAGTTCATATGAACGGTCTTCTTCTCTGATGGGTTTTGTGTATCATTGACCTTCATTAGGATCCAAAGGTTCAATGACCCTAAGGCCATCTCCTTCAAACGTCATTTTTCTTTTCTTTAAATCAACCACCGTGGAATTATTGAAAGCCCAATCAATTCCTAACAACGCAGGGTAAGGACAACTGTCATCAACTATCTCAATCAACTCAAAGTCTACAAATTTCCTTACTCCATTGATTTCCACAGGGACATGTTCCAATCTTCCAAAGGGGCTTACAGCTTGCTAATTAGCCATCCTAATCCTGATAGGGGAATAGATCAACTTAGGTTTTCCCATCAGTGCCCAGGTCTTCTTCATCATGACATTGACCTCCGACCCTAAGTCGAGGACCACATAATATATATCATACTCTCCAATTTGAGAATTTAGGTGTAGCTCCTTATTTGTCCTTCTCCTTTTAGAAACTTGGTGTACTTCTCTATTCAGTAAGGGATCTATTTTTCCTTGCTCATATTGTCTGATTAATTTTTGTATCTCTTGTACAATGCTTTCATCTTGAATCAACTTAATGCAAGTATATAAGAATTCCATGAGCTTGCTTACCTCTTTTCCTTCTATTGGTAGAGAATACTGATCGAATGCCAAAGGCATTCCATATTATCTTACTTCTAGTCGTGTGTTCGATGAAGAACCTTGGTATCTCCTGAATTCTTTTCTTGCGCCCTCAAACATTTGTTTTTCTTTCTTTGCATCAAAAGTTTGGGTCTTCTCTGTAGCTTTCCTGACTCCTGATTCTTCTGTAGTATTTTCCTGGGTCATTCTGTATTCTCCTATAACAACGCCTCATGTATTCTCCTATAACAACAACTAAAGTAGCTACAAGTAGTACAAGGGTTCTAACAGTCCTTGCTAAGTGTCCTGGTTGCACACAGTTGTAACATATGATCTGTCCTCAACCTCAACCCATACCTCCTCCTCGTCCTCTGCCTTGGAATCCACCACGAGGGTTGAAGTTTCCTCTTCCTAGAGAATTATATTGCATAGCATTTCCTTCTTGCTATACTTCACCTTGAATTTTGTATATATCCCTTGACCTTTCATGCATGAGGTCATAAGCCCTACAATCCCTATCATCATGCCCCACAGACTTACAGAACGTGCAATACATATTTGTGGGTGTCTGAACATATTTTTTCATGTAATAACACTCACCAGGGTGATGTCTATTTCTACATACCTCACACCAGGGTAGGGTGACTTGCTTCAAAGGGCTCAGAGCTCCAGAGGCCAAGTATTCATGAAATAGGGGACAATGTTCCTTGTCAGGGCCTTATGATTTGCATCTGATACACTAGATGTCTTCTCTTTTATGTTTTCCCTTGTCTTTATTCATATCTTCAACCTGCAGAGATAAGCTAGTTAGTTGACTCAAGATTTGATTCATACCTGAGTTGGATTCTCCCATAGAGGTTGATTCTAACATCATGGTGATCTTTAGTGCCTCAGCCTATGAAGAAATCTTATGTTGCATCAGAGGAACTCTGATGTGTGGTAAGAGGGAAGTGATGAACCATTCCTTTTTCTGCTCATCTGGAATCTGAAAAGTCAACTGGCCTGTTAAGGTCTTGAACCTCTGATCGAATTCCCAAACAGGTTCAGCTACTTTATGCTTGATCTCTTTCATCTCTGTAATACATTATGACTCTGATTTGGGTTTCTTGAAATATGCAATCAATGCATTCTTGATCTCGTTCAGTGGCTTAGGCTGTGCAAGTCCTTGGACAAGCTTCATGTACCAGCTTAGCACACAATCCCTTAGGGTAGTACTAAACTGAGCTCTTTTAACAGCTTCGTCGGTGACATTCTTAATATTCCATACGGCTTCACATATGAACCAGTGCTGATCAAGATCTTCAGATCCATCTCCCTTAAAGATAGGGAGCCTCATCTCATCTTCCATAGATCTTCCTAGTTTTCCTATTTGAGTATACGATGAACTTCTAGTAATAGTACTCTAAGGACTCTGGTGGCTCTGACTACTCTAATTGATTAATGCTGCTGAAACAATAGGAGGAATAATAATACTTACTTCAACAGTCTGCGTAGTTCCTGAAGTCTTTGGCTCTTCCCGACGAGGTTATCCAACTTCCCCTTCCTATTCCCTAACAGATTCTGAATGCTCTTCGTCCATCAGATCTTCCTCTTCTCCACTGTAGAAACCCTCATCCACATAGTTCTTCTTAAGCAGGTTCGCAAGAGGAACTTCTCTGAACGCTCTCCCATTGAGCGTATGTCCAACCTCTGTGTCACTGTCACTGTCCGAGTTCTTGAACATTAGCCTTTTCCAATCCGACCAACTATTGTATCTTCAAGATGTTCTTCTTGTGCAATAGAATCTTTTTCTTCAACTTAAAAAAGTGTAAACTTTTTCCTCTGGGTCCCTTAAAGAAATACCTCTCAGCTTGGCTGTATGATTCTACTCTGTCAACAAAAAAATTGGTGATATACCCTCCAATGGTTCTATTAAACCAGTGATATACTTCTTGTGACATGACATTATTGATTCTCTTGACCTTCTTGATTAGCGCCGACATCCAAACCACAAGAGGTCTAGATATGATCTCAAACTGGGTATCTGCTAACCTAGCTAACCACTCGTATAGCTCCTGATAGATTCCTCCAAAGAAAATCTTGTGTATATTAGTAAATATATATCTTCCTAACCAATCCTCTGTACTAAGATTAGGGTTCTTGTTCCAGGCTTCAGCGAATTAATTTTCTTGATCTTCTATCCACTTCCGAATCTCTGTCTTTGATGGAAAGCACCTTGACATTCCCTCAAGAAGATTCATGTCCCGAAAATGGAACCATTTGTTGGTAGAGGGGCAGACCCAGGGTTCAACTCCAAGAGTGCACCAATAAGCCCTAACTACTGGCCCTTTCAGCAACACCTGTGAGGCAGATGCAATCTCACCTGAAGTATCTGTCGGGGGTTGCAGGACATAGATGTCTACAACCAAAGGGAATACTAAGTGGATTCAATAAAATAACAACACAACATATAGATATCATCTACCAGCTTAGGTCTACTTCGCACAACTATCCGCCAGATCTAACAAAATAATGCAATAACAGTCTATCACATTACAAAGAACACAACATCAATTGCACACACAACACAAGATATATGTGGTTCACCCTCTCCCTAGGGATACGTCCATAGAACTGTGTTGTATAATATATTAGGATGAAGCATACAATTCTTATCTTCACTCTCGGCTAGAAAATCTTCTCTTCTCCTCTCTCTTTCTCTCCCCTCCCTATGCACCCAACTATAGGATTGATATTTGCACCCAGCTGAAGATCTTGCAATACAGACTGCTCTCAAAATACAATACTTCTCTCTCAATAGCAATCTCTTCTAATTACAGTATCGAACAACAAACTAAGAACAAACCCTCTTCCCTCATATAGGTTCTTATTTATACATTACAATCATTCACCGACAGTATTAGGCCGAAACCTAAGTGTCAAAACCATAGATACCAAAACCCTAGGTGTCTAAAACCCTAGGTCAACTTGACCCGTGTTTTCAGGGCTTCGCCAACCTATCTTTCCTTCCTTCTCATGCGATGATCCCAAGTATCCAACGATGGATTTTTCCATTTGTTGAGTTGTCCACCATCCCTCTTCCTTGCTGATCTGTCACCCTCGATCTTTGTCACTGTGTCTTCCACGCAGTTCACATTTCTTATTTTCTGTCTTAATCTTTGCTTACTTCCATACCCAAGGCCAACAACCTTCCATATACTATAAACTCTCTGAATTGACCCTTGAATTCCATTTGAAGTCTATAAATTAAGCCATATCCAAGCCTTGAGAAAAAAAACAATTCAACTTTGAGAGCAAAGACACTCTGAAGAAATTTAACTTCATATTGAGTCTGCATCCCTTTGTCCTTGAAAGTATGAACTCCTTTTTAAACCCCCAAGCTCTTCCTTCTTTGTGATGGAGAACCTTATCGACTCCTTTATATGAGCTTGCCTTTGATGGAGGATTGAAGTGGTGGATGACCAGTAGGAGGGAATTAGTTTCTCAGTTCCGATATGTGTCGTTATAGAAGGTTGTCACCTATGTACTTCTGCTGATTATTTTAATATAAATACTCTTTTCTCATCCAATTGATATATTGAAAATATTTGAATTATTATTCCATGGGCGTATTTGTCATGTATGTTAACGAATCATGATAATATATATGCTAACACTATACATTATCATTATATTCTTGCCTATATTGGTTGTTGAGGACAAGTTGCAGGTATAAAGCTTTGGGATGTGTGCTCAACGATGGTCTTCATCGAACATCCAGACGAGGTAGGCTCATAGCCTTGTCTTGTTAGCATTTATTTTATATAAAATACTTGGGATTTGAGTTGATTTATGTGTGTCGATCAGTTTGTTATGGTTTACCCCTTTCCATAGAGAGATTTTCCTCATAATAGATGTGCATTCGCGGCTTTGGCTAAATGCGCATGTATTTATGTAACCACTTTTACATAGTTTTATGATTGTCTTTCCAAACTAAGTGTAATCCTTCGATGAATACTGGTAGTATGGTGTGTTTTTGTTGACTATTTCTTCATCCATTTTCTGTATTTTTTAGTGAGCCATTTTTCGGTGATAACAGATTCCCCCCGATGTGTGAGGTTAGGAGCATATGAATAGCCAACATACATCATAGTTTATTTTGATGATAACATTGTGTAGAAAGTGAGAAAACCTAAAAGTGAGGAGCTATGAGAGTCGTTCATCGGAGGTAGAGGGGACAAAAGATCAATACAAAGTATGCTAAGAAAAACAAAATTTCTTGTACAAATGAGGCAGGCATTCCTCATGCTCGTATCATGAGACCATAAAGATATAGTAGTAACTGAACTTTCTAATGATTTAGATATCTACAGTGCCTTTGGGGGCGCAAAAAATGGTAGGTGATGATTCTGATGACTGAGTTGGCTATGAAGGAGATATTGATGGCCTAATAAAATTCAGAGGTCTTCGACCGCTACTGAAAACTGCAAGGGTCGTATAGTAAGATCCATCGTAACATGAGATTGTGTTGAGGTCAAATGTCATGGGGATCAACGACATCAAAGAGAAATAAAGACTATCTTTGTGTCATCCAAGGCCACTCATTTTCAATGGAATGAGTGCCAATACACTGTCACTTTTCTGGAATTTTTTTGATGTCGACATGAAAAGTAATGCGACGATCAGAAGAAAAGGGCTTCTAGATATCCGGTGTGATCAACATGGTGGAAAAAACTATAATGGTACCAGGAAAGAGGGTCGTAATCATGAACAATGTCTGAAATATACAAGATTCTAGAATTGCGCTTGGTTGGGGGGTATTGATAGATGGCAATAATTGTAATTTACTTAGATGGTGTCAGGGGGACATCCAGTGATGGGAAAATTGTGTCAAAGGGGTGAGACTACAAGGGGATGTAGCGGAGGTCAAAATATAGAGTGATATGGGAACCCCATGTCTATAGGTGGTCAACATTTTGGCTTGGATACAAATGGCTTCCAGAGGGTGTGTGTAACACAACCAACCCCTTAAGTACCCCTTTAAGGGATGGGATATAAATTATTTCTCTTTCCTATAGCTTCTTTGAGTTCCTCGAAGAGAGGAAACATTTCCTTCTACTCTCCAAGATATTTCCAACGACTAGAAGCTTGTCCAAAACCGAGTTCTGTTTCGAGAGTTAACACCTTCTAAAAATTTTGGGGTGTCATTGGCCAATGACCACCCCCCTTCACCACGTGGATTCACTTTCCTTGTACCATACAACATGGAACTTTCACAACCTCGATTGCCATCCTTTTGAAATGACATGGTCGTAGAAGAAGGGTTTATAGGAGAAAATATGTGTCAAGTCATCTCAGGCTTATCCACTCCTAGAACTTTGATGCTTCTTGTTTTTCCCTTTTTACCTTACCATGCGATCGACGTTGGAACCTAGTCCTTTGGATTTCATCCTTTTCATTCTCTTTTGTACAACGCTGAATATTCCTGGAGACTCGAAGTCTTGAATCCTCTCTCTACTCTAGAATCTACGGTGGAGCTCTATCCACCTATGTATCTAACGATTAAGATTTATCTGCACTTAACCAATCACTTGGAATTGACTAGAGGGGTGGGGTCCTACACCTAATTCATTTCCAATCCCATGATGCCACGTGGATCTATTCAGACACACCACATCACCATGATGCATGTGGGCCCATCCTATCAGATCTCGACATGACAACGAGGGAAACTTTGGCGCTTCAGGGCTTCAACGCTTTAACCACTTTTCCCTATTTGCAAATCCTTTGGAGTTCCGAACCCTAGCATCCTGCCACATGGATCTGGTCCTTCGATCCTTTTTGGAGCTTGCATCTTAGCACTCCAAACACCCATAGTTTTGAAGTTTTGAACTCTCAAAGAGGGCCCCTCTTGTGTATGTGGCGTTATGCATGGGTGTCCCTACTACCATCTGCCACCTTGCTAATACGTGGCAACGATGCCAAGTTGACACGTGGTACCCATATCTCCAACTCTATACCATATATGATAAATCAGTAGGACACTTGGCTTAGCCACATGCTGACATGCGGTGGCTCCATCACACGGTCAGAATCCACCATCTAATTTCTACATGTCATTTGTTGACATCACTCCGACCTTTAGGGATTAAGGGAAACTCCACTACTTTCATCCTAAATCACCCGAAGTGGGGTTTACCCGGAGACACGAATAATGATCGAATGACCCATAATATTCCTTGGTTTGATCCAAAAAAATACATTTGGCAAAGGACAAGGGTGAAACATGGCCCAATCAACTGGTGACACATGTTAAGGTCTATTTGACACATAAGGTCTGTGGAATTCATGAATCTGGGTGGCATGTGGAACACCTACTATGGGTCCACTTCACCCTAGGTGACATCAACATGCCATGTCACTCCGTCCTTCGACACTCCAACAATATTCTCATTCACTAACATGTCGAACCTCTCGGAGTAGGACTTCACCAGAGTACTTTACACTATCCTTTCACTAGGATCGATCTAATGGTCGAGAAGGGTTCCGAAGGATCCTTAGATCCATGGTCCACGTTACTTCACGAGTTTGGCATTTGGAGGTTTTGACTGTTTAACACCTTTTCTCTCTCGGAATAGGTCAATGTTGAATGACCATGATATAGATCCAATGGTCAGGGGAGATCCTAAATAGCCTAAGATCTACGGCTCGCGTTACTTCACGATTGAGAAGTGGATCAAGTTTAACAAGGGGATGAATCCCACGATAATAGGTAAATGACTGCCAATTGTCGGTCAACCATCAAGTTAACGGTCCGACAAGTCACCTTCGATGTATAATTTGGATGTTGCAATGTTCATTCACCTTGGAGGTTTGAACTCCCAGAGTCTCGAATAACTTATATCCTTTTTGAGTGTAGCGAAGGGTTCCATGGACCTGGTCCTATGGAACTTTGACAAGCTCCGAAGGCTACACTCATAACTCTTAGCCAAGATTTGGTTAAGGTTGTGGGCATGAGCTCATGGTCTCTTGGATGACTGGTTTGAAGGAAGTTCCTTCCATTCACAAAACTTAAGTTCTAAAATATGGGAAGGTATTTTTGAGGGAGCACGAGACTAGAACAGTCCAGAGAAGTCTGCCCCGAATATTACATTACAAAATCAATCCTTGGGAAAATTCCCTTAAGGATTTTCCAACCAGCATAGAAACCATAATATTATTCCTAGTTTCATTTGAAGACCCATGACTAATAGTTCTCTTGCTACTAAGTAGAGGTAAACATAAACCATTCAAATGCATGGGTTCATAGAAGAATAATAAGCATTACTAATATCAATCATGCAATGAAAATTTTAGTCACAGGCATAGACATCCAACTACTCATTTCAATTCTAGTACACATGGTATATGAAATACTTATCTATTATAGTCAATCGTCGACCGACTGACTGTGGTTTTTCACCTTTCCACCTAATTTTAGGCCCAGAGGCATTCATTCTTCGCACTCTGGCCACCCCCGTGCCAAGCCATGATATCACTAGGGAAATTTTACAGTTTCTCAGAGATTCTTTCTCCGTCACAACCTATGTGAGGTTTATTAGATGCTCCCTTAGCATCAAGATCACGACCTTCTTCTCAGGTCATGTTTTCTACAAACTCTCATAGATCCTTTCTCTTGTTCTCTCCTTTTAACCAGAACAACCCCAGAGCCTCGCACATTCTTCTCTTTTCTCTTTTCATATCGAGGTCACACCCCCTATGTGGGCATGGTCTCCTTATTGTATAATTTTTTTTGTATTCTTTCATGCCTTTTTCCTCCCCAGGAATGTTCTGGACCCGTCTTCTTCCTTCTGTATGAAGGAACACGGGTCAATCTGGGCCTGAAGGAAACTGCACTCTGTGGTACTTCGTGTTGATAGTTTTATGTCTCCTCAGCTAGACCCTCCATGCTTCCATTCATTGGGGTAGTTGATTGTTCAACCACCAATCCTTTTCTCATTAACTTATTTTTCCTTGGGATTAGGATGAGGCTTATTATTTCAATAAAGAGAATTTGGGTAATTTTGACATAATGAACCCTCTCTACAGTTTCCTCACTCTTTCATCTAGAGATATCATGGATAATACTTCAAGGCTTCACCCCCACATTCATTTATTGGAAATCTAAACAATAATACATTTACATTTCTCACATTCCATAGCATGGTAATCATAATTAATGATTAATTACAAGCTGGGGGAAACAGGGATATTACAATCCCCTCCCCCTTAAAAGGAACACCGTCCTCAGTGTTATTTCTCGGTAACAACTATCATGCCTTTTTCATTTAGCTGCTTCATAAATATTAATCCTCTTTATTGGTTAGGTCCTTTCCAAACCCCTGGCCTTAATCACCTACCTTCAATAATTTTGGACAACAAGCATATTAATCACAATTTCATGCAAAACCATCTTACTGTTGTGCAAATTTCAAGAGGAAATATTTCATAATATAGCACAATACTTATCTGTGCAGTTCATGTATTTGCATCCATATGGCTATCTTGTTATCTTAGCTCACTATTTTTCCTTGACATACCCATTGTGTGCATGATCCCAATCAATATTTTATAAGAATGATCAAGTGTCATCTTCCTTGTGTCCCCTCCCCCTCCAGGCATAGGCTCAGACATCCCCTTCTCTCCTATACAGTCCCTCAAGAAATCCATATTGAATTTCCAAGGATTTATCTCACAAGAAGAGTTATAAATACTTCATTGAGCCTTACAATCGAGGTGTCCCTCAGACTTTCTCTGACGAGGCATCCTTCCGGTTTGTGTTAACACAACACAACATATTCTAGGGCGATCATGGATTACCATAGGGTTCTCTTGTCTCAACAGTAGAATTTTTCATGATTTCCATCTTGACATCCTTCACCTGTCCTCCCTAGACAGATCTTTTTCGTCTCACCTATATCACAGGTATACATAAATTATGAGATATTATCATCAATTTAAAATTCAGAATTTTCTTGCAAATCTGTCACCCACAAATTTCAAAATTCCACATTTATTTTTAGATCTGTTCCACATAGGAACCAGATTCAAAAGTATGGTACTTTTCTTCCCATAGCAGCTTATCTCAGTAGAGAATTCTTCTTCCTTATGGGTTTACAACACTTCCATATCTAAGACCCTTTTCTTCCTACAATTTCAACATTCCTCAGCCAAAAAAATTGTTAGTTTTCATGCACATTATATTTTCAAAACTATGCATACTAAGAGTCCAGGTCATTTTCATCTATTCAAGGGTACAAAAAAAAAGAAATATCATTATTTACATATGTATCCTTTCAACATACCAAAATTTCCAAATGTAACTCAAATATCAATTGACTTTAATCAGTGTGCCAATACTCATGTCCACATCCATACCCAATGTACCCTTACATTGGGTTCAAGTTTGCCATAATTATGACAAGAACTTTTCCATGGTGTGTTGGAGATCAACCAACCTCTTCACCATAGGTTTAATCATTCTCATTCACTCTTACAGAAGGACTATGGTTCCCGCTACAGGCTGATCAGGATCCTAAATCAACACATATGAAACTAAAAGTTTCTCTTGAATGCACCCAATCATTCTTCCTTCATTATTAACTAGGGTTCCAACACTCATGGCCACCCAAAATTGTATTTTCTTTAACACCTCTACAATTCAAGTAGAGTATTGGAAGGTCCTCCTTCCTTAATGGGAAATCCATTGTCTACCCTCTTATGAAAACATGCATTTCCTCAATGCATTCCATGCAATGTGCTAACTATGACTACCTTTATTCCCAATATCCCTATATTGGTAATTGTACCCATGGTACTCCTTACTCATGCATTTTCTTGCAAGGATTGTAACTCATACTTGACTGGCATGGACTTCCTCTCTCTATTATTCAAATTCTTATTTCCTGTATATTACCCTGCTTGGGTAGCAATGACATACAATAGCCACTCAAAATTATTCACATATCAGTAAGATAATGAAATATTTTCAGAAGTGGTTCTTACCAAATCCATTGAACATTTTTATACATGTTCTTGCTACTTGCACCATTTTTTCTGATTTTTACCTCATCAGTAGTGCTTCATGGGGCTCCCAAATTCCCCTCAACAATATTTCAACAACAAGCTTCTCGCATTCATCCTCTTCTTGAGGTTTTCTACCATTGGTAACTATCTTTCCCAACAATTCCAATCAATAAAACATTTTTAGATATGTCCCAACATATATTTATGCACTTCATCACATTATCCTTAATGTTTTCATGAGTGCAACACAAAAATTCTCAATTATTTTTACAATCATACAACCATCATGATTGTGGTGTCAAAACATTTACCTGCATCATTAAATCGATCTCCCATACCAGAGAAATACAACAAACAACAAGAAACGAGTCAAGGAAATATTCCCTCATCCAACTCCTACACAGCCCTGGACTTTTAATCCAACTGAGTTACTCCAAGGCCTCACGGCCCTTACTATAACACCCCTATTTCCTCCAACCTGTAATTAATCATTAACTAGGATTACCATGTTGTGGCATGGGAACAATGTAAATGTATTATTGTTTGAATTTCCAATGGCATACAATAGCCACTCAAAATTATTCACATATCAGTAAGATAATGAAATATTTTCAGAAGTGGTTCTTACCAAATCCATTCATACCTTATGCGATAGAGGCATGAACATTTTTATACATGTTCCTGCTACTTGCACCATTTTTTCTGATTTTTACCTCATCAGTAGTGCTTCATGGGTCTCCCAAATTCCCCTCAACAATATTTCAACAACAAGCTTCTCGCATTCATCCTCTTCTTGAGGTTTTCTACCATTGGTAACTATCTTTCCCAACAATTCCAATCAATAAAACATTTTTAGATATGTCCCAACATATATTTATGCACTTCATCACATTATCCTTAATGTTTTCATGATTGCAACACAACAATTCTCAATTAGTTTTACAATCATACAACCATCATGATTGTGGTGTCAAAACATTTACCTACATCGTTAAATTGGTCTCCCATACCAGAGAAATACAACAAACAACAAGAAACGAGTCAAGAAAATATTCCCTCATCCAACTCCTACAAATCCCTAGACTTTTAAGCCAACTGAGTTACTCCAAGGCCTCACGGCCCTTACTATAACACCCCTGTTTCCTCCAACCTGTAATTAATCATTAACTAGGATTACCATGTAGTGGCATGGGAACAATGTAAATGTATTATTGTTTGAATTTCCAATAACTGACTGTGGGGGTGAATCCTTGAAATTACTAGCCATGATATCACTATAGGAAAGAATGTGAAAAATATAAGAGATCAATTAATAAGAAAAGGACTGGTGGTTGAACCATAAACTACCCCATGAATGGAAGCATGGTCTAGCTGCAGAAGGTCAACCCGAAGTACCACAGGGTCCTGAAGACCCATATTGACTCGGTTTTCCTTCTGACAGAAGGAACATGATAGGAGGGATGTGCATGCAAGGCACACCAAAGAATAAAAAGAAGAGTGGAGAATGCGAGGAAATCGCCAGTAGAGAATGAGCCAAAGGGCAAAAGCTTGATGCTGAGGAAGAATCTGATAAGCCTCATCGAGGCCATGATAGAGAGATAAATCTGTGAGAGTATGCAAAGAACAAGACCTGAGAAGAAGGTTGCGAGCTTGATGCTAAGGAAGCACCTGATAAACCTCGCGGAATATGTGAAAGAGAAAGGATCATTGAGAATTGGCATAAATTCCTTGGTGATATAATGGCTTGGCACGGGGGTGGCTAGAGCACTAAGAATGAATTCCTTTGAGCCTATGGTTGGGTGGAAAGGCATAAATCCATAGTCAGTTAGTTGGCTACAACCTATAATAGATAAGTATTCTCATATCCTATGTATTTAAGTGGTAACAGTGAATTAAAGTTGGATATCCTATGAATGTTTCAGGGATGTGCATGTTTTCTCAATGGTTATACTGTATCCCTTTAATTCTACCTAATTGTGTATTTAAGAAAATAAGGAATTCTCTGGCTTGTACACATAAATTCTTGAGCCCCTTGGTGGCTCAAGTTAAAATAAATGAATTGTGAATTTGTTGACCTTGGGCATAGCCTCAAGTGTGCATGCTGACACTCCTAGTTATTATGAAGGAAAGAGCCTATTAATCTCAGGAGAGGTAGTGTATGTATGCACAGAGTCTCTGTGAGGTGGGCAGAGACCGAGAACCCCCTTAATTTATAGAGTTGATAAATGAGTGCAAGGGGTGCATGAAAGATTTCTCTAAGTGTTCAGTTCAGGAGAAATAGTGCAAAATACCTAAGTACATAAGGAGATGACAAATATCATGAAGGATAGCAAGATTCAAGTCCCGAAAGGAGAGATCCTTTTGTTTGGAAGAAAAATGGATGATATTTTTTCAGGAAGAGCCGAAGTTCTTCACGTTCATCGGATATGGAGAAGGAACGCATGCGTTAATCCTTATATCCCTCCAGACTTTGCGGGTCCAGCGAATTGAGCATATTCTTCACACAGGAGGTGAATTCCCTGAAGTCCCGAACATAATCTGGGCCATAGATCTGAGGATGCCCAAGAACTATCCCGACTGTCGGATCTACGATATAGTAAGCCCGACATTGACCAATTCGGGAGGATAGAGGTTTGGTAACACCAATACCCTCTAAGTCCCAAAGTTAATGTGGACTGTGGATTTAAGGATTCTTCGGGATCCCTCACGACCGTTTGACCATGGGGACATGTGTATTACATCGAGATCATGTGGTGGGCCATGTGTAAAGTGATGACATTGCCAGGTGTCCCTCTTAGAATGGCACACACTGGGAACCAAGGGACCCTTGAAAGGAAGTTACGAACCGTAGATATATAGGGTGACACAGATGCCCTCAGACCATCAGATTGAGGTTGTGGTCAGCCCGACGCTAATTGACTCTGGGAGAAAATAGGAGTTTGCATCACAAAAATATCGAAGAGCCGGGAGCCGAAGCAGATCTGAGTCATCCAAGCCAAAGGGACATGTGTTGTCAGATCTTGCACTGCAGAGAGAAGTCACTTCAGTAGAATCAAAGTGTGAAGGCACAAGGATTTCCGAAGGCCGAAGTCCCGAAGTCATCCTAGTTGTTCATTGGAAAGAGAGGCATGGTAGAAGATCCGCCATTTCAAATAAAAGTCACTCTGGGAGAAAAGGGAGTGTGTTGAAGAAGAACTCCCGAAGGTCAGAGAGTTGGAGCTAATCTGAGTCATCCGTCAGTTGAGGATAGGTGTCAGTAGATCTTCCATTTCAGAAGATAGCCACTTCGGAGGAAAGTGGGGTCGCGCAAGTTGAGAACTCTCGAAGCCCGAACTACCAAAGTAAATTGTGACCATCAATTTGAGAGGCACACGTGTTAGCAGATCATGGAGTCTGAAAGTGAAAACTTCAGAGGAAAGGAAGTGGAGCGTTGATCAGAAGTTGTCTGAAGCTCCAAGGGTAAGGAATCATCCTATCCGTCCATCGTTGGAACACGTGGAGACTGGAGATTTACTCCAGAGGAAATTCACTCCAGAGGAATTGAATAATAAAGGAACAAGAACTCTCGAAGGCCAGAGCGTCGGAGTTCATTAGAATCGTCCATTGGAATAGGATGTGTGGTGTGAGATCTATTACTTTTGAGGATTGGTACTCCAGAAGAAATAATGTGGAGGAGCATTGAATGCAAGTCACCTGAAGTGGGGTAAAGGTTGAATATTGACCATTGATCGAGGAAAACAAATGGCGCTTGATCTATAACTCTGGGTAGGGATAACTTCAGAGGAAAGAGGTGTTTGGAGTGTTCAAAACTCCCAAACACTGAAGTCTCGAAGTAAATCTCAGTTGTTGGTTGTGAAAGAAGTGTGGACTATAGATCTGGTCCATGTGTGTTTGTGATCTCGAATTTCAATGGATTTAGAGTTAGGTGTGTCGAGAAAACCCGAAGACCAAAGTTCCAAAGAACCCTTTGAGTTGGCACCTGGGCACAACCTGAGGTCATATGGAGGAAGGGGCCTAGCATGGAAAGCTAGCGCCTTCTATTCAAATCCTTCAAAGGGTCCAGGAAAGAGCCCACAGGTTTGGAAGAACATGCACTTTGGTGAAAGGGGAACCTAGAGAGAGTTAAGGGAAACAAAATTTTGATACCTCACCCCTTAAAAGAGCACCTCGGGTTCAGGTCTGATACAAATTGGTATCAGAGTATGAAAACAACACTTGGCCTTCTTGGGCTCATGCACGAGTCATATGAAAATATTTCTGGAGGACTTTAAGGGGTAACACCCTATCTTACCACATTCCTAAGAGGCTTAGAAAACCTCTACTGAAGAGAGGAATGAGATCCTTTACTGTTGATAGATGTTTTGGAAATTGGCACTGTATGTTTCTAATGTTCCCAAATAAAGAATTTGACTTCATTGTGCAATTGTACGTGTTGATGTACAATCATAAGATTTGGTTACCAAGGCTAAGATGAGCCTGTGGAGAATATTACTGCCAAACATAAATCATCTGCATAAGTTCCTTGATTAGAAGGATGCAGATTTAAAATACAGTTGGGATTTTAACGAACGAGATTGAATCATGATAATTCCTTGACAAAGGAAGCCTAACATTTCTTTGAGAAATGATAGTCAATCCTATAGGAGTGGGATTATGCTGATGGACACTAATAGCAAGACTTGGATGTGAACAGATGGAAAGGATCTGTATCAGTAATAAATACTTCTTTAATGAAGGGTTAAACCTTGTATATGTGTATAATCGCTAATGATCAGAGGAATGAGTCTGGTGACCATTCCTTGAAAATGGAGACCATGCACAGCTCTTGGATTTCAAAGTGGGTTGAGAAAAAAATTTTGTTTCTGGGTACATGAATTGTTGGATAGGGTTTTTCTAATCAAGATGATAAACTGAGTTGTAGAAATATAGAGTGATTGAGTGAGAAATCAAAACAACCTCCGTTGCTTGGGGGATAGGAAACTAATTTGCAAGATTTCTTGTGGGAGGAGAGTGGCCTCCGTCCCTAACTGTGCTTATTAGCACATATTGCTGATCAAGGGTGTTTTCCCTTGGAAGTGGAATTTTGGAAAAGAAATGAAAGAAAGTGGGCAAAAAACCCACAAATTGGCTTCTATCCAAAGATGGATGAATGATGTTCCCATTTGGCTCGATGTGATAAGACACGCACAAATCTGGGCGACCGATATCAACGTGCCCATATATATGGATCAAGATCCATATCGGACCCCCCTCGACATTCTTCCTTTAATGAGGAGGGGGTGGTCNGGACCCCCACCTGCATCAAACCACTTTCCACCTTCCCCCCCCTCTGAGTAGACCGCTTACCGCTCCTTCTTACCACTCCTTCTTGCCACTCTCTTCTCCTGCCAACACCTATCTTCCACTCCATCTCTCTCCTTCGCTTGTCCCATATCCCGCTTCTCTTCCACCTTTTTCTCCCTCACACCTATCCTCCACTCACCATCCCTCCTTCGTACCTCACCCTCTTACCTCCTGTCATGTGTCTTCCATGTCACCTTCCTGTGCCACATCTCCTATGTTCCTTAACACCTCAGTGCCTGCGTACTATCATCCGTGCTTCCCCAGTCATCACCTCATCAATTGTGGCATTCCACCTGGCCGTCGAGTATACGCCTTAGCCAGCTGAACTTGCATTGATAATTTTTCCATCTCTTCATCTTCAACATCCGCATCCACCTACCTGTCTTCTCCGCAAGAATCCAACAAGGAACAGATGATGAAGGAAACGTCGCCACGTCTTCCAGGTGCAGGTGTTGACTCCGCCCACTTAGATCTCAATGAATCAATTCATGAAATAAGGGAAGTTGGTTGAGACATTGTTTCCTTCCATAAATAGAAGGCTAAAAAAGGACAAGCATAGAGGCAGGCTGTCAGTTCCGACAGGCCAGATATCGTGTTTGACAGAAGACCGCATGGGCAGTATGAATAACATCTGCATGCGTAGCCTGATAAAGAAGTTTATCAACACAAAGCCTTAAACACATGATAGGGTCGCACCTTCAGCAGTCGGAGCTAGTTCCGAGTATATGTAGGCTTTTTTTCCATTTTGTTAGTGTCAATGGTTGAGCTAAGCTCCCGATTGTAAATTTTTAGTAAAGCCTCTGGTTTTCTGTTCATATATCTATATTTGAGACTTCTCGTTTAATGAAAGTCAGTTTCCTTTCATATCTCTGTAACAGCTGTGTTAGAACACTCAGGCACGGAGGATACAGTTGAGGGTAGTTATGTTTTCGTGATGTAGGTTTGATCACAGGGACATCATGACCAGTTTTAATCGATTTCCTGTTTATCTTTTCCCTCTCAAACTGAAGAGCTTAGGCATGGATGATCCAGTCGAGTTGTTGTATCTTCATGGTGGTGTATTATTGATATTTGTGTTGTCATGACTGTGTTGTTAAAATATATTTCGGTGTCTGAAACTTTAAACCAAGAGGATCTTGTTTTCTGAGTTTTTCCTCTTTAGGCTGTTGGAAGACCAGATGTCCATAGAATACCTCTTCACTCTCCTCAAGTTCTTCCCCCTACTCAGCCTTATTACAACTTACCGACTGAAGTTAGATTAAGACCACATTTTCATGTGCATGCTAGTCAAGTTTTCTGAGTTAAAGTGATATAATCCTGAGTCCGCATCCATTAGACCACCCTTAAATTTATTCATTGTGACATAAAAAATGATGGGTACATGGATTACCTCTACTGCAATCGAGAGGTGACCTCTGGTTCTAACATTTCTGGCGCCATTGCCGGGGATGAAATTGAATATTTTCCTTGGGATTAAATGACAAAGCTTACTGGTTCTGAAGGTGCATCAGAGCTTAGTACATCAAAGATTGCAACTGTGCACCTGGCGACTCCATTGTAATGACTCCACTGTTTCAACTGTGGCTTCTAGAGGCAGACACACAAGGTCTACTCCAAAACTGCCTTTATCAACACCTGAAGTTGACCCAGAGAGAATTATTAGAAAGGGAAAGGCCCTCAGAGAAGGTACTTCTACTACTGAACCAAGTATTTCTGATGATTTTCACTATCCTCCTGTAAAAAATCCAATATCTGCTTCGTATTTTCTTGTTATACCATTTGTTGGAGTGTCCCGAAGTTTTATGTTTGGGAGTGTTCCTGTTGATTTCTCCCCTCCTGGTCTTGGATTGGAGGGAGAAATCTTTGTCACTCCTATCTCCCCTGACGTTGTAGCTTGGTATAGACCCAGGACTTCAGAATATTTTCCTACCCCGGGCTTTACCACCCCTCCTCCTATTATTGTTGTTGCTACTTCACAAAGAGAAACCTCTGCTCCCTCTAGCCCTGTAGCCTTTTCTTCAAATCCTCTGTTGTTTCCCTTTCATCCTAGAAGCTCAGTTCCAGTTTCCCCTGTTCGAACCCCTTTCCCTCCTAATTCTCCTCCACCTATCATCCCTATGGCAGGTGCCAACCCTCCTAGAAACATAATGGATGCCATAGTAGCTGCTAGATATTCCCCCCTAGTACTACATCAGTCCATGAACACTCTCGCTGCTGGAGATTACCTAAAATACATGCCTAAGTTCACTGGAGAGGAAGACATAATTGTTGAAGAGCACCTTGCTGCCTTCTACAGTTATGCAGACAATCTGAATATTGAAAACGAAGATGTCTGGATGAGAGTGTTTGTCCAGAGCCTTGATGGTGAGGTTAGAAAATGGTTTAGGGGATTGACCCTTGGATCTATTTATGGGATTGAGGCTCTAGATGATGTTTTCTTGAAGCAGTGGGGGGATAAAAAAGATTTTATGTATTAAATCATAGAGTTTGGGTCCCTGAAGAGAAAAGAGGGAGAATATGTCTCTGAATTATCCAAAATATTCAATAAAATGTACAATAATATCCCTACCGAGATAAATCCTACAGAAGCCTCCGCCAAAATCACTTATGCTAGTTCTTTTGATCCTGAATTTTGCCTCATGTTGAGAGAAAGAAGATCTACTTCCTTAGCTCATATGCAATATGCAGCCCTGGAAGTGGAATCCAATGTATTAGCAATTGACAGACTTAGGGATAAAGTTGACATACATAGAGGAAGAGGGAGATTTGAGGCTTCAACTTCGGGTTCTTCTACATCCCACCCTCAAGTGGATGAATTGACCAAGATCGTGAAATCCCTTTCTGCAGAAATGGAGAAGATGAAGTTTTAAGGGAAACAAGGTTATAAAGATGTCCAAAACGCTGAAAACAGAGGCAACTTCATAAGACCAAGTAATACCCCTCAGATACTTCTAAGAGAGCCTCGGAGTAGAGACAAGGAGGATTAGAAAATCTAGACTCCTCTTCAAAATAACCTTGTTGCTGATGAGGAAAGGGAGGAATAAGAGATTGATCCTAAAATCCATTGTCTCGGAGACACCTCCCCATTTACCCACTTAACTCAATCTGTGTATGAAGAGTCCCTCATGGATAGTCAAATAAATGAGTTGAGTAAAGGGGAGAAGGCCAATAACAGTTCCAATAAATATAATATCAGGTCAAAGAAGAAAGAAGGGAAGTATGACATCTGTGATCAGTCTTCCAGAGAAGAGAAGCCTGCTAAAGATGCATCAAACAAAAAAATAGAAAAGAAAACTCAGAATCCCTCACCAGTAGCCAACGACCCTGTCCTAGAAGTGAGATAAATTCTGAATCCACCTTCCCCTTTTAACTTTGAACATGAAATTCATAAAATCAAAATCCATGTACCCCTTTCAGAGATGGTTAAGAATGAATATTTCAAAAAGAGCCTCTCTAAACTATTTCTCCCTGAAACCCCAAATCATCCCATAGACTCAAACAATCTGCAAGACGAAAAGCCAACAGTCATCTTAGGTCCTATGGTAGAAGATAGAGATGATTCAACCCCTCCCTTCTATACATCATTGAATATACATGATAAGGTACTTCTTAATTGTCTGATGGACTCATGGGCATCTCATAATCTCATGCCCAAAATTGTAATGGATGAACTAGGACTAGATTTCACAAAGGCTTACCATGACTTGTATTCCTTTGACTCTAGGAAGGTGCAGTGTCTTGGGGTCATCAAAGATCTGGTCGTGACCTTGTTTCAGCTGCCCATGAAAAGTGTGGTCATGGATATCATGGTGGCGGATGTTCCTCCCAAGTTTGGCATGCTCTTGTCAAGGTATTGGATAAAACGACTTGGGGGAACGTTGCAGATGGACCTCACATATGATACCATTCCAGTATTCGGAGGGGAGCATAGAAGAATTTACAGAGAAGCTTAGTTTTCCTACATCATTAGTGATGAAGCAGACCCCACCAATCATCCTATCTTTTCACTTGACATTGAGTTGAGGTCTAGTTTATTGCAGTTCATTGATTCTCCCAATCCTCCTTTAAAAATAAAAAAAATAGCCTATGGTTTTTCATGAAGTTCCTTTCTCTACCACCTCTTTTTTGAAAATGTTCTTTGATGGAGCCTCTTATAAGGATATTGTCGGTACTAGAGTGGTATTTGTTTCACCTTCTCAAGAGATGGTATCTCTGTCCTACAAACTGGAATTTGAAGCTACCAATAATGTCACAAAGTATGAATCTCTTGTTTTGGGCTTAAGGGATGCAAAGGACATGGGGATTAAGGAAAATCTATGTTTGGGGATGCATAATTGATTGTTAATTAGATCAAAAGCCTTTATCAAGCTAAGTATCCCAAGCTCAGAATTTATAGAAATGAATTGTGGGACTTGATTGACAGTTTTTTCTTGGCTTTCAACATTTCATTAATTCTGAGAGGAAAACTTAGTGGCTGATTCTTTAGCTGTTTCAACAAGCACTTTTAGAGTTCCCCTGCCACCCAAGCTCAGGTATGATATAGAAGTAAGATACATTCCCTCTATACCTGAAAATGTCAAGCATTGAAAGGTGTTTGAGGATTATCTTGAAATCAAAAGATTCCTAGAAACTGTTGATGAGTTTTCTACATTTCACATTGATCAAGATCCTGATTCTGACATAGATCCTCATGCTGATGATTTTCTGAACAAATTTTTTTATCATCATATTGTTTAGCTGCCTAGAAATCATATCCAAAAAGGACTAGTCCCTTTGGAAATACTATTTTATAGAAATGATGTAGTAGTAAAATCCAAGAGGCCGATTGATAATGCTGACATATCCGAATGCAATATTGCCATAGACCAGGATCTAAAATTCATCAAGCTGTCAAGCATTCTGTCAAGGGAGAAGAATGCCGAATATGTTGAGTTATGAAGGGAATTTTCTGATGTGTTTTCTTGGACTTATGAAGACCTCAGGACTTATGACATAGGTGTCATTGAGCATAAGATCCCATTGAAAGAGGAGGCCAAACCATTTATGAAAAAATTAAGACAAATAAATCCTATGTTGTTGCCTATTATGGAGAGGGAGGTAAAGAAGATGTTGGATGTCCAAATCATTATCCCGTTGAGATATTTTGAATGGGTGGCCAGCCTGGTTCTGGTGAGAAAGAAAAGTGGGGAAATCAAACTTTGTGTCGATTTCAGAAACCTAAACCAAATCTCAAAGAAGGACAATTACCCCATGCCAAATATGGAACATATTTTACAGAGGGTGACTGGTGTTGTCAGGATGTCCATGATTGATGATTTTTTTTTGCTACAATCAGATTTCTGTCTTACCTGAGGACAGAGAGAAGACAACGCTCACCACTCCTTGGGGTACATTTATGTATGATAATATTCCCTTTGGATTGATGAACATAGGGGAAACCTTTCAGCGAGCCATGGATATAGCCTTCATGGGAGAAAAGGACAAGTTTGTAGTCATCTATCTGGATGACATTAAAGTTTTCTCCAGATCTGATTTAGAACATCGTGATCATTTGAAGAGGTTTTTATTGAAATGTAGGAAATTTGTCCTCTCTTTACATCCCAAGAAATCATTGTTTTCCATGAAGGAGGGGAAATTATTGGGGCACATAGTATCTGCGGAGAGAGTAAGAATTGATACCGGGAGGGTGGAAGCAATCCAAACCTTGTCACTCCCTAGGTCCAGGAAAGGGGTCTAGTATTTCTTCGGAAATATTAATTTTTTGAGGAGGTTTGTTTCCAATTTTTTTGAAATGGTAAAGCTTATAACAGCCATGTTGAGTAAAGGAAATGAATTTAAGTGGAATGCTGAGTCTTGAAATTCCTTAGACCAGATAAAGAAATATTTGACTGAAGCACCAATGCTTATCAGTCTTGATTACTCAAAGGATTTCCTCATTTTTTTGTTTTCTTCGTTTGATACAGTAGAAACTATTTTGTTGCAAAAGAATGTTAAGGGGTTGAAGCAGCCTTTCTCATTTTTCAGCAGAGCACTAAGAGATGCAGAGGTAAAATATGACATCATGGAGAAGCAGGCCTATGCTCTGGTGAAAGCCTGGAAGGATTTCATAATCTATTTCCTACATTCAAAGATCATTGCATATGTCCCTTCTTCTTCTGTGAAGGACATTCTCATTCATCCTGACATAGATGGACGAAGGAGCAAGTGGATTTCCAAAATCCTTGAGTTTGATCTAGAAATAAAGCCCACCAAAATAATTAAAGGCCAAGGTTTAGCCAAGCTATTGGCTGAATATAATTGTAAATATTTGGGGGTTAACTTCATCAACACTTGCTTAGAAAATCAACAATCTGAGTTTTCTGATAAGTGTTCTCAGGGTAATTTTCCATTAGCAGAATGCACCTGGTACAAAGATATCATATTTTTTCTGCAAGAGTTGCGACCCCCTGATGGAATCAGGAAAATCAAGGCAAGAGATTTAAAGCTCAAAGAAATTAGATATTGGCTTATTGACAAGGTCTTGTAATGGAAAGACCCTTTAGGTGTGCTTCTAAGATGTTTATACCCACATGAGGCCCAAAATATTATATTTGATTTTAATGATAGCCTATGTGGAGGAGATTATTTCTAGAGGACGATAGATTACAAAATTCTCAGGGCCGGATATTTATGGCCTACTCTATTTGATGATGTCTGTGAAAATATTAGGGCTTGCATCAAATGTCATAAATTCTCTGGGAAAAAATAGCTCAAGTCTCTGCCATTTAAGCTTGTGGTAGCTTCAGGGCCCTTCCAGTAATGGGGCCTAGACTTCACTGGGGAAATTCATCCTACATCAAGTAGTCAAAATAGATGGATCTTGATTGCCACAGATTATTTTACCAAGTGGATAGAAGCTATCCCCACAAGGAGTGCTTCCCATAAGGTGATCATTGGTTTTTTGGAGGATATTATCATAATATTTGGTTGTCCAAGCAGAATTGTCACTGAAAATGATGCATCTTTCAAGGCTGAACCATTGATCTGGTTCTGTGAACAGTTTGGAATCAAACTGATCCACTCTACCCCATATTACCCCCAAGGTAATGGATTGGCAGAGTCCTCTAACAAAATACTGATAAAGATCATCAAAAGACTGTTAGAGGACAAAAAGAAACCATAGGATTCAAAGCTCAAATTTGCTCTGTGGGCTGATAGAGTGACAACAAAGAGATCCCTGGGTGTCTCTCCTTTTCATATTGTGTATGGGACTGAAGCAGTTCTCCCTTCTCAGCTCGCCTTTCCTATGGAAAATTTCTTTCAAGACTACCAGGGTAAGCCTAATGGCATGATCAAAAGCATTATGCAGCTGGTCGAAGTAAAGTAGACAAGGGAGCAACTCTTGGGTAGAACACATGACTAGTGACAGAGGATCAAGAAAGATTTTGACAGGAAATTCAGAAAGGAATATTTTCAGTTGGGAGATCTAGTACTGAAAGGGGATGCACCCAAGAAGGACAGAGGCAAGAACAAAAAGATTAAATCCTTGTGGATTGGCCCCCTCAAAATCTCTGAGATATGTCGAAATAACACTTACAGATTACAGAATTTGGAGGGCGATGAAGTTTTTGGTGGCCCTGTAAATGGGAATTTTATGAAGAAATTCTTTATTTGAGCCATGAGTGGCTCCCATGTATTTGTAAATATTGTTTTTATTTTTGTTTCTAGTTTTGTAAGTGACTCCATAACCCAATAGTCAGGTAGTGAAGCTGTAGGAGAGTTCGTAGAGCCTCGTAGGGAGGTCTCTATCCCCCATGGAGCCTAATGTTAGAACATATTGTTGATCAGGGATGTTTTCCCTTGGAAGTGGCGTTTTAGCAAAGAAATGAAAGAAAGTGGGAAAAAAAACCACAAATTGGCTTCTATCCTAAGTCGGATGAACGACGTGACCATTTGGCGTGATGTGATAAGACACACACAAGTCTAGGCAGCCCAGATCTATGCGCTCGGATCTATGGATCAAGATCCATATCGGACCCCCCCAACATTCTGCCTTTAACGAGGGGGGGGGGGTTTGAGTTGGTGGTTTTGAACACGGGTCCCCACACTATTGTGGCACCTCCTCGTGAACTCAGACCCCCCCAACACCAAACCACTTACCACCTTCCCCCCCCTCCCAGTAGATCACTTACCACTCCTGCTTACCACTCTCTTCTCCCGCCAACACCTATCTCCCACTCCATCTCTCTCCTCCGCCTATCCCATATCTCGCTTCTCTTCCACCTTTCACTCCCTCAAAACTGTCCTCCACTCACCGTCCCTCCTTCATACCTCACCCTCTTACCTCCTATCATGTGTCTTCCATTTCACCTTCTTGTGCCACATCTCCTTTGTGCCTTAACACCTCAGCGCCTGGGTCCTGTCATCCGTGCTTCCCTAGTCATCGCCTCGTCGATTGTGGCATTCCACCTGGCTTCCGAGAATACACCTTAGCTAGTTGAACCTGCATTGATCATTTTGCCAACTCTGCCTCTTCAGCATCCGTGTCCACCTGCCTGTCGTCGCTGCAAGCATCCAAGAAGGCATAGATGGTGAAGGAAAGGCCACTACATCTTCCAGGTGGAGGCGTTGACTCCACTCACTCAAAGACTGATGAAGTAGTTAATGAAAGCAGGGAAGTTGGTTGAGACATCATCTTCTTCCATAAAGAGAAGGCTAAAAAAGGACATGTGCAAAGGCAAGTTGTCAGTCTCGACAGGCTAGAGATCGCGTCCAACAGAAGACCGCATGGGTAGTCTGAATAACATCTGCATGCACAACCTGACAGAGAATTTTATAAACAAAAATCCTTAAACGCGTGACAGGGTCGCACCTTCAACAGTCGGAGCTAGTTCCAAGTATATGTAGGCATTCTTTCCATTTTGTTAGTGTTGATGGTTGAGCTAAGCTCCCGATTGTAAAGTTTTAGTAAATCCTCTGTTTTTCTAGTCATATATCTATATTTGAGACTTCTCGTTTAATGAAAGTCGGTTTCCTTTCATATATCTGTAACATATCTGTTAGAACACTCGGGCATGGAGGATCTAATCGAGGGTAGTTATGTTTTCGTGATGTAATTTTGATCACAGGGACATCACGACTAGTTTTAATCAGTTTCCTGTTTATCTTTTCCCTCTCGCACTGAAGAGCTCAAGCATGGATGATCCAATTGAGTTGTTGTAGTTGCATGGTGGTGTATGTTCGATCTCTATGTTGTTATGACTGTGTTGTTAAAATATATTTCAGTTTCTGAAACTCTGAACCAAGAGGATCTTGTTTTATGAGTTTTTCCTCTTTAGGCTGTTGGAAGACCGGATGTCCATAGCAGACCTCTTCACTCTCCTCAATTTATTCTCCCTACTCACCCTTATTACAACTTACTAACTGGAGTTATATTGAGACCTCATTTTCTTGTGCATGCCAGTCGAGTATTTTGAGTTAAAACGATATAATATTGAGTCTGCGTCCATTAGACCACCCTTAAATTTATTCAATGTGACATACAAACTGATGGGTACTGGGCTTACCTCTGCCGCAATCCAGAGGTGACCTCTGGTGCTAACAATGCTGAACATAAGGAATAATTCTAGGTGTAATGGTCAAGACCGATCTTGATACTCTGGATTTATGAACTAGGATACTTAGTAAGTAATATAATTCAACATTGCATTTGGGATTTAAGGGAATAGTCCAAATGGTATTAGACATTAAATTGTTAAAATTAAGATAAAATGGTTGACTAAATGTTGATCCTGAATGTGGTAAAGGAAGTGTTGGGGAACTTCTAGAAGCCCAATGGGTCAGATTGACATCCAATGGTGGATGTTAGCCATATAGATATAGATGGAAGCTAAATTGCTTGATTATGTTACCTTGGGCATGGTTATAATTTCCCAGATTGTATTTATAAGTTGGGTAATGTTCCATGGAGGTTGAGGCAAGCGTTTTTTCTTGCTACCTGTTATCGTATAGAAAGGGAACATAGTTATGACTATGTCTAATTCAACTTCCATGTGTATGTCATGTGAATGATTGCAAGCTCACAACTGAGAGGGAAGCTCAGTGTTGCATGTCCCTATGAGGCTTGTCATAAGTATGGCAACAATATACTTGGAGGAGGATCTGTAAGTCTGATAGGTCCATGTGTAAATGATGCACATGCATGATGTAAGGATATATGTATACTAAAGGCACAATATGGCTTCCTTGATGAGTAATATGTAAGGAAAGAATTGCACCTACCAAGATTAATTGAATACCATGGATGCATGGTTGACTCCATTTTGAAGAGTCATGAAAGTTTTGTTTTGAATGATAGATTAAGGTGGATGTGATCCATTCCCTTAGGAAAGAATAGTATAAATAAATGAAAGAGTAAATGAGAAAGGAGGGTTTGTTGTCAGGATAAGAGGCAAATGATTATTCCTTGAGAATCACATGAAAATAATTTTGAACAATCATGAGTTGACTAATTTTAAAGTATATATGTATGTAGGTTGTGAAATATACCCATGGAAACTACACATAGAATTTTGATTATGCATATGGTTAAGTACATCATGGATGTAAGTTAACAAAACCAGAATATGTATGGATACATAATTTGGGTGCATGACATATATGCATGTTTATATTCCTTATGGAATATTTGGTAAACAACTAAAGATAACTCAAGGTTGAGGCCATCACAGGTAGTGATGGACATGCAATAAGTAAGTTGCATGTTGAGGGAGTTCCCTATGGAAGAACTGTGTGAAAACTCTGTTAGGAGGACAAAGTGAAAACCTTAATAACTGTTGAAAATTAAGCAGTGAGCTACAAGCTTATATATATATATATATATATATATATATATATATATATATATATATATATATATATATATATATANCCTGGATTACATTTTGAAAGAATCATGTAATAAATAGAAGACTAATGAATGGATAAATGAGTATGTTTGATTGAATAGGCTTGGTTGAAGCCATCTTAAGAAAAGGAAGTGAGGCCTTTAGAGATAACTCATCTGGGCTAAAAAGTCCCAGGCGGTGTAGAAAGAATTGGAAGAAGGGGAGAGCCCTCAATTGTTTTCTTGTTGAGTCTTATTGTTTCTCTAGGATGAAAGAGATGGTACACGGATGAAAGTAAATGTTTTGGAACCATAGTGATGATGGTCATATTGTTGTAGAAACAATAGAGATTTTTTTGTGTTGCACTCACGAAAACATTAAGGATAATGTGATGAAGTGCATAAAGTTGTTCTAGGACATGTCTGAAAATGTTTTATTGTCTTAATGTTATGCATGAAATTTTTGAAAGGTATTTGTATGCTAGATCAGATACCCAAGTAGAGTATGATTCAGGAAGAAAACCTTGATCGAATCAGGTTAATCAAGAACCTGATAGAGGAGATGAATGCGAGCCATTCATCGGAGGGAAGACTGATCACAGTCGTCAAATCGAATTCAATATCCACTAGAGTTAATGGATCAAACACCAGTCGTTCGATTAGATCGATGGTCGGGGATCATTGTGAGATGCAAAGGTGAAATTAATGGACGTACTAGTTCACGGGTCATAATCAACCCACATAGTTGATCTCGTTGGGGTGGATGATCAATGACCACGATTAAAAGAGTTGGGCAAGCACTTTTCATATTGTGGAGATTGAACTCTCTGATGAAGAGCGAGCATATTGGGGTTCCACAATCGTTGTGAACTGCCAATATATGAATGATCAGTGGGTGAACTTGCAAGGAACCCACACATTAATGTCACGTAAAACTCGCACTGTGATTGGGTTTTGTGGTTTAATTTAGCAAATCAAAGATGTTTTCTCAATCTAAATTCTCTGTCAAACACTTATGTGTTGGAATTATTATTATCTGGAAAATCATGTGGTTTAAAATCGATCAATGGCTAAGATCGATGACCAACGATCATTGCATAGATTTCATATGCATACGGGTTAACGTTGAGACCTGTAACCGTAATTTAAATTCAATATATCATTGTTTGGAGTTTTGGATCTGATCGTATATCGGATGATCCAAATTCATTGCGGAGATCGGGAGGAGAGTTAAACTATGAGTTAGTTGAGGTGCCACAATCCCTTGCAGCCGTTGGATCTGGGGGAAGATGGATATACATCGTCAATTTATAGAAAATGGATTTAGCCAAGATCATAGCACATGGACACGAGATATGAAAGGATAGTGCCTGAAAAGAATAGAACCGAGGTCATAGCTCTTGGTCGCATGGAGAGAAAACATAGTTCCTTCGGGCCACTCAAGTAATATGGAGTTTATCACTCTGCATTAGACTATGGTCATGAGGACTGGTTCTATGGGAATAAAGGTGCTCATAGCTAGCACATTGCATGGAATTTCTTTGAGGAAATGCATGTTTTCATGAAGGGAAGATGATTGACCTTTCGAAAATTTTACTTACATTGTATGGATGTCAAAGGAAAGCAAATTTGGGTGGCCATGAGTGTGGGCACCTTGGTTACTAATGAGGAAAGAATTCTTGGGTGCATTCAAGAGAAACTTATAGTTTCATATGTGTTGACCGAGGATCATGACCAACCTGTAGCAGGAAGCACAGTCCGGCTGAAATAATGAAAAATAATGAATAAGTGATGTGGTGAAGAGCTTAGCTAAGCTCCAACACACCATGGAAGAGTGTTTGTCATAAAATATGGAAAACTTGAAATCAATGCAAGGGTGAATTGGGTATGAATGTGGCCACGAATGTTTTCACATTCATTAAAGTAAATTGATACCTGAATTAAATTTTGAAAGGTTTGGTAGGATGAAACGATGCATAGGTAAGGCATGCTTTTTTTTTCCTCCCATGTTTATATAGATGTGGTGCAACTGTTAGAATGCACAAGTTAAGAAAGGCTATGATGACATTTTAAATGTGGTGAGAATACACACACACACACACACACACACACACACACACACACACATGAGAAACTAACAGTTTGTTTGGTTGTGTAAAGAATGACTTGCAGGAAGAAAGAGTCTTGGATATGGAAATATTGTAATTCCATAAGGAAGAATGATTTCCTGTTGAGATAAAATTCCATGGGGATGGAAATCCCATGATTGTGAATCCGGTTCCATGTAGAACAGATTTGAAAACAAATGAAGAAATTGGAAAATCTGTGGGTGATAGATTTGCAATAAAATTCTGAAATTTAGAATTGTGATGATGTCTCATGAATTATGTATACCTGTGATACAGGTGAGAAGAAAATATCTGTTTGGAAAGGACAGATGAAGGCTATCAAGCTGAAAATCATGAAGGAGGCCACTGTTGAGCCATGAGAACCCCGTAGTAAGCCATGATTGCCTGGAATATGTTGTTTTGAGGTAACAAAAGATAGAGGGATGCCTAGGCAGAGAAAGCCTGAGGGATGCCTCGACTGTAAGGATCGATAAAGTCTCTGGGATTATTATTGTGTGAGAAAACTTGGAAAGGCAAGATGGATCACTTGAGGAACTGTATAACAGAGAAGGGGATGCCTAAGCATGGGACTAGAGGGTGAGTGACCAAAAGTAAGAGAAGACTTTGATAGTTCTTGTAAACTATTGATTGGGATCATGCACACAATGGGTAAGTCAAGGAAAAACAATGAGCCTAGATAACAAGACATCCATGTGGATACAAATACACAAACTGCGTAGATAAGTATTGTGCTAGATTATGAAATTTTCCTAGAAATTTTATGCAACAGTAAAATTTTTTCGCATGAGACTATGATTAATGTGCTTGTTGTCCAAGAATTATTGTAGGCAAGTGATGAATATTAAGAGTTTGAAAAAGGACCTGACTGAGAAATAAGGTCAATACTTCTGAAGTGGATGAATGAGAAAGGCATGACATGTGTTACTGAGAAAGAACATCGAGGATGGTGTTCCTTTTAAGGGGGAGGGGATTGTAACACCCATGTTTCCTCCAAATTGTAATTAATCATTAATTAGGATTACCATTCTGTGGCATGGGAACAATGTAAATGTATTATTGTTTGAATTTCAAATAACCAACTATGGGGGTGAAGCCTTGAAAGTACTAGCCATGATATCACTAGAGGAAAGAATGTGAAAACTATAAGAGATTAGTTAATAAGAAAAGGATTGGTGGTTGAACCATCAACTACCCCATGAATGGAAGCATGGTCTAGCTGCAAAAGGTCAACCCGAAGTACCACAAGATCCTTGTTGTAGGAAAATCTCCCTGCGGACAGGTAGATTCCCTCTTGAGAGATAGACCCTTAACTCTAAGACAGAAAGTGCTTAACATGGACACTGACTTCCTTTTAGATCTAATCAAGATGATGAACGAAAGAGAAGGAATAAGGTACATACCTTATGAATGTCATTTATCCCTGCAAGGTCCAGGATGAGCCTTAATCTTGAGCTCCTTGGTAAGTCCTGGAAGACAAACAAAAGTACAAAAAGACTTCATACTCTACTGAGATTAGCTAAAACATAGATCCATCTACTGCAGACAAACTTATATAGAACAAGTACAAGTTTGAAAGAAACAGGCCAAGCATTGATTGTATTAATGAGAACAACAACGAAGGATACTTACAACCATAGATGTGAGTGCAGTAGCTTCATAAAGATCTCTTTGTCCAAACCCTTGCTTAAACAGTCCACACACAGAATTATAATGTTCCAAATGACATCTTCCTCATGAGATCATAAGTTAGATGCTTCACAATACTTTCCATCCCTTCTCATGAGATCATAAGTTTGGTATCTCTAAACTGCTCTATCTCCCCCTCCTCCATGGAAATTCCTCATTATATAGGATTTGGAGGCTTAACCACCAGGGAGAGGATCTCTCATCACATCCACTAAGAAAGGGATCTCTAAGATATTTAGGGAGAAAATATCTCTTAAGGATTTTGGGGAGGAAATATCTCTCAAGGATTTTAAGGAGGAAATATTTCAACCATCCATGAGATCCTCTACCTTCCCTAAAAAATATGAAACCAAATGTGAGGTGGATTCTCACACTTAATTACTTTCTTTTTCATGAATATTAATAATAATTCATGTGCGTTTGATTCTCACACTTAATCAATTTCTTTTTCATGAATATTAATAATAATTCATGTGTACTTGGTATTTTGGCCT
>ML792549.1:397157-410725 GCA_009831015.1 Picea engelmannii
CATTGACTAGGGATTGTGACATAGGTTATTCCATGGTGTCAAGGTGTATGAGACACTTATATGAAACTTTACGACACTTAGGGCGAGGTACCTAGGTGTGCAAATTTCATGTGTAACAGAATGCCCCCTAAAGTGTGAGGTCAGAAGAGAGAATGATGGCCGAAACACTTTACAAATATTTAAAGCAAGGGTGTGGACTCAAAGAACCTAGTAGAAGTTGCAAACAACCATCAAACAAATGTTATGACATGTTTCAAACCCAAGGTAGGCATACCTATGATTGAGTGATAAAAGACTTTTAAGGTATGGATGCCATAAAATACATTGCGGATCCATACTTATATTGACAAAAAGGTATAGCCACTGAAGATACACTGTGGATCTATACTCCCATGACCTGAACTGATCGTAGCCAAGAAGAATACACAATGGATCTATGAGATGACAAGACATAGCCACGACCAATACAAAGTGGATCTATGTGACAGTATATGTGTCAATGTTCAAGAGAAACTCTGTCGCAACCTGGGAAAAGTACATATCAAAGTGATTACTCAACCCATGGTCTTCTTATTGATCCCGATGTAGTATGAATCTAACCATGTGAAAATATGTCCTGATGTCAAACATGGAAGAAACCACTTGATTACCGGTCAATGATGTAACCCGTTAAGAAGCACGAGGGAGGTCACCATTGATGTCAATGATTCCCAAGGTACTCTAGTACATTCCAACGAATGTGAATTTATGAGCTGAAGTAGAACATCTGTGGAATTATCTAATCAGAGGTCAATTATGTAAACCCACTGTCGAATGTGAGGAGGCCTGCGATTGAGGCATGCAAGTCCCAAAGTACTAGCTGGTTTCTAAGTCTAGTTCCTGGATAATGTGTTGAAGTCGAGAGGAATAGACTCATCAAAGGAGGGCCTTGATGTATCCGCCATCAATGACATGAAAATGACACAGAGATGTAATTGGTAGATCAAATGAACATGGATTGATACAGGTATTGAAACAAGATATTTTTGATGGCTGACTCTCGAGGCGGATACTTCCCTTGAACACTGAGGCACAACAACATAAACATGAGATGGACCAAAACATGATGATGCAGTGGATACTGTGACTTTCGTCGGGTGACCCAAAGGAGTAATAAAAACTCAAAGGATTGGTTCAGTGCAGAGGTTCAGCAAATTAAGATGCACGTAAAGATAGAGTGTCGTGTTCAAGGGAGACTCTAAGAGTTACTGGTAATGTTCTCAAAAACTGCTTGGCTTGCTTATTTCAATTTTTCCCCCATCCATATAGATGAGTACCTCTTTTTAATTTAACAAGCTCGAGGAGGGTAACACATGATGGATATAACTCACCTTCGGTAAGTCCCTCTTCCTTTGTTTAATGAACTGGAAGAATTAAGGGTTCGGTCCCATATGGGCCCTTCAATGTATGATTGTTTAATGAGTCTAGAGAAGGTAAACTCGGTGGTTTTTCATATTTAGAGAGTCTGAAAATAACTTAAAGACGACTCCAATGTGGTCCTTTTTCGTAATGTTAGTCTCGCAAGGCCGAAAAAGAGAAATTATCACTCGAAAGACGCCCTTTCAAACCTTATAACGAATGGGAAAGGAAGAAAGATCACTTGAAAATATTTTCACATTTAGAGAATTTGAAAAGAGATTAAGGAAGAGTTCAAGGGGTTCCTTTTTCCTATATCCATGCAAGCCCAAAAAAGATATAAAAGGTTTCTCGGTTACATTCTCATGTTTTCACGAGCGCGAGAAAGAACAAAGACTAAGCTCGGTACTTTGCCCCCAGCTTGAAAGCTAGTGGCTTGACTCCAAAATGATCATCAAAGGCTGGAGACACACCCCCAACCTTCAATTCATTCACCGACTTTGAGGTTGTCACCAATTTCTGTGCTAGATGGAGAAAAATGATACAGGTGGATGAAATGAAGGTTCAAAAATGAGACCTAACGAAAGACTCAACTCGACATCTACGAGATCTGGTGAAAGACTCAACTTGAAGGGAGAGGTGATTGTTTCATTTTTTAATGACCTTGACACAGGAAAAGAACTATGCTCATGGCTCCGGGTTCAATCCCCAGATTTTTGTTTCATTTTTTAATGAGCTTGCCACAGAGAAGACAAACTATGCTCAAGGCCTCTCTTTTATTTTTTAACGAGCTTGCTACAGAGAGGAAAAACTATGCTCGTAACCTCTGTTTCATTTTTTAACAAGCTTTCTATAGAGAGGAAAAATTATGCTCGTAGCCTCTATTTCATTTTTTAGCGAGCTTGCTACAGAGAAGAGAAACTATGCTCATAGCCTCTCCGTGATCATGGTTTCCAAGAGAATAATGCTCTAGAAGGACACCATGTCAAGGGACAAAACTCGGTCATGGCTTCCAAGAGATCTTCACTGGATGGAAGAAAATCACTCTGGAAGGAACACATGTCGAGGGTCTCATCAGGGGTAAGGAAATCAGGTTCCAACAACCCTACCGAAGAGATCACCATGTCAACTACTGGATCTAAATCACTGGAAATTGAGGTCATGGGAGACAATGCCACATAATTAACATGTGGCAGGGGTGATACTGTTTGCATATAAGAACCATTTAGGGAGGTAATCTAGTCAGAACTGATGAATGAAAGTTGATCAATAGTCACAATTCTTACATTGTGAGGGAAAGATATCAAGCAGGAAAGAGTGGATACAATATCTTTCATGGCATAGACATAATCCCACCCAAGGAGTAAAGAAAAATCCAAGGGGTCTCGGACTACTGTGACATCAATAAAGACAGTTTTCCCTCCCAAAGTTATAGGAAACTGAGGAAGGGTCCCTAATGGTTGGATGGTTCTTCTGTTAAAAGATAACAAATTTTGTGTAACCGATGCAAGCTAAGGACAACCCAAAGCGTGCCAAGCAACATAAGACAAAATACTAATAGACACACCTTCATCTATCAACGTTTGAGGAATGTACTGACCAAAAACCTGTACTGTAATCTGGAAAGGAATGTGAGAGGGAAGATGAGGTCCAGTTAGCACACCCCAATAAAAAAGGATGGCCTCATTACCTGGAGGGGGTTTCACGAGAGAATGAGGAATGCCCCCTGGCACGGTAGATTCTGTATCAACGAGAAAAACGTGGGCAATATCATGTTTACTCTCTAGAGGCAGAGTAGGATCGACAGATGGACTTGGATCGACCAATGGTGGACTTGGATCGACCACTTTGGTACTCTTTAGAGGAAGAGTGGGATTTATTGATGATGTAGCCAAAGCAACCACTTTGGCACTCTTCGGATGAAGGGTAGGACTAGTCGAGGAAGGGATTGGATTAGTCACTTTGGCACTCCTCAATGGAAGAGTGGGATTGACCGATGATGTAACCAGAGAAACCACTTGGGTTACACTCTTTTGATGAAGAGTGGGGTTAATCGATGACGGAACTATATCAGCTACTTGGGTTTGTGGTTCAATCGAGGAAACTAGATTGACCATCTGATCAACTGGACTGACTGGGGATGGAACCGGATTGACTAGTCCATCAACTAATGATGGGTTGGGGGAAATCTTATGATAACCTTTTGGAAGTTGAAGTTTTTCCAAAAGAGAAGAAGCCTCGTCCATACAAGGACAAAGGTGAGAGTAATGATCACCTTTACATAACATGCAAGGGAACTTGACATTTGTCTTTTTCTTACCAACCTTAACATCACTAGTTGATGGGGCATCACCAGCAAACCCAGTAGGGGTTGATGACGTGGAAGACCACGTTTCTAAAACCTTGATAAGACTGGGGCAATCCCTCAGAAAGTGGTCACCCTTACAAAGGCTGCAAGGGAATTTGGGTTTCAGATTCTTCATTTTAATCTTGTTAACCTCATCAACACTCCCAGTACTATTAACAGTAACTGGTTGCTTGGATCCAACATCTGATGTTGTTGGGGCCTTGGTCCTTTTTGTGTTCTTCTTCTTCTGATCAACCTGGCTACTTGCTTTAGAGCTTTCACTAGGTGAAGAAGGAGAAAGGGAAGGAGAATTAATGGATGAAAAAGAAAAAAAGTTGACATGAGGCTCATGTGTGGGTGGTGTAATGACATCTAAAGTATTAGGTGTAGTTGAAACATTGGGAGGATTCGAGATCACCAGAGTGGGGAACAACCAAACTGGTAATCCGATGGCGATTCCTGGAAGACTCAATATGGCAATATATGGAGGACCAAAGTTTCCAAAAGAAGGAAAGGTGTAAGGTTGCTCGAGACAAGGGGTTCCTCCATTGGTACTCTCAAGATTCAATGCCATTAACACTAACTCGACCTAAGGTCTACTAAGTAAAACAAACAACAAATGCTATGAATTTGAGAGGCAATCTATCAAACAAACCTTCCTACAATGAAACCACTAGTTGGTGGTGAAATCCAATGTCACGAGATCAAAATAGGAAGGGGCGGGGATAGAGCAGGTGGATCAGTTACGTTGGAGACCTACTTAATGGACTTATGCCTTGATTCAAGATTCCACTCAGTAATTGTGGATTTACCCTCCAAGGAGCCCGAGTGAGTTTGACCAATGTCTGTTCCAGTTATAGTGAGACATCCCTTCACCGTCACCTTGTGTAAGACCCTAAATATTGCGGTTACTAAGGTCACCAACTCGTAGTCAGCCCCTAGGTGGGTACAGTCAATAGTCAAGTCTGAATGTAAGGGCAGGGTATCTAGCCCAAAATCAACTTGAAAGGCTTCCACTCAACATTGTGGGTATACCTTCAAGTGACCCCCATAATACGATCCGACTACTACAATCAGTCAAACCACAGAGGGATAATATCTATAGATCTCCCGAGTGCATGTGTAACCCCTGTGTGAGAGGGGGATCCCATAAATCCTATACGACAATTGGATTTCACTCTCCCTACCGCAAGATACTAAGTTTGTTTGATAGCTTTGGAAAGTTATCCTTTCAACCTATTCCAAAGTCCTACACCTTAAACTAATGTAGGTTTGCTAACAAAGATGTAAAATTTTTGATAAACTTTTGTTAAGCATTGATTTTAGTGGTTGTTCTTTACTCAGAGGTGTATGAGAGTGAAAATGGATGATATTATGACTCAGTTCCCAAAACATGCATAAGAAATGATAAGCAGTCTTTTCTTTCAATGAATGTCTAATTAAGGGAAGGAGAAGGATTTTCCTTTGACTGTCAAACACCAAGATGAAATGACCTCATGCAGTAGTCCTCAATAAGGAATCCAAATGTAATGCTAAAATGTGTATACGTGACTGATAACCAGTAGATGTAAATCTTCCTATGCTAATCGGACTTCAAGAGTTGTGAGATTTAAGCAATCTGGAAGAAAACTTCACATAAACCAAAAGACACCCTTGTTGTGATCAAACAAGAAAAAGAAAGCCAAAAACTCAAAAGGAAGGAGAAAGAGTTTGGACAAGATGACTCAAAGATCAGAAATAAAAGTAGAAAAGACCTTTGAAACCCCTTACAAAGTTTTCACTCATTCAGACAAACGAGAAGAAAACGACAAATTGCCTCCAAATCGTGAAGGACAAATTGCAGAGTAAGGAAAAATGTCAAAAAAATCCAAAAAAAAGAGGATGAATCCTTAGAAAATAGGGTATTGAAGGCCAATACCAAGATGGACTAAAAGTATGAGACCCTGAGCAAATGTAAAAAGTAGAAACTGAACCCAAAAAATTGAAAAACTAGAGGATTTTTCACAAAAAAGGGGGAGCGCTTTGGTGTAAGGGATACCAGAGCATTATAACTCTCTGTGTAATACCTGCAGGGAGCGCTGGCTCTTTGATAACAAGGGAAGGGGAGCACTCTCCTTCAAAAACTCAGGAAAAAATCCAGAAACTCAAAAATTCAAGAAAATTCAGCCAATCAGGGTGATCATGATGTCATAAAGAGGCAATCAAACCATTCTAAGAATACAAAATTCAATGGAGAAGATCAAATGAGTGGGAAAAGGGACAAGACAAGATCTAGGAAAGGAAACAAAAATCAGATTTCTTCCCCAGTGGAGTCACCAATTTCTGTTGTAGGAAAATCTCCCTGCAGACAGGTAGATTCCCTCTTGAGAGCTAGACCCTTAACTCTAAGACAAAAAGTGATTAACATGGACACTAACTTCCTTTTAGATATAATCACACTGATGAATGAAAGAGAAGGAAGAAGGTACGTACCTTATAAATTTCGTTTGTCCCTGCAAGGTCCAGGATGAACCTCGATCTTGAGCTCCTTGGTAGGTCCTGCAAGACAAACAAAAGTACAAAAAGACTTCCTACTCTACTAATATTAGCTAAAACATAGATCTATCTACTGCAGACAAACTTATATAGAACAAGTACAATTTTGAAAGAAACAGGCCAAGGATTGATTGTATTAATGAGAATAGTTGGGTCACAAAAATACAACACTTTATTCATCTTTCATATACCATTTGTTTCCTTTATTTCCATTTCATTCTTCCATAAAACCATAATTATCATCACTTTCATAAAAACATATGGGTTTACATTTCCATTTTCCAAATTATTTATTTTGAGTATTTTTAAGAGAATTTGTGACTAAATATTAGAAAATTAACATATTTTCATTATATCTCAAAGTTGGATGAGTTTTGTGATGACTAAAGGCATATTTGAAGATTTTCACAAAGTCAAAAATCACCACCTAGCTTCAAATTCGAATTTTATCTTCTTTGAAGATGTGGAGATAATCATTCAAGCTCACTTCAACGAGAAGATCATGGAGATAGAATATCTTATCCAAGATATTTGTGGAGGATTTGAAGGGATAGGTTGAGAGAAAAGTGGATCTGTAATTATGAGTCTCTTATCTTCATTTATGTATAAATAGGAGGGTTCTCTCCTCATTTCGAAAGAGGGCCTCTCTCTAGAGATAGAGAACAAAAGATTGGAACTTTGATTCATAGAGCTTTGATTCTATGATAGTGTTTTTCATTGTTTTGTTATGAGTTGATAGATTAGATTGTTTATGTGAGCTCACATATGTTTTTCATCTATCTTTACTTGTTATTTGTTGTGTGTTTGTTATAGATACTTTTCAATAATTTCATGTTTATTTCAATTAGATTTCATTTATGCACTTTCCTATTTTCATAGAGTAATTTTGCATTTGATGCCTTTGAATTTAGATTTAGTTGCTTTCATAGTTAGATTAAGTTGAATTTGATTTCGTAGATTCACTTTGAGTCTCCTGCATAATATAGGAAGGAGGACTAGGGTAGATAGTTTAACTGTTTCATTTCAAGTTAAGTGTGTTTCCTTTTGAATGTTAGATTAGGCTAGTTTAATTTTTACATGCTTTCATAGATTAGTTGCTTAATTTAGATTAGTTACTCATTCAACAACAATAGTTTAATGGTTTCTTTCAAGCATTAGCATAGTCTAGTATACTCTTTCCCTTCATTTCCCGTGCTTACACCTTGTAAGTTTACGAACCTCCCAGATTGATAATTTATTGTCGCATTTATAAGCATTAATTTTACTCGACAATTTTTCCGCCATTGTCGAGGAGGTGTTAAAAGGGTTAGAGTTAGATTTTATTTTTCAGTTGTGTGCAATTGATTTTATTTCATGCAAGTGTGTTTTAGTCATGTTCCTAAACTCATAGGTGTCAGGGCAATAAGACGTGGGGAGGAGCCTACACATCATTCGAGAGACTGAACGGGATCTACCTCGTCAGAGTTGAGACATGTAGGTTGTGTGATTTTTTCTTTAGTTAGTTGAATTTACATTTCTGCAAATGTTTCTTGGCAATTTCATTACAAATATATGATCTTAAATTTCAAATTAGTGTAGAGTAGGTAGGTTTTAATTTTGACCACGAACAAGACCTGCAATTTAAAAAAAACAAAACCATTAAAAAAAAAAAAAAACTAAGAAAACAACATACAAAAATTCTTAAAAGTAATTCCTGTTGTACATTCCATCTTTTCCACTCATGCAAAAACCTGCAAAACATAACAAACATAAAAAAAATCATCAAAACTAATAAAATAAAATAAAATAAAAAACACAGAAACCCTAGTTGCCTGTGCAAGAAGTATAGGTTGTTCATTATTTGCACGACCCACCTTCAACCTAGAATAAAATTGGCATAAAAAAATGAATAAAATGCATCTGGAAAACCTTTGTTGTAGAGCTTTTCTTGTGCAGAAGATGGCCATCCCACACTACCAGAACTTTGATTGAATGCTTCACCGCTTGCTCCGACACGCTAGGGTCTAACTAAATGTGGTAATGGTATAATTTTTTATTCTTTCCCTTATTTATGATTCAACAAATTTGGATGCACTTGGATGGGTGGACGTTGATGAGATCTGAAATATTCAAGGTTGTTCCACATTTGGATTGCAATAATTACAACTCCTATTAATCATTTGAGATCATTGCCGCGATATTGTCTCTGAAAATCTTAACCGAGAGTGGGAGGATGAGGTCTCTATGATTCCAGCATATGAAAATTACGTGTAGATCCATGAGATCTAGAACGAGTTCTTAGGAATCGATATTAGGTTAGGCATGATCCATGTGTTTGGTTCAAGCCATGACTCATGCTTGGTACTTCGATTTTTACAGATCACCACTTAAGATCTTGCAGCGATATTGTCTACACTAATAGAGTCGGTGAGGATTATTGTCGAGTGGTTGGCGATGGCAAGTTTAGGCATTTGTGATTGATTCTTTCTCGGATCTTCTCCCAAGATTCATGCACTCAATATGGCCTCATGCGATAGAACCAGGAATCATAGTCTAGATGGCTAGACTATTATTCTTCGTTATGCCTATGGTGCCGTCTGTAAAACCTTGCCTAGTTTTATGTTGTTTCCACGGAGATGAGTAGAAGTTGTCACTTCCCCTTCCATAGGTTCTCTTATTTAATTGCTCATATCAGAAATTGGATAACACCAGTAACTGAATCACACTCGTCGAAATAATAATATGGATCTCGAACGCTATCAGTAGTATCCTTGGAGATATTCCCTACTCGATGCGGCCTTACGCGATGAGATGTTGCCACGACGCAGTTGATTCCATGCTCTATGTTTCCATGATTAATATTAGGTTTATGATCCGGTTTAGGTATGATCCACTTGTTGTTACATGATGTTGGTTCAATCCTTGAGTGAGGTACGATGGATGAAGTTACACGATGTAGCGGGTATGATGCTTGATGTTCGATGCTTTGAGGTTTAAAATTTTAAAAGGGAAGATACCAGAGTAGGCATCACTTTCTATCCCGGTTTCTTTCTTTTCATTTCTTTGTTATAGAGATTGCTTGTGCCAGTAGACAATAAATGCATTGATCAAGGAAATCTCACAATACTACTTCGAATGGGCAAGAGATGCAGTAGTTAACACAGTATGAATTCTATGGTCACAATTCATTTCTTTCTGAAACCAGTCGCAGCACACAAAGTATAACGATTACTTATCAGGTAGCAAGTCATCCCGAGTCATGATAGTAGAGACGATAAATGTCCTGGTTTCACACTGATATATATAGCCAAGCTACGTGAAATATTTCACATTCAGGGTGGCCAATGCGGTAACCTGATCAGTGCCAAGTTTTGGGAGATTGTGTATGATAAGCACAGATCGATTCCACGAAATGGTACCAGGGTACCTTCGATCTGTAGCTCGAAAATGTTTATTACAATGAAGTGAGTTGTGGGAGAATGGTGCGCCATGTGTGCTCATGGATTTGGAGCCAGTAGATTCATTTGATCGTGGGTGATTAATAGATTTGTTCATTTTGAGATCTAGTCACATTTAGTTTTGAAGCATCGACACCACGGACAAGGCGGCCCCTATGATGCTTTCAAATCCCAAGGTCACTCTGACCTTTAGTAAATCCACTATTGGTTTTGGTATGGTTGCATATAACATAGATATGGTGGTTGTTTTTAAGTGGATCTCCTAGAGATTCTATACTAGATCATGGATTTTCACGATCTAGTTTTTCATATCTACACATACGTTGATACCGAGCCTGCCAGAAGAGTTTCAGCACCTTAATAAATTCATTGAACGAGCCTAACCTTGTCTTGTTCATAGAGAATAGCGATATATTCTGATAATCTACAAGTAGATACAAACAAACATTATAGAACGACCAAAATATGTGAAGATTGATTTTTTATACCTACGGTTGGCAGCGGGGTAGCTTGTTGCTCCTGTGCATGCAACTGTAACAATGATGTGATACTCCTACGAGACTACGAGGAGATGGGTAATGCATCCATTAGATAAAGAGCATTTTTCATTCTTTCTTCCAAATCAATATAGGGTTTCCCTTAAGCACGAGCCGCTGATGATATCTAGACTATATCCTCATGACTAAGGAACGAATCTCAGGAGCGGTGTCTGGTGGTATCTCCTGCCATATCTTCTATTTTGTTCAACTAATGGCTTACTGTCCACGTGAGTGCACTAGTATCATGAAGGAAGCCGCATAATGCCATATGAAAAAGGTGTGTCATTGACAACGAATATCTTGACCTACTTTATGTAGTGGAGCCTGAACGTTTGTCTGTGCGCCTTCCAAATTCATTGTGAATTTCTACTTAAAACTGAGGTGTGTTTGGGCCTTACTTAGTTCTGTCCATTATCCTGCATGAGGAATTCCACTAAATCTTTGATTGAATGATTGTGGCTTGCAGAATCCATTTATGTATCCTTCTTGTGCAAATAGTGTAGCATGGGTCCCAGGCCATTCACCTATCGATTGTTATGTTATTCTTCCTTCTGACTAGATTCAATATTGATAAAAAACTAATGACTACAAAAACATTCCATCCTACCTGAATCACGCCTTTCGACTGGTTCCCTAAGGGTCGCAAACTAAATAGATCAAGTTTTGAAAATGTTGTTGCTTGCTTCGGTGACCTGTGGTTTTTGATTTCATGATTTCATAAAAAAAAATTTGATCCAAGTAATCGAAATATCTATTTAGTGCCTCAGGTTGGGTTTGGTCCGATGAATCATATTCGACTTCCATAAAGAAGCAACTTTCGTGTGGTGTCGATTCTTAGTAACAACAACTTTGCAATATCATAACTTCCAAGTGAAAATTGCACGATAGGGTTATAGGGTTAGTGTAAATAAATTCCTTTTAAGTTGTTTTATTTCTTTTTGCTCTAATTATAAAACAATAAAAAAAACATAAAATAATTAAAAGTTAAAAAAAAAAACATATAGATAATGGAATTTTATTAGTTTATATATATCCATATAAACTAATAATAAAAAGCACATATTAAGAATATTTTGTTTTCTTGTAAATAAACAAATTTCCTTTTTTTTGTTATCATAACAATAAACAAAAATAAAAACAAACATTTTTTTTAATAAAAACATCACAAATAATAATAAAAAAAAAATTTGAGTTGTTTTTCTTGCGCAAACAAGTTTGCGCAAAACATAAGTTGCACATGACAATGATTTTGCAAATGATTTTGGAATCTTCACAAAACCAATAACTTTCATGTTTTACTGCATGTGCGCTAACTTGTTTTCACACGTCATTTAAGAAAAACAAGTTTTGAGGAGGGGTGATTAAGGTGCATTACTGTTATCAGGTATACAATTGCATTTTGCTTTTACATTTGATTTGTTAAGCATTTGCTTCTTGCATTTTATATTTTTATACTCTTACAAGTTTGTTGCAGGAAATTGCTAACCTTTTACAGGTTCAAGACAATCAAATTGTGTCTAGAAGTGATTTGAGAAATCCCCTGAAATTTCTAGAAAAAAACGTGTTTTATGAAGCTTGAAAGAGTTGAATTTTTTGTTGTGTTTATCATGACATTTTGCTGCCATCGCAAAAAATTTTGGAAACCAGTTGCATCATGACATAATAACTTATCTTTTTCTATTTCAAAGCTCCTCAGTTAAAATCATGTTGAAGCCTATTTCGTCATTTGATATGTCGCCAGCCTAAAACTTTTCTATTCATCGCTAAATTCTTATGACTTCACACGTGTTTTCTTTTCTGAGTTGCATCCATTATGCCTGATTGCACCTATCTTTTGCCTCATACTCGAGTCTTATTTTTTCTATTTTTCAGACTCTTAAAATGTGAAAAAGCGACAAGCATAAACTAACTTGGGATCGTAAAATCCACAAGTGAGTATTTTCCGTTCCACCAAATTATATCCTGCAAATCTTTTTGTTTTGCACTCACGTTGACTGATGTGGGATTCCTTAAGGCTCACCTTTCAACAAGTCCCTTTCCATTGACTTCAACACCTCATCTGGAATAGGGACTAGAGAAAATTTAAGTACCTCGAGGCTTGCATGCCTTAATGGCAAGCTCTCTCACCACCAGCATGAGGATTCATTAATGCCTCTTGACTAGTGGACTCTATAAATGTTTGACTTCAACACCTTTATTCACATGGACTAGAGTGTACTATAGGTACCTTGATACCCATTGACATCAATGGTGGGTCTTCTCACATTGTTTAACGACATACATTAATGGCCGGTAATCCAATGATTTCTTTTTGTGTTTGACTTCAACAAAATTTATTCACACAATAAAGATTTGTACCACGGGTAAGAGCTTTGAAGTTGTTGCAGATGATATGATTTTTATTGGTTCATTATTCTAATAAAAAGAAGATAGGGTCAGGGGTGTACAAAGCTTGAAGCTTGATAGATGGCTCATCTTTCACCTTGTTCAATATGCCTTCACTGCAATTATTGTTTTTCATTTCAGAATTTTAGAATTTTCAGATTTTGTTTTGTACCTGTTATGTACTAGTTTTGCACCAATTTGTTTCAACACTCTTTCAACACTTGTTTAGTACATGTTCAGTACCATCTAGCATTATTTTCAGCCATATGAGACTCTCACATTTCCGCTTTCACTTCAGATTTTTCAGCAGCAACATCAGCCACATTCCTATTGCATAGTTCATCAACTTTTTGGGTAAGTGGAGGTATGTTCTTTTCTAATATTTAATCATGCAATTCCTTAAGTGCTAAAAATAGATAAATTTGGAAAATTTTCTTACCTTAGTCTTCTCCTTTTCCTACACATACCACATCTTCAGTTGTGGGGGGGGGGNTATTCATTTCATAATTCCATTTACATATTCATCATCTCATTTTCCATTTACCAACATGTTTTTCCCAAACTATGCCTCGTTGCATTTTGATTCAAAAAATATTGCTATATATATTGGCATGATTCAAATATGAAGAAAATAAGGGATTTCTAAGTACATTGATGAATTATAATTTCCAGTACATGCATGTTTCTAATATTATGACTTGCAACAAGAAAATAAGTAAAACGAACAAATGTTGTTAACATAAGAACCAACATTTGTCATATTGATGGTTGTCACACAAGAACCAATCATAAGAAATATTAGCTGCCACTCATGTATCTCATCATGAAATGATTTATTATTACACATCATCATCATGTAAAGCCACAACTAAGATGCCAAAAGCCTAAAGAGAATTCATGCAAAGTTGCATGAGGACATGCAACAAGTTC
>ML792550.1:4732-33781 GCA_009831015.1 Picea engelmannii
TTGTGTTTGAAAATAATTTATATGTTGTTATATTGGTTTATTAGATGCAAAGAATTTATATGTTATTATATTGGTTTATTAGATGCATTTCATGTCTATTTTAGCATGTTATAGATGTATCTAATTTATAGTAATAGATGTTATATATGTATGTAATTGGTAATTAAATGTTACAGGAAATTAATGTAATGAGTGTAAAATTTTAATTTATAAGTTATTTAAAAAAAATGAAAATAAACTCACAACAAAATATTAAAATAATATTTTCAATAAAATATTTATTTAGTTTATTAAGAATTTATTTCTTTGGAGTAGAAGTTCCCCTGAAATTTACAAGAAACTTGAATTTGGGAGCGACAATAATATATATTAAAAATATATATATAATATTTTAGATTACAATGATACTTTAGATTACAATGTATAGAGATATTGATACATTTTAAATCTTATTTCAATAAAATTGAAGTTGAATGGAGGACAGTGTTTCTCCTATTGCAACAACTACAATATTAAAATTACTAATTTAATTAGTGCTAATAATTATATGAATATATTTAACACAATAATGAAACTTTAATATCCATAAATATTCCATTAGAAAATGAGAAACAAAATTGAAAATACATATATTCAATTTTAACATCTTTTTAAAACTAAACTTTACATATATAAACTTTAAACATCTTTGTAAATTTGAATCATTATTCTTTTTTATTGAAAAAAAAAAATAGTACTACTCTTCTAATATGAAAATACAATAAAAGACAATGATATGGTATGCTGATATCAACTACATAGTGGAGAAAATGGTTGTAGTGGATAGGGTATTGATTTATTTGACTTTCATGTTTAGTTTTTTTTTTTCCAACTAGAAAATTTCTCAATTATATTATAAATATAATTTGTTCTCTAGTCAAGAGATGTTACAAAGGACAACGAAAGGAAATGAAACAATCAATGTGTCTTTCACCAATATTGGTCTCTGCATTAGTAGATGGAGAAATGTCATAAAAGAAAAGAGAAAACAGTACTAGTCCAAAGACAATGCTCATAAACAAATCCCATACATCCTCTGAAAGTCACCAGAGGAGAAAAACCAGCAAGCAAGCTGCAAAAATGAGATACAAAATAGGGTAAATCCCAAAACCAGAAGTTGCACGCCCCCAGAGGAGCTAGAAGAAGATCTGGCAGAAGCACACTAAGGGGGTTTTTGGGCTTGAAGGAAAACACAAATGCATTAAAAAAAATTCATATCCACAACTATAAAGTGAGTATTATTAAGTTTTTTTACTTTACTAATTTTTGAAATAATATTAACATGTAGTTTAGTCTTAGTTTTATAGTGATATTTTGAATAAATATAATGAAAAAAAATTGTAAGAAATTATGTATTTGTAATAAAGAAAAAAATATATTTACATTTTAATTTAATATAATTCTAATTTAAAGCTCTTCTTTTAAGACATTGGTTCCCAAGCTCCCATTTCTTTGATGATGAAGCTCCCAAAAAGCTCTCAAGTTCCCAAAAAAATTCCCAACCAATTGGAGACGTTCCCAACTAGTTTCCAAATTCCGAAAACTTCAAGAGCTTGGGAACTAGATGTTGAAAATGTCAAGAGTGGTTCCCATACAGCTATGATGTAAACATGTCTTCTAAATATGAAATTAAAAAATAAAAAATAAAAAATAAAATTTTACTCTCTTTATGAAAAACGAATCTGAATTCTTATAGTTAGAAATATAAACCTATACTAAATTCATATCTTTAATGAAATAAGTCTTTTACTTCCATTAAGTTAAATTCATTTATTTTCCAATGATATTTATATATTAAAAATATAAACAAAATATTAATAAAAATTAAATTTAGATTTTTTAATATTGTGTGAAGATGACTCTATATTAAAAAAAAATTAAAATATCAAATCGAATTGTTCAAAATCATTAAAAAATTTAAATACATAAATTAAAAAAAAAACTTTTAAAATTAAAAAAAGACCAAAAGAAAATAATTTGTGTATCACAGTACAAGTCTTTATAGCGTAGAACATGTCAAAATGGGTTTTCAATAAACTTTAATCTATATGATCTTACTGTGTTTTATAATTATAAAATGCATGTATAAACTATGTTTAGTTAAAAACAAAATCATTGTTTATAATTGGTAACCAAATAATTGAAAACAATTGTACACTTGCTCTTTGCAAAGTCATCTAAAAAGTATTATTCAACATTTTTTTAATTAATAAAATAAATTAAGATATATATATGAAGTAATTGAAATATAAAATTTATGTTTAAAAAGAAAGTGGGTTTATAATGTATTTATTTCTCCGTGGTTTTGAATGGGAATACTATAAATAACGGTTTTGAATGGGAATACTACTTTGCAGTTTTAAAATTATATCTTTGTTGTTTTGAACGAGAATAATAATATTTCTTTGTTTTTTTGTTTTTTTTTGGCATTTACCTTTTTACCCAGAATAATATGTACAGTCTCTCCGAACTTCTCTGCGGTTTTTAGAAATTATTTTTGGCTTCTTCAACTGGTTGAGAAATTGGACATCTGAAATGAGGTGAGTCACTTTTTACTTTGATTCAATTTTAATTTTTGGCTTCTTCAACGGGTTGAGTAATTGGACATCGGAAATGAGGTGAGTCACTTTTTACTTTGATTCAATTTTAATTTTAGGTAAAGAGATTTAAATATATTTTATTTATTTTAAGTTCCATAAGTAAAAGTTGATTTGAGAGATAAAGTCAATCCATAATAATAATTGTTACATATTTTTTCTCTTCTTTTCAATATGAGCACTCCACCACCTATTCCAAAAACTCAGCCTAACAAGGGGAGACCCCGCAAATCACCCTTGAGATCCTTTACGATTATATGGAATCAGTAGAAAAAAGAAGAGAAGAGAGAGATGCCAAAATCCAAATAGAGTTAGAAACATTAGAAAAAAGGAGAGAAGAAAGAGACATAAAACTCCAAATAGAGCTAGAAGCAATGATTGATAAACAAATTAAACATATCATTCAAACTGAAATAGATGATAGATTCTTATGGTTCAAGAGTGAATTGCAGAGAATGAAGGATAGAATTCAAGAAATGGAAAAATATAAACAATCAACCCAAGAAGGAGGGGTCAAAGAAAATCACAACTTGAGAGATAGGATTAAAGATCTAGAAGAAAACTAACCAACAATTTGACCCTCATTAATATGGAAAACAAATCGGATATCAAACCCATAAAAGAGGAAATGAATATGCTAATTAAATTGGACCATGAGCCTAACAAAAGATCCTTGAACCTCATAATTTTTGGTATAAATAACAACAAGAGGAGGCCATGCTAGAAATAGTAAAAGAAGAATTAAAAAATAAATCACAAATTGATACAACTTACCTTATAGAAGCAAAGAGGCTAGGAAAAATAATTGATCACAAAGATAGGTTGATATGTGTCAAAGTAAGTTGTAATGACCATAAATATAGCATACTTAGTAAATATTCGATCTTAAAAGGGTCAGGAATATTTATAAATGAATACCTCATTCCCGAAGACCAAGCTGAATTAAGGAAGGGAGTTCAAAAGGTAAAAGGAGTCAGGAAAGAAGGAAAATGAGCAATAATTAGAAATTGAAAAGCTATTGTTAGGGATAGAGACTAGAAAGATAATAATAAATAGGAATTTGGGACACTTGGGATCCTTTTTTGGAATTGTCATAGCTTTCCATGGCACAAAGGTCCTATGATAAGTTGAATCCCGAGTGATATTGATATTATCTGTCTAGCTGAAACTTGGGAGCATGAGGAGTCTAAGGTCCCTAACATGGAAGGATTTGTCTTGTGGTCGGCATGGAATAAAAAATCGCACTGTAGAGGGATATGAGGCATAGCTTGTTATATTAGAAAGAGCATTTATCCTCACATTTAACTTCATAAAATTGACCCTCTTAATCAAAACATTTGGATAGAAATTTCAGACACCAATGCTAAGAAGATGTATATAGCAATTTGTTATTTTTCACCTATTAATTCTACGTTTTATAAAAAAAATAATCTAGATAAAAATTGTCCCTATAATAATTTAGAACAAGATATTTATAATCTGAAAAATGAAGGTAATATCCTCTTGCTAGGAGACTTTAATGCTAGGACTCCAACTAAACAAGCTACTCTTTTAAGTAATGACTCCAACCATAATCCTTTATGGCTAGATGAGGACCTTGTTTTATCTAATAGCTACAAAAGAAGCTATAAAGACCTAATTGAGAATTTTTTTGGTACTGAGTTGGTCAAGCTCTGTAGCTCTCAAGACCTAATAATTTGCAATGGAGTAATGAAGTGGCCAAACTCCAACCAGATGACCTGTATTCATGGGCTAGGTAGTAGTGTTGTAGATTATGTGACATCTGATATCCCCGTTTCCAACCAAATAACAACTTTTGACCTTTTAAATGACCATGAGCCTAACTATGACCATAAACCTTTAACCCTAACTCTAAATTTTTCCATGTAGAGGAGCACCATTGAAGAGAATTTTGATAATCAAAGGAATTTTCTCTTTGACAAAAGTAAAGTTGACATCCTCTTAAAGGATATAAATAGTAAATTAAACCTCCTAAGTTATAAGGACACCATTGAAGAACTCTATTATAATTTTACAACTACCCTTTCCACTTCTATTAACAAGTTCTCTTTCGAGGTGTACTATAAAAAGAAAAATAGAACAACCAACCCTTGGTATGATAAAGAATGTAAAATTACTAGGAAATCCATTAGGGATGCTTCTAATGATCCCTTAAAACTTGATAAGATCAATACATACAAAGCCCTAATTAAAAGGAAAAAAAGATACTATATCAATAAAAGGTAAGAGCAACTTTCACAACTATACAAGTTGGATCCTAAGAAGTTCTGGAGCCAAATTCTAAAACGTAATACTAAAGAAAATAATAGGATTCCCTTAAGGGACTGAAATTCCTACCTTAAAAGTCTTTACGAGTTCCCTAATTCCATGGACACCATTCCTATTATCCCTACAAAGGAATTTTTTTTTTCTTTAGATGACATAGAGTTCTGGGTTAAGTGGCTCGTAAACGGGAAAGCTAAGGACATTGAAGGATACCAAGATGAATTTCTTTAAATTGGAGGTTCAGTCCTTATCCCTCACATATAGAATCTCTTCAATTTAACAGTCAAGCAGGGCTTCCCTAAACCCTAGACGCAAATCCTCATTGTTCCTATTTTTAAAAATGGGGATAGAAACATTCCCTCTGATTATAGGACCATTATGATTAGCCATATTTTAGCCAAGATTTATGGAATTATTTTGGAAAAGAAGATTAGAATTTGGATAGAAAGTCATGGTAAAAGAGCTAAAGGCTAGGTCAGGTTTAGGAGATATCATTCAACTGTGGACCATCTTGTTACCTTTAGGATCATTGCAGAGGAGTTTCACAATACTAAAACCAATCTTTTTTGTTGTTTTGTTGACTTTAGAAAATCTTTTGACATGTTTCCTAGGAAAAACCTTTGGAATAGGTTGGGAGAGATAAAAGTGCATCTCGAGTTGAGGTCTGTTGCAATAAAGATATATGAGAATGTTATTTCTAAGTTTAAAAACACTGACGGCTGGTCAAAAGAGATTAACTGCAATATTGGAGTCAAACAAGGTTGTCCCTTGTCCCCTACCCTTTTTGGCATATACATTGACAAGTTAGAAGAATGCTTGGAAAAATCATGTTGTGTCGGCCCTACTCTCACTGGTATAGTCATCAATATTCTTCTTTATGGCGATGATATCGTTATTATGGCAAGGATTCCCCATGATCTTGAAAACCAACTAAGAATCCTCAAGGAATTTTTCTCCAATATGGGTATGACTGTTAATACTGATAAGAATAAGGTCATGATTATTAAATCTAATAAGATCCCTTATGATATGTTTGTATATGAAAAAAAAAAATTGGAGGAAGTGATTTCATACAAATATCTTGGAATTGATATTCACCACAAGCTCAATTGGAATTATAGAATTCAGAAAAGGATTATTGGGGAATGGAAATCTTATTCTAGGCTTGATAACAATTGTAAATCAGCTGATATTTGGAGTTGGGATAAGAAGAAACTCCTCTTTTTTACTCTTGTTACACCTATTATTCTTTATGGATGTGAAGTCTGGGGTTGTAGTATCTCTCGTGAATCCTGGAGAAAGATATAGCAAATACAAAAGAATTTTATAACCTATAATCTCAAATTAAAGGAAATACACCCTATCCCATCCTCCTCTTAGAAACAAGCCCCTCCCCCATTGAGAGCATGGCTATGACTAGATACCTAATGTATAAGAACAAGTTAAATAACATGGAAGACAAGAGGCTACCTAAAATTTCTTCAGAATGAAGTCATAACCACCATTGACTCAAGTGAGGATTGCATAAAGATGCTCAGTCTTGGCTAAACTATTGGGGAATCATGGAAGAAACAATTTTGCAGAATAAATATACTATTAAAAAAATGTCAAATCAAAATTTAAGGAGAAAATGTGGTGTGATAAAGAATTAGAGGAAAAAATAAAATTAAGGTATTATAAAGATGTAATCAACCCTAATCTAGAAGATCAAAATTATCTATATGTTTTGCCAAGAGTAAAGAAAAAAATAAGCATTGCTAAGATAAGAACAAATTCTCACGAGCTCCATAGTGAAACTGGGCGTTGGTCAATTCCTAAAACGCCATGGGATGAAAGAATGTGTCACCTTTGTGACACTAAAAAGGTTCAATATTAAAGAACTTTCTCTTAGATTGTCTAGCCTATACCCATATTAGATCTCATTTTCAAAATATTCATCACACTACCAACCTTCCTAACCTCTTAACTCAACAAAAGTATGGTGATCTTGGAAATCTTCTCTTAATGTTTTTTAGCACAAAAACAAAATTCTAAAGAATCACAAGTGATCACTTACCCTCTTAAGTTTTGATAGACCAATTCGGTCTTAGTGGACATTAATCATCATCATCATCATCATTCTCCATAGACACACACTTGACCTTGTAAGCATATTGAAAAAGATAGAAATAAAATTCATTAAAATCATGAAATAAATAAATAAATAATTCATGTGATTTTTTTCATGATATATGATTTTTGGTATACATCAATATAGATCCATATATTAAGCAAAGAGAGGGATAAAATGTATAGAGGTGCAAACTTTTATATTTTCCTCAAGTTTTGCACTGTAAAAAATTATTTTTAACTCTAGAGATTTGATTCCTCTCACGGGTTAAGATGAATTAGATTAATTGGTTAATATTAAAGTATTTAAAAAGAATAATATCATAAACTATATTAATAGATTTCTTAATATATTAATATATTTAATTATGCATTACAACCTTGGTAACCACTACATTGTTAATATATTTTATAATATATTGAAACTAATTTATATTTTTTAATATACTAAAATATTTTATAATATATAAATATTATAAAATATTTATTACAAACTCCATATATTAGAATTTGACACATGTTCTTAACCATTAGTCTCTCTCTCTATATATATATGTGTGTGTGTGTCATGGAAGAAACCACTTAATACAAAAATAAAGCAAGATATCAAAGCGAAATTCCAGCTCAGTCAAAACTACTAACTGCCATATGCCTAACCTGCCTCTAGGATGTCTCCAAATTCTAACACTACTACATATCTAGAGAGAGTAAACTTGGTAATATATATCATTAATACAAACTGCAAAACAAAACATGATTAAGCATTAATATATGGATCCTAACTATCTGTGTGTTTTTTATGTCAGTAGCATCATATGGTGCCACAGTGTCATTTAAATCTAGTAGTTGTGCCTCCTCCATAGAAATCGATCCGTCGTTGTCCCTTCCGGAGGGTGTAGTCCTTTGTTCCTCTTCCCTCTGTGCTAGTTGTATCTGTAGAGATTCAATTTTACTTCTGAGAAAATCAACCTAATTCCTAGATCTTCCCCACCGTGACCCTATGTTGAGCCAGAGTATCTGGTGCGAAGGATAATGATAACCATGCACTGACATTCCATTAATTCATTTTCCTCCATTTTCTCCTCTAGATTAACTTCATTTTCCTAATTTTCCCCTACCGACCAACTTCCTAGAGAATCCAACACTTGATTGTGAAAATTCTGAGAGGAAAGGAATACAAGCAAGCCTGTGCAGAGAACAGGTGAACCACCAGATAAACCACTCTATACTAGAGCCATCACACTAGATAGGGAGCAACCTAAATAACAAAAAAACTTATCCTTTATGAATCCATAAAGTAATACCACATCCATAATTGCATCACCGCATTTAATAGCAACACCATAAACTCTAATTAGAACCATACATGCACTTTGTACCTTGATAGCCTTGCTTGAATAATGATGACGCACGCCCCTTCCCAAACCTGCAAGTCAGAAGGTCCACGTCAACATGATCTTTTTCCTTTCATTGGCCTGAAGAACTCTAAAACGACTCTTCTATTTTCCTTTCCGAAAATTTGCACCCACAACAAATTCTCGTGGGATCCCCTCTTTGCACTTAGGAGATCGGATTTTGCACTTTCGTGAATCCGTAGGTCAAGCGCCTGTCTCTCAAGTCTCCGAAACCCAAAAACAGTCAACGCTGACCCTTCCTCTTTCTCTTTCAAACTTTTCCTTATCGCGATTTCGGTGGTCGCAGTGTCAAGTAATTTGTTCCCATGATTCCCGAAACGCGATTGTCCAAAATTCAGATGCGCTCACAAGGTTGACTTTTCAACGCCCCTTTACTTCTTTCGAGACTTCGGACTTCGCAATATCATGAATCCTAATGCAATGAATTCGGAACTTCACTCCACGAAACTCCGAAACAATCAACGGAGTTTGACTCTGTGTCAATAGTGCGCCACATGTTCGCTTCGTTGTCTCCTCTCTAGCCCACACATATCCTTCTTAGCATTCGGGACTTTGGGGTTTGTGAAATCGTGATTCTCGTTGCAAGGTTTACGGAACTTCAATCTACGAAATCCCGATATAGTACCCACGTGTAATCCCAACGGCCCTTGCGGCTTGGATCTACGGTCCTACTCCTCCTGATCTTAGAACCCTTCGCAACACTCGTTGTAACTTCCCTGCTCCTCCGCGAGATCGAACGTCTCACGGAACTTCGCGGTTTCTCCTCAGAGAATTCCGACCGTCTGTTCTTCCTCTGAGAATCTCTGCACAACTAACCAAGGTGTCTCTCTCCGTGGAACTGGTCCTCTTGCGGTCTGACGTCGCTATGCCCTCTTACAAACTTTCAAGTGTTGAACTTCTTCAACTTTGCGCACAACTGCAGCAACAATCTCTCAATGCTTCACTCAGATTCGAAACTCTAAGACTTTACTCGATCTGTGTACTCCTTGCATGGCTCCCGTGCCAAATGCACTTCTGTGGAAATGAGAACAAAAGCTTTCTCTCCTGAGATTTCAGAGACAAACCTCTGAACACCTTGTCGACGCACTCCTTGCGGACAATTCAACTGCACTCCTTGCAGGAACTCTTGCTTAGATAAAGAAACAATTGAAACTCATTTACTTTCCCTTTCCTCCAAGATTTCAAACATTCATTAAGAAATCATTCATACATAGCATAAAAGCAATTGCATGACAAAAAGAGTAAAAACATTCATGAGCATAACATTCAAAGATGCATGCACAGAGGATATATGGACAGCATGAGTCTGAATCACAAATTTCTTGTATTAATTTAGAACTTCTGTACATGGAGTCTGCTACACAGCTCTCTGCTTCTCCTCTATGCTCTACAGAATAATCTTCATTCTAATGTTACAATACACAATGAGGGTGTCTATATCTCGTTTCCCTCTTGCGCTATAAAACTTTCAAATCTACACATTCAATTCTACCTACTTGCATCTACTACTATAAATGCCTCCTACCTACTAAGGACGAGAGAAAATCGCTCAAGGTTTGTTTACATTATACAAGTGCACCTCCACTTGATCTTTCATTAATGGTTCAAGATATTTCAAAATTTCTGCTGGCGCTTTTCCAGTTGTCCGTTGTCTCCTCGTTGGCTTGCTTGAGATGCTCCTGCATCATACTCCCTCGCTTGAAAATTTTCATGGGCTCCTGTCCATGAGCTCGCGCACTGTGTTTCCATGCCTCTAGACCTCTGCTTCATCCTCCCAATTGGCATATTCAACTGGATGGCCCTTCCACTTGACCAAATATTCAAAATATTGCTTTCACCTGGTCTTCTTGCTGACTCTTTTGTCCAGTATGCACTACATATGTGGCTTATCTGCAACTGGCATCTTTTTTGTCCACTGGATTACTGGTTGCTCATCTCCTATTCCTGCTTCTTCAACCTTATATGGGTACAAATATGAGATATTGAATATCCAAGAAATTTCGATCCCATCGGGTAATTCAATCTCATAAGCATTCGCCCCAAATTTCTTCAAGACCTTGCATGGCCCGATCTTCTTCATCTTCAGCTTATTATATGTTCCTCTTGGGAACCTTTCCTTTCTCAAATGTGCCAGAACCAAATCACCAACCTCAAACTGAAGTTGTCTCCTGTGTTGATCTGCTCTGTGCTTATATTCCCGGTTCGAACTCTGCAAACGCTCCTTCACCTAGCTGTGAAGTTCCTTCATCGCCTCTGCGAAATATTCTGCACTAACACTCCTAGTTGCAATCTGTTCTGAATCCCTTAACTCAGAAATTCCTCTTGGCTGCATGCCATAGACAATCTGAAATGGACTCTTCCATGTGCTTCTGTTAACTGAGTCGTTATAAGAAAATTCTGCCTGTGGTAATATGTTGTCCCACTGGTTGTGGTGTTCTATCACCAAGCTCCTTAGCAATTCTCCCAGACTTTTGTTCACCACCTCCATTTTTCCATCCATAAGAGGATGATAAGTCGAACTAAATGACAATTTAGTTCCCATATTCTTCCATAAGGTCCTCCAAAAGTTCCCTATGAACTTAGTGTCTCGATCTAAAACTATGCTCCTTGGTAAGCCATGAAGTCGAATGACTTCTTTGAAAAACAGATTCGTAATGTGAGTTGCATCACTGGTCTTCTGACATGGGATGAAGTGTGACATCTTGGAAAATCTATCCACCACCACAAAGATTGAGTCAAAACCTCTTTCTGTTCTTGGCAACCCCAATATGAAATCCATGTTGATTGCATCCCACGACCTTTCAGGTATGGGGAATGGTTGATAAAACCCTGCATTATGTTTCCTTCCCTTCGAATGCTGGAAAATTTTGCATATGTCCATGAATCTCTTGACATCTGCTCGCATTCCTAGCCAAAAATATGACTCATTCAACTTTTCAAACGTCTTGTTGTGACCAAAGTGCCCTGCCAATCCTCCACTGTGTTTCGCCTTCAACAAATTATCCCTCATGGAGCATTTCAGAATACACAGCTGATTACCTTTAAACAATAATACTTCCTGGATCATGTATTCTATCCATTGGCTTTTGTCTCTGAGAATTGGATTCTCAACTTCTTCATACACCTCCTTAAAATCCTGATCATCTACGTACATGTTCCTGAGATCATCAAAACCCAACATTTTGACTTTGAACTCCTTCAATATCAAACACTTCCTGCTCAAAGAATCAACAACTTTGTTAGCAGTACTAGAAATATGTTTAATCACAAAAGTGAAATTTTGCATATACTCAACCCATTTAGCATGTCTCTGATTCAACTGCTCCTGTTGAGTCACAAACTGCAGTGCATGATTGTCACTGTATAAGACAAAATCTTTCAGGATCAAGTAATGTCTCCATTTCTTCAATGCTTGAATGATAGCATAAAACTCCTTATCATAAGTGGAGTATTTCACTTTCGCCTCATTCAACTTCTCGCTGAAGTATGCTATCGGCCTGTCTTCTTGACTCAAGACTGCCCCGATTGCAAATCCACTTGCATCACATTTCACCTTAAATGTCTTTTGGAAATCCGGAAACACCAAAATTGGTTGTTCCGTGATCTTCCTCTTCAACAGATTAAAACTCTTCTCAGCCTCTTTTGTCCAATGAAAAGACTTGTGTCTTTTCTTCACTGTGTCCATCATCGGTGCACTAATTCCACTGAAATTCCTAATGAATTTTCGGTAGAAACTATCCAATCTGTGAAAACTTCTCACCTCAAAGGTATTCTTTGGTGATGGCCAATTCTTGATTACCTCCACCTTATTTGGATCCAACCTCAACTCATCTCCAGAAATAACAAACCCCAAGTAAATGAGCTCTGTCTTCATGAATGAGGACGTCTTCATGAATGAGGACGTCTTCATGTTTATCAATAGCTTCTCCTGCTGTAATTTTTGCATCACTGTAGCCAAATGCTTCAGATGCTCTTCCACTATTTTACTGAAAACCAGTATGTCATCTAAATACACAATGACAAATTTTCGGATGGACTCCCTCAGGAATTCGTTCATCAACCTCATAAAGGTACTCAACGCGTTTGTTAATCCAAATGGAATAACAAGACATTCAAACAACCCTTCGTTGGTTTTGAATGCTGTCTTCCACTCAACACCTTCTCTCATGCGGATCTGGTGATAACCTCTTTTCAAATCAATCTTTGAAAATACTTTGCTCCACTCAAGCAATCCATCAGATCATCCATCCTTGGAAATGGAAATCTGTACCTGATGGTTATCTTGTTAATTTCCCTCGAGCCAGTACACATCCTCCAGCCTTCATCTTTCTTCAAACTGAGTATTGTTGGAACAACACATGGACTCAAGCTTTCCCTGACCAACCCTTTGTCCAACAAATCTTGGACTTGTCTTTTAACCTCTTCATTCTCTTGCGGCTTCAATCTGTACGCAACTTTGTTTGGAAAACTGGCTCCTGGTATGAGATCAATATCATGACTCACACTTCTGATCGGTGGCAATGAACAAGGTAGTTCGTCCACTACTATGTCAGTGAACTCTTCCAGCAGTTCCTAAACTTCTTCTGGTAAATCATCCACTCTTGTGCTGGTCAAAACAATCTTCGATTTCCTGACCACAATGAACTATGGTTCCTCCCTCTTCTTAACCTCCGTAAGAAGTTCCTTCCCACTCATGAGAAGTACAGTGTTGCTTACTTCCAGTTTCACCTCCTTATGCTTGATTGGAAGCAACATGTGAGTCCTCGCATTCTTCTCCAGGGTGTATGTGTTCATTCTCCCATCATGGATCACATTCCTGTCATATTGCCATGGTCTACCCAGCAATAGATGACAAACATACATAGGAATGACATCATAGAGTATCTTATCATTATATCCTCCTATCTTAAATTCAACTAAACATTGTTTAGTGACAGTTACCTGATGTACTTTTTGTAGCCACAAAACTCTGTATGGACTTGGATGATCAATCGTCTCCAGATCCACCTTTTCTACCATCTCCGTAGAAACAAGATTATCTGTGTTACCACTATCCACAATGACTGTACATAGCTTTTCCTTGGTTTTGCAAGCAGTCCAGAAAATTCTGGTCCTTTGGACTGAACTCTCCACCTCCTTCTTTGGTGTCAAAAGAATTTTTCGCATCATCAACGATCTTCCGCCTTCAGCATATTCTGCCTCAACATCTCGCCTCTGGGCTTCTGCGATGTGAGTTTCTCCTCCTTCTCTTTTTTTATCTGGACACTCATAAGACTTGTGCCCACTCTTTCCACATGTGAAGCATGTTACTACTCCACCTCTTCCTCTTCCCCTACCTCTAGTTTGAGGAAAAGTATTATTGTCAGCATAATCTCCTCTCTGTTCAACATATTTCCCTTTCTATGAGGTTCCACCTCTCTCAATTTGAGTTTGAGGTTTCTTCCAGTCCTCCTTGGGCTTCTGATATTTGTCCTGGGCAACTGATTTGCCTCTGGGCTGACTTCTGCCTTGGCCTCTTTGACCCTGCTTTCAGCTCAGCTTCTTTTTCACTTTTAGAGCCATCTGATAAGCATATTCCACCGTTCGGATGGTTACCATGATCATCTCATCCTGGATGTCATATCTCAGGCCATTCATGTATCTGGCAACCTTCTCATCATCACTTTCTTAATGACCTGCCCTAATGTTCATCTTATAAAATTCTTCAGTGTATTCTTTCACTGTCATCAGCTTCTGTCTCAGATTCTGCATTCTCCTGAATAGAGAAATTTGATAATCTCTAGGGATGAACTTCGCCTTCATCTTCGCGATTATTATGTGCCAGCTCTTGATCTTCTTCTTTCCCTTCCAGTGTCTGTCAGCTTGTAGTTCATCCCACCACAATGCTGCGTGTCCTTTCAATCTTGTGATAGCATGCTTGACCTTCTTGTCTTCTTCGACATCTTCATAGTCAAAATATGTGTCTAGATCTCTTATCCATTCTAGAAGCTCCTCTGCATCAAAGTTTCCATCATAAAATGGAATGTCCATCTTCGCTCTTGCACCCATCCTTGCAATAGCCTTGATCAAACGTTCATTTGCTACATCTTCAGCTGCAACTTCTTCTTCATGTTAAGCCTCAATTTCACTTTCGGAATCACTAAGATCCCCACCACTGACTATGCGCCTCTGTGTTGTCTCCATGTCCTCAAGTCTGGCACGTAAATCTCACATTTCTTTCTCCATAGCTGGATCAGTCATCTGCCTACCTCTTCTTCTTGGAATTTCCCTCTCCTCTGGTGGATTGGGTGTTTGTCTGTCCCTTCTCCTTGGCGGCATGGTGAATTTCTTCTCTTCTCTGCTACAGAAAGAAAAGAACCTTTCTAGGCTCTGATACCAAAAATGATGACGCATGCCCCTTCCCAAACCCGCAGGTTAGAAGGTCCACGTCAACAGGATATTTTTCCTTTCACTGGCCCGAAGAACTCTAAAACGACTCTTCTATTTTCCTTTCAGGAAATCTGCACCCACAACAAATTCTCGCAGGATCCCCTCTTTGCACTTAGGAGATCGCATTTTGTGCTTTCACGAATCCGTAGGTCAAGTGGTTGTCTCTCAAGTCTCTGAAACCCGAAAAAAGTCAACGCTGACCCTTCCTCTTTCTCTTTCGAACTTTTTCTTATCACGATTTCGGCGGTCGCGGTGTCAAGCAATTTGTTCCCCCGATTCCCAAAACCCAATTGTTCAAAATTCTGATGTGCTCATAAGGTTGACTTTTCAATGCCCCTTTACTTCTGTCGGGACTTTGGACTTCGCAATATCACGAATCCTAATGCAATGAATTCAGAACTTCACTCCATGAAAATCCAAAACGATCAATAGAGTTTGACTCCGTGTCAATAGTGCACCACCTATCCACTTCGCTGTCTCCTCTGTGGCCCACACAAATCCTTCTTAGCCTTCAGGACTTCGCGGTTCATGAAATCACGATTCTCGTTGCAAGGTTTACGGAACTTCAATCTACAAAATCCTGATATAGTACCCACGTGTAAACCCAACGGACCTTGCAGCTTGGATCTATGGTCCTACTCCTCCTGAGCTTAGAACCCTTTGTAGCACTCGTTGTAACTTCCCTACTCCTCCATGAGATTTAACGGCTCATGGAACTTCACGGTTTCTCCTTAGAGAATTCCAACCGTCCATTCTTCCTCTAAGAATCTTTGCACAACTAACTAAGGTGTCTCTCTCTGTGGAACTGGTCCTCCTGTGGTCCGACGTCGCTATGCCCTCTTACAAACTTTCAAGGGTTCAAATCCTTCTAATCTTTTCCCAACTTCGAGTCTTTCAAAAAACTCTTGTGCGTGCTCCTTGTGGCGACCTTCAAACACTTTCAAGTGTTGAACTTCTTTGACTCTACGCACACTTGTAGCAACAGTTTCTCAATGCTTCACTCAGATTCAAAACTCTAAGACTTTACTCAGCCTGCACACTCCTTGCATGGCTCCGGTGCCAACTGCACTTCTGTGGAAATGAGAACAAAATCTTTCTCTCCTGAGCTTTTAGAGACAAGCCTCTGAACACCTTGTTGACGCACTCCTTGCAGACAATTCAACTGCACTCCTTGCAGGAACTCTTGCTCAGATAAAGAAACAATTGAAACTCATTTCCTTTCCCTTTCCTCCAAGATTTCAAACATTCATCAAGAAATCATTCATACATAGCATAAAATAAATTGCATGACAGAAAGAGTAAAAACATTCATGAGCATAACATTCAAAGATGCATACACAGAGGATATATGGACACCATGAGTCTGAATCACAACTTTCTTATATTAATTCAGAACTTCTGTACATGGATTCTACTACACATCTCTCTACTTCTCCTCTATGCTCTCTAGAGTAATCTTCATGCTAATGTTAAAATACACAATGAGGGTGTCTATATCTCGTTTCCTTCTTGCGCTCTAAAACTGTCAAATCTACACATTCAATTCTACCTACTTGCATCTACTACTATAAATGCCTCCTACCTACTAAGGACGAGAGAAAATCACTCAAGGTCCATTTACATTATACAAGTGCGCCTCCACTTGATGTTTCATTAATGGTTCAATATATTTCAAAATTTGTTCTGGCGCTTTTCCAGCTGTCCATTGTCTCCGCGCTGGCTCGCTTGAGATGCTCTTGCATCATACTCCCTCGCTTGAAAATTTTCATGGGCTCTTGTCCATGAGCTCGCGCACTGTGTGTCCATGCCTTTGGACCTCTGCTTCATCCTCTCAGCTGGCATCTTCAACTGGATGGCCCTTCCACTTGACCAAATATTCAAAATATTGCTTTCGCCTAGTCTTCTTGCTCATTCTTTTGTCTAGTATGCACTCCATCTGCGGCTTATCTGCAACTGGCATCTGCTTTTTCCACTGGATTACTCGTTTCTCATCTCCTATTCCTGCTTCTTCAGCCTTATATGGGTACAAATATAAGATATTTAATATCGGAGAAATTCCGATCCCATCGGGTAATTCAATCTCATAAGAATTCGCCCAAAATTTCTTCAAGACCTTGCATGGCCTGATCTTCTTCATCTTCAGCTTATTATATGTTCCTCTTGGGAACCTTTCCTTTCTCAAATGTGCCAGAACCAAATCACCAAACTCAAGTTGTCTCTTGTGCTGATCTTCTCTGCTCTTATATTCCTGGTTTGAACTCTGCAAATGCTCCTTCACCTGGCTGTGAAGTTCATTCATCGCCTCTGCGAAATCAGAGTTGCAATCTGTTCTGAATCCCTTAACTCAGAAATTCCTCTCGGCTGCATGCCATAGACAATATGAAATGGACTCTACCCTGTGCTTCTATTAACTGAGTCATTATAAGAAAATTATGCCTGTGGTAATATGTTGTCCCACTGGCTGTGGTGTTCTATCACCAAGCTCCTCAGCAAGTCTTCCAGACTTCTGTTCACCACCTCTGTCTATCCATCCATCTGAGGATGATAAGCCAAACTAAATGAAAAGTTAGTTACCAGCTTATTCCATAAGGTCCTCCAAAAGTTCCCTATGAACTTAGTGTCTCGATCCGAAACTATGCTCCTTGGTAAGCCATGAAGTCGAATGACTTCTTTGAAAAATAGATTCGTAATGTGAGTTGCGTCACTAGTCTTCTGACATGGGATGAAGTGTGACATCTTGGAAAATCTATCCACCACCACAAATATTGAGTCAAAACCTCTTTGTGTTCTTGGCAACCCTAATATGAAATCCATGTTGATTGCATCCCACGGCCTTTCAGGTATGGGCAGTGGTTGATAAAACCATGCATTCTGTTTCCTTCCCTTCGAATGCTGGCAAATTCTGCATATGTCCACGAATCTCTTGACATCTAATCGCATTCCTGGCCAAAAATATGACTCATTCAACTTTGCAAATGTCTTGTCGTGACCAAAGTGCCTTACCAATCCTCCACTATGTTTCTCCTTTAGAAAATTCTCCCTCATGGAGAATTTCAGAATACACAGTTGATTACCTTTAAACAATAATCCTTCCTGGATCATGTATTCTATCCATTGGCTTCTGTCTCTGAGAATTGGATTCTCAGCTTCTTCATATGCCTCCTTAAAATCCTGGTCATCTGCGTACATGTTCCTGAGATCATCAAAACCCAACATTTTGACTTTGAACTCCTGCAATAGAAAACACTTCCTGCTCAAAGCATCAACAACTATGTTAGCAGTACCAGAAATATGTTTAATCACAAAAGTGAAATTTTGCATATACTCAACCCATTTAACATGTCTTTGATTCAACTTCTCCTGTTGAGTCACAAACTGTAGTGCATGATTGTCACTGTATAAGACAAACTCTTTCGAGATCAAGTAATGTCTCCATTTCATCAATGCCTTAATGATAGCATAAAACTCCTTATCATAAGTGGAGTATTTCACTTTCACCTCATTCAGCTTCTCGCTGAAGTATGCTATCAGCCTGTCTTCTTTACTCAAGACTGCCCTGATTGCAAATCCACTTGCATCGTATTTCACCTGAAATGTATTTTGGAAATCCGGCAACACCAAAATTGGTTGTTCCGTGATATTCCTCTTCAACAAATTAAAACTCTTCTCAGCCTCTTCTATCCAGTGAAAAGACTTGTGTCTTTTCTTCACTGTGTCCATCATCGGTGCACTAATTCCACTGAAATTCCTAATGAATTTTTGGTAGAAACTAGCCAATCCGTGAAAAGTTCTCACCTCAAAGGTATTCTTCGGTGATGGCCAATTCTTGATTACCTCCACCTTATTTGGATCCATCCTCAATTCATCTGCAGAAATAACAAACCCCAAGTAAATGAGCTCCGTCTTCATGAATGATGACTTCTTCATGTTTATCAACAGCTTCTCCTGCTATAATTTTTGCATCACTGTAGCCAAATGCTTCAGATGCTCTGCCACTATTTTACTGAAAACCAGTATGTCATCTAAATACACAATGACAAATTTTCCGATGAACTCTCTCAGGAATTTGTTCATCAACCTCATAAAGGTACTCGGCGCGTTTGTTAATCCAAATGACATAACAAGCCATTCATACAACCCTTTGTTGGTTTTGAATGTTGTCTTCCACTCATCACCTTCTCTCATGTGGATCTAGTGATAACCGCTTTTCAAATCAATCTTTGAAAAATACTTTGCTCCACTCAAGAAATCCATCAGATCATCCATCCTTGGCAATGGAAATCTATACCTGATGGTTATATTGTTAATCTCCCTTGAGTTAGTGCACATCCTCCATCCTCCATCTTTCTTCGGACTGAGTATTGTTGGAACAACACACAGACTCAATCTTTCCTTGACCAACCCTTTTCCAACAAATCATGGACTTGTATTTTAACCTCTTCATTCTCTTGCGGTGTCAATCTATACGCGGATTTGTTTGGCAAACTGGATCCTGGTATGAGATCAATATCATGATTCACACTTCTGATCGGTGGCAACGAACGAGGTAGTTCGTCCACTACTATGTCAACGAACTCTTCCAATAGTTCCTGAACTTCTTCTAGTAAATCATCCACTCTTGTGCTGGTCAAAACAATCTTTGGTTTCCTGACCACAATGAACTGTGGTTCCTCCCTCTTCTTAACCTCTGTAAGAAGTTCCTTCCCACTCATGAGAAGTACAGTGTTGCTTACTTCCGGTTTCACCTCCTTATCCTTGATTGGAAGCAACATGTGAGTTCTCCCATTCTTCTCCAGGGTGTATGTGTTCATCCTCCCATCATGGATCACATTCCTGTCATATTGCCATGGTCTACCCAACAATAGATGAAAAACATCCATAGGAATGACATCACAGAGTATCTTATCATTATATCCTCCTATCTTAAATTCAACTAAACACTATTTAGTGATAGTTACCTGATGTTCTTTTTGTAGCCACGAAACTCTGTATGGACTTGGATGATCAATCGTCTCCATCTCCAGCTTTTCTACCATCTTCGTAGAAGCGAGATTATCTGTGCTACCACTGTCCACAATGACCTTGCATACCCTGTCCTTGGTTTTGCAAGCAGTCCGAAAAATTTTGGTCTTTTGGACTGAACTCTCCACCTCCTTCTCTGGTGTCAAAAGAACTTTTCGCATCATCAGCGATCTTCTGCCTTCAACATCTTCTGCCTCAACATCTTGCCTCTGGGATTCTGTGATGTGAGTTTCTCCTCCTTCTCTCTTTTTATCTGGACACTCATAAGATTTGTGCCCACTCTTTCCACATGTGAAGCATGTTACTACTCCACCTCTTCCTCTTCCCTTACCACTAGTACGAGAAAAAGTATTATTGTTAGCATAATCTCCTCTCTGTTCAGTATGTTTCCCTCTCCGTTCAACATATTTCCCTCGCTGTGAGGTTCCACCTCTCTCAATTTGAGTCTGAGGTTTCTTCCAGTCCTCCTTGGGCTTTTGATATTTTTCATGGGCAACTGATTTGCCTCTAGTCTGACTTCTTCCTCGGCCTCTTTGACCCTGCTTTCGACTCAGCTTCTCTTATGCTTTTAGAGCCATCTGATAAGCATCTTCCACCGCTCAGATGGTTACCATGCTCATCTCATCCTGGATGTCATATCTCAGGCCATTCATGTATCTGGCAACCTTCTCATCATCGCTTTCCCGATGACCTTCCCTGATGTTCAGATTATAGAATTCTTCAGTGTATTCTTTCACTGTCATCAACTTCTATCTCAGGTTCTGCATTCTCCTGAATAGAGAAATCTGATAATCTCTAGGGATGAACTTCACCTTCATCTTCGCGATCATTTTGTCCCAGCTCTTGATCTTCTTCTTGCCCTTCCAGCATTTTTCAGCTTGTAGTTCATCCCACCACAATGCTGCATGTCCTTTCTATCTTGTGACAACATACTTGACCTTCTTGTCTTCTTCGACATCTTCATAGTCAATGTATATGTCTAGAGCTCTAATCCAGTTTAGAAGCTCCTCTGCATCCAAGTTTCCATCATAAACTGGAATGTCCATCTTCGCTCTTGCACCCATACTTGCAATAGCCTTGTTCACACGTTCATTTGCTACATCTTCAGCTGCAACTTCTTATTCATGTTCAGCCTCAATTTCACCTTCGGAATCACTAAGATCCCCAGCACTGACTGTGTTCCTCTGTGTTGTCTCCATGTCCTCAAGTCTAGCGTGTAAATCACACATTTCTTTCTCCATAGCTATAGCAGCCATCTGCCTACCTCTTCTTCTCGGCATTTCCCTCTCCTCTGGTGGATCGGGTGTTTGTCTGTTCCTTCTCCTTGGCGTCATGGTGAATTTCTTCTCTTCTCTGCTACAGAAAGCAAGGAACATTTCCGGGCTCTGATACCAAAAATGATGGCGCATGCCCCTTTCCAAACTCGCAGGTCAGAAGGTCCAGATCAATAGGATCTTTTTCCTTTCATTGGCCCGAAGAACTCTAAAACAACTCTTCTATTTTCCTTTTGGAAAATCTGCACCCACAACAAATTCTCGCGAGATCCCCTCTTTGCACTTAGGAGATCGGATTTCACACTTTCACGAATCCGTAGGTCAAGTACCTATCTCCCAAGTCTCCGAAACCCAAAAACAGTCAACGCTGACCCTTCCTCTTTCTCTTTCGGACTTTTCCTTATCGCTATTTCGGCAGTCGCGGTGTCAAGCAATTTGTTCCCCTGATTCCCGAAACCTGATTGTCCAAAATTCCGATGCGCTCATAAGGTTGACTTTTCAACGCCCCTTTACTTCTGTCGGGACTTCGGACTTTGCAATATCGTGAATCCTAATGCAATGAATTCAGAACTTCACTCAACGAAACTTCGAAACAATCAACGGAGTTTGACTATGTGTCAATAGTGCACCACCTATCCGCTTCGTTGTCTCCTCTGTGGCCCAAGCAAATCCTTCTTAGCCTTCGGGACTTCGCGGTTCGTGAAATCACGATTCCCGTTGCAAGGTTTATGGAACTTCAATATACAAAATCCCGATATAGTACCCACGCGTAAACCCAACGTCCCTTGCGGCTTGGATCTACGGTCCTACTCCTCCTAAGCTTAGAACCCTTCGCAGAACAAGTTGTAACTTCCCTGCTCCTCCACGAGATCAAACGGCTCACGGAACTTCGCGGTTTCTCCTCAGAGAATTTCGACCATCCGTTCTTCCTATGAGAATATATGCACAACTAACCAAGGTGTCTCTCTCCGAAGAACTCGTCCTCCTATGGTTTGACGTCGCTATGCCCTCTTACAAACTTTCAAGGGTTCAAATCCTTCTAAACTTTTCCCAACTCCGAGTCTTTCAGAAAACTCTTCCGTGTGCTCCTTGTGGCGACCTTCAAACACTTTCAAGTGTTGAACTTCTTCCACTCTGTGCACACCTGCAGTAGCATTCTCTCAATGCTTCACTCAGATTTGAAACTCTGAGACTTTACTCGTCCTGCGCACTCCTTGCATGGCTCCCGTGCCAACTGCACTTCTGTGGAAATGAGAACAAAATATTTCTCTCCTGAGCTTTCAGAGACAAACCTCTAAACACCTTTTCGACACACTCCTTGCGAACAATTCAACTGCACTGCTTGCAGGAACTCTTTCTTAGATAGAGAAACAATTGAAACTCATTTCCTTTCCCTTTCCTCTTAGATTTCAAACATTCATCAAGAAATCATTCATACATAGCATAAAAGCAATTGCATGACAGAAAGAGTAAAAAAAATCATGAGCATAACATTCAAAGATGAATACACAGAGGATATATGGACACCATGAGTCTGAATCACAACTTTCTTGTATTAATTCAGAACTTCTGTACATGGAGTCTGCTACACACCTCTCTGCTTCTCCTCTATGCTCTCCAGAATAATCTTCATGCTAATGTTACAATACACAATGAGGGTGTCTATATCCCGTTTCCCTCTTGCACTCTAAAACTTTCAAATCTACACATTCAATTCTACCTACTTGCATCTACTACTATAAATGCCTCCTACCTACTAAGGACGAGAGCAAATCACTCAAGGTCCATTTACATTATACAAGTGCACCTCCACTTGATGTTTCATTAATGGTTCAAGATATTTCAAAATTTGTGCTGGCGCTTTTCCAGCTGTCCGTTGTCTCTGCGTTGGCTCGCTTGAGATGCTTCTACATCAAATAATATCCCACAAGGTGTCCATGTCAGCTCATAATATTGTTGACGACAATGCCCAAATCAGGTAGTCTAAGTTGTACTTCCCCATCCTTTCCTTGTTCTTGCATCATGAATTCTTTTATTTCCTAGTTCATGTAAATCGGACTTGGAACGAGAATGTATAGAACTTGTACCTTATTCCCAAATCACCTTCTTCGCCCATGAGACAATATACTCTTCACATTCATAAACTAACTTCATGTATTTCCCTTACATTCCTGATATAACATTGTATTAATGATTGCATGCATTCTCTATGCGGTAATATAGAAGACTCCTCGTGTTCCATGTGGGCCCCACCCAGATTCCCAACCACCGTCATTAAGGAGTGGTGAAAAATCACACTTCATCACAAAGCCCCAACGAACCAGAGGATAAACCAATGGTTTTATTGGCCATTTCATCAATGTCTTTGTTATATTTGCGAAAAAAATGAAAAAAATGTACAATGAAATTTGACAAAGACTTGTTGCTTGTGGAGCCTAATTATCTTCCTGATTCAGAGGTCTTTTGTTTTCATCCATGTTTATACCCCACAAAGAATTTACACCCCATAAGTATGTACACTCTTCCACACAGGGGAGTGCAGAGGGGGGTTACCCCCTCTGCGGGGTTACCCCCTCTGCGGGGTCCGGGGGAAAGCGGGCCCCTGGAGGAAAAATTGCCTTGTAAAAATATATTGTAATTTCATTGTAAATCTGGACCGTTCATTATAAGGTCGCAGATCTAACGATAGAAGTTATATTAGTGTTTTTTCCCCTAGAATGCAACTGTCTCTTATGAGGGAAATGTATTGCGGTTGTGTATCATAGAGAATATTGTATTCTGAGATAGGAGACTAAGAGAGAAAGAAGAGGAAGTTACAACGGGTTTGATGTAGGTTTTATCCCTTCAATTGTTGGATAATAATAAAGGAAGGACCTGGCAATTTCTTTGGTGGACGTAGCCCACACTGGGTGAACCACGTATATCTGTTTCTCTATTGTATTGTGTATTTTATGTATTTTATTTCCACATTTGTTTTAGTTTATTTCTCCGCGATACTATTTTTCTAACAATTGGTATCAGAGGGAAAGGTAACTCACAGGAAAAGAGGGTTCCTAGTTCGAGTGGGAGCAATGTCGAAAGATGGAAAGTTTAGGTTCGAAAAATTTAACGACCAAAACTACTAGTTATGGAAGATGCAGATGGAATATTATTGATATCCGAAGGATATATTCCTACCATTGGGCGGAATAGCAAAGAAGTCAACAGCTATGAAGGAAAAAGAATGGGAGATTCTTGACAGAAAGGCTCTAGGAATGATACGACTGAGCCTGTTAACGTCGGTGGATTTCAATATTTCAAAAGAAAATACAATGAAGGATTTGATGGACGCATTGGCTAAATTGTATGAAAAACCCTTAGTGTCCAATAAGGTATTTCTAATGAAGGCATTATTTAATATGAAGATGTCAGAAAGTGGGTCTATTGCAGATCATTTAAATTAATTTAATATAATTACTAATCAACTAAGTTCTGTAAAAGTGTACTTTGATGATGAGGTCAAGGCTCTTCTAATCTTGTGCTCATTGCCAGAAAGTTGGAACATATTGGTCGTGGCTGTAAGTAGCTCTATCTCTGGTTCAAATACTTTAAAATTTGATGATGTTGTTGGTGTTATCCTTAGTGAGGAAATGTGACGGAAAAGAACTGGTGAGACATTGGGTAATGCGTTGAACATGGAGAACAAGGGAAGACAAAAGGATAGAGGAAAGGGCTCAGCGAACCACGACAATTCTAGGAAGGGTAGATTCAAATCCAGACTTGGAAAGATAGAGTGTTGGAATTGTGGGAAGAAAGGACATCTGAAGAAAGACTACAGAGCTCCAAAGAAACAAAGAGATGGACAACAAAAGAGAAATCAAGAAGCAAATGTAGCAGGTGATGTGTTACAAGATGATTTGATTCTTTCTGTAGATAATAGTTTTGAGTCTTGGGTGGTAGATTTAGGGGCTTCATTTCATGCCACACCCCATAGGAAACATTTTCTAGATTATGTTCAAGATGATTTTGGATAGGTTCATTTGGGTGATGATGCACCATGCAAAATTGTTGGAATGGGAAAGGTAAAAATAAAGAAAAGTAATGGAAACTAATGGTTGTTGAAAGAGGTAAGACATGTTCTATATCTAAGGAAAAATCTAATTTCAACAGGACAATTGGCAAGTGAAGGTTGTATATCCATATTTACAGATAAGACGTGGAAGGTCATCAAAGGACCACTGGTGATAGAAAAAGGAGAGAAGGTAGGTTCATTGTATTTATGTACTGCTAATACTGACTCGTCTATCTTCTTAGCTTCTACAGGAGTGGATACAACACTGTGGCATCATAGTCTTGGACATATGAGTGAGAAGGGGATGTCGATACTTCAAAAAATAAATTTTTTGCCAGATCTTAAACAAATTGATTTTGATTTTTGTGAGCATTGTGTTTGTGGAAAACAAAAGAGAGTCACATTTCTCAGAGTCGGAAAAGAAAAGAAGAGTGAAAGGTTAAAGCTTGTGCATATAGATGTATAGGGACCAAATCAGGTATCATCTCTTGGTGGCTCTCATTATTATGTTACTTTTGTTGATGATGCAACTAGAAAAACTTGGGTTTATTACATTCGACAAAAATATGATGTTTTTGATAATTTTAAAAAATGGAAAGCTTTGGGTGAGAATGAGACAGGAAAAAGGTTGAAGTATCTTATATCAGATAATAGAGGTGAATATCATAGCAAGGAGTTTGATGATTACTGTTCATACCATGGGATTCGTAGAGAGAAGACAGTTCCAATAACACCACAAGAAAATGGTGTCAGAAAGGATGAACAGGACAATCATGGAGCGTGCAAGGAGTATGAGATTGCATGTTGGTTTTCCCTTAAAGTTTTGGGCAGATGTTGTATATACTGTTGTTTACTTAATAAACAAAGGATCTTCAAGCTCTTTGGATGGTATAATTCTAGAGGAGCCATGGACAGAAAAAAAGGTAAACTATTCCTTTTTGAAGACTTTTGGTTGTGAAGCATTTGTCCATATTGATAAATAAAATAGAACAAAGCTTGAGGCAAAATCCAAGAAGTGTAACTTTATAGGATACGGTGTTAATGATTTTGGTTATCTCTTATGGGATTATGAAAATAACAAAATCATTAGGAGTAGAGATGTCATATTCAATGAGAAGGTCATGTACAAAGATTAGTTGCAGGGAAAGAAATAGGAAAAAGAAAAACCAGAATACATAGTGCTTGATGAGATCACTGGAAAAGAAATTTCAAAGGAACTAGGAAATCAAAATGTACAACAACAGGAGCAACATGTACCTCAAAATCCTGCAAGTGTAGTTAGAATATCTACCGGGTTAAGTATACCCCCTGAACAATACTCTCCTTCATTGTATTAGCTATTGTTGATTGATTCTGGTGAACCAGAATGTTATGAAGAGGCAATGTAGGTAGACACCAAAAAGAAGTGGGATCAAGGCATGAAGGAGGAAATAGATTCCTTGGTAAATAACCAGACTTGGGACTTGGTTTAGTTCCATGTAGGAAAAAGAGAATTGTAGAATAAATGGGTTTACATGTTGAAGGAAGAAGATGGAGGACAAAAGTGGTACAAGGCTAGACTTGTTGTAAAGGGGTTTTCACAAAAGGAAGGTATATATTTTGATGAAATATTTTCTCCTATTGTTAAAATTACTTCAATTAGGACTATTTTGAGTCTTGTGGCTTTTGGTCACTATAATTCCTTAATTGATTTAAACAATCAAGTGATACATAAATTATCAACCCAGGGAAGTCTTTTATTTCAAAGATAACCACGCACAGTATATGCTCAATTCCAAAAGCAACTTAGTGTTGTAGTAAAGAAACTTATATTAATTATACTTGCTTGAATGAACTGAAGCTCTGAACTAAATCACAGGAAAGTAACTTCCCTATTGCAATTCTTTTAAAGATCAATCTAAGAATCCTGGATTACATTAAAATAATACTTGCAATGGGAAAGAACAACTATTCTGCAATCAGAGAACATGATCCTTACTCTCAAACAAAGACTTCAGTGCTAACACTCTTTTCATGAAAACAGTAATGCAGAAAACAATTAACTCTATTTAACAGAGAACAAAGCCACCTAGTTCCTTTCTTTCTAAGCAGGAGCCTTGGGCCTTATTTCTGTTTTAGCACACTTGTGATGTTGAGGTTTACAGAGAATAGGGTAGTTTGATCCCTTCCTTTCTGATAAGGAATCCCTAACCCAGTTCCTGGCTAGCACTAGTAAAAGTCTACAGAGAACAGGGTGTTTTGGGTTCTTTTCCTTTCTGAGCAGGAACCCTTAACCCAATCCCTGGCTAACACACTTGCAGAGGTAAATGAAACCTACAGAAGACAAGGTGTTGTGATTCCTTCCTATCTGAGCAGGAACCCTTTAACCCAATCTCTGGCTAGCACACTTGCAGTAGTAAATGAAACCTACAAAAGACAAGGTGTTTTGATTCCTTCCTGTCTTAGCAGTAACCCTTTAACCAAATCTCTGGCTAGCACACTTGCAACAGTAAATGAAACCTACAGAAGACAAGGTGTTGTGATTCCTTCCTGTCTGAGCATGAACCCTTTAACCAAATCTCTGGCTAGCACACTTGCAGCAGTAAATGAAATCTACAGAAGTCGAGGTATTTGGATTCCTTCTTGTCTGAGCAGGAACCTTTTAACCGAACCTCTGGCTAGCACACTTGCAGCAGTAATTGAATTCTACAGAGGGTATGATATTTCGATCCCTTTCTTTCTGAGCAGGAACCTTTAACCAAATCTCTGCTAGCCTCATAAAATCATCACACAAGATTGCTGATAAAAAGAATTACAAATTCCATTCAATTAAACTAAGACAAAGTCAGTAGTGTTTCAACAAAGCGGAATCCATTAAAAACAGTGTTTCAACAAACGACAGTTAAACAAAGAATGAACATAAATTATACTAACACACTTCTAACTAATGGGTGAATCTTGTGAAGAAGGTGGGCCCTCCCTTCTCACAAGATTCCCCTGAATGAAAAGCTAGAGAAGGATACTCAAAGCAGTCTTATATTCATCTATCGAAATATCACATTACAAATTGAAAGAATAGAATACGTCCCGCTTCTCTGGAGTTGCTTCAATGCATCAAAACTTCCATATCTCGAATGGTGATTTCCTCTTATTTAAAGAGGAAATCCCTTCGATACAATCATTACAATGCATATCTGAATCCTATCCTAAATCGGATCTTCTTTATAAATCATCATAGGATGTCCTATTCTCATGCAACTGAATGCTATTACAGGAACTGAACGAGGTATTGTTGTTATGGCTAGTGTAATAGCTTCTTCTCATCGTTGTTTATGTTGTTTCAGCATCGCAATTCATGGGTTGTTTCAGCGACGTGAATTGCGCTCTGACTGCGTTGACCGCTGACTATGGCGGCTTCCTTGTGTTTCATCATCGTCGGTTCTGGCGGTTCCCTCTGTGTTTCAGCATCTGCAACTCTGAACTGTGTAACAACTCCGTGTTTCATCATCTGGATCCTCGAATTGTGTAGCAGCTCTGTGTTTCATCATCTGCGACCTCGGACTGTGTAGCAGCTCCGTGTTTCAGCATCAGTAACCTTGGATAGTTCTGTGTTTCAGCAATAGGCCTCAAATGTTAATCTGCAGTTTTGGACACTTATGCATTTCTAATCAATAGTTAAGTACGAGAGTGATGTAAAATATCATGAAAACAGATTAAACGTATAGTAATGAGAAGGGACGTTGTATACCTTTGAGATGATCAGATAAAGTGATAGTATGAGTCTAAATGTAGGTGATCAAGAGTATAATGGTGGCAAAAAGTATAGGCAAAAAGGTACATTGTGTGGT
>ML792550.1:43206-54151 GCA_009831015.1 Picea engelmannii
TCTGTTTCTTGAAGCTCCCCTTGAACATCTTTTGCATAAATTGACAATTTCATCATATGATTCCTTGGATATGTCCCCTTTTCCCAGCATGTTCAGCATATCCAGAGAGTCATCCCTTACCCCTTTTAATAAAATAGTTTTGAGAATATCCTTACTTACATTGGGATGACTGGATCTTTGCATATTGTATTGAAGCCTCTCTACAAAGTCTTCTAGATTCTCATCTTCTTTCTGCATCATTTTAAATAGCTCCTCCCTTTTTTCTCTCATTCTGCAGTAGTTCTGGTACTTGTTCAGAAATTTCTGCTTCATTTGGTCCCATGTTGTGATTACGTGGCCTCCAAGGCTCATAAACCATCTTAGTGCATTCCCTTTTAGTGTTGCTGGAAATAACTTCAGCTTCTGAGCATTAGAAACGTAATCATAACTTCTACATAATATATCAAACTCAAACATAAATTCATCAGGATCCTCTGAAGATAACCCATGAAAATTAGGCAATGCTGAGAGTGGAATGTTTTTCATGGGGGCTGCTCCTCTAGGGAGATCGCCAATAGGAAATCCTAATGTAGAAAAAGAATTTTCATCTTTTACCTCTCCTTCAAGATCTACCTGTTCTTCATGATGCAATCGCTCATTGAACTCATCCATGTTTTCCTCTATCTGTTCTCCTGCTGCACTTTCTCTGTCCTTAATGTCTCCTACTGGCTTCTGGACTATCTCCGGACTCCAAACTTCTTTCCCTGTTCCAAAAATTGCTCGAAATGAAGGCTGGGAATTTTGTTTTTGAAGATTTGGTCGTTGAGCAGCAGATTCAGACTTGGATGCAATGTCGTCAATGAAAGTATTTCTTCCTCCTTTTCCATTTCCCTTGCCACCTGTGGGGTTAGTTTCTTTGGGGTCTTTCATGCATTCTTTTTATCTAAAGAAAAGAAATCACAAGTGCTTTTGAAATCTATAGCTATCTTCCCCGACAACGGTGCCAAAATGTTGGTCACTATAATTGCTTAATTGATTTAAACAATCAAGTGATACATAAATTATCAACCCAGGGATGTCTTTTATTTCAAAGATAATCATGCACAGTATATGCTCAATTCCAAAAGCAACTTAGTGTTGTAGTAATAAAACTTATATTAATTATACTTGCTTGAATGAACTGAAGCTCTGAACTAAATCACAGGAAAGTAACTTCCCTATTGCAATTATTTTAAAGATCAATCTAAGAATCCTGGATTACATTAAAATAATACTTGCAATGAGAAAGAACAACTATTCTGCAATCAGAGAACAGGACCCTTCCTCTCAAACAGAGACTTCAGTGCTAACACCCTTTCCATGAAAACGGTAATGCAGAAAACAATTAACTCTATTTAACAGAGAACAAAGCCACCTAGTTCCTTTCTTTCTAAGGAGGAGCCTTGAGCCTTATTTCTGTTTTAGCACACTCGTGAGGTTGAGGTTTACAGAGAACAGGGCAGTCTGATCCCTTCCTTTCTGAGAAAGAATCCCTAACCCAGTTCCTGGCTAGCACTAATAAAAGTCTACAGAGAACAGGGTGTTTTGGGTTCTTTTCCTTTCTGAGCAGGAACCCTTAACCCAATCTCTGGCTAACACACTTGCAGAGGTAAATGAAACCTACAGAAGACAAGGTGTTGTGATTCCTTCCTGTCTGAGCAGGAACCCTTTAACCCAATCTCTGGCTAGCACACTTGCAGCAGTAAATGAAACCTATAGAAGACAAGGTGTTGTGATTCCTTCCTGTCTGAACAGGAACCCTTTAACCAAATCTCTGGCTAGCACACTTGCAGCAGTAAATGAAACCTACAGAAGACAAGGTGTTGTGATTCCTTCTTGTCTGAGCAGGAACCCTTTAACCAAATCTCTGGCTAGCACACTTGCAGCAGTAAATGAAATCTATAGAAGTCGAGGTATTTGGATTCCTTCCTGTCTGAGAAGGAACCTTTTAACCGAACCTCTGGCAAGCACACTTGCAACAGTAATTGAATTCTATAGAGGGTATGATATTCCGATCCCTTTCTGTCTAAGCAGGAACCTTTAACCAAATCTCTGCTAGCCTCATAAAATCATCACACAAGATTGCTGATAAAAAGAATTACAAATTCCATTCAATTAAACTAAGATAGAGTCAGTAGTGTTTCAGCAAAGCGGAATCCATTAAAAACGGTGTTTCAGCAAACGACAGTTAAACAAAGCATGAACATAAATTATACTAACACACTTCTAACTAATGGGTGAATCTTTTGAAGAAGGTGGGCCCTCCCTTCTCACAAGATTCCCCTAAACGAAAAGATAGAGAAGGATACTCAAAGCAGTCTTATAGTCATCTGTCGAAATATCACATTACAAATTGAAAGAATAGAATACGTCTCGCTTTTCTGGAGTTGCTTCAATGCATCAAAACTTCCATATCTCGAATGGTGATTTCCTCTGATTTAAAGAGGAAATCCCTTCGATACAATCATTACAATGCATATCTGAATCCTATCCTAAATCGGATCTTCTTTCTAAATCAGCACAGGATGTCCTAATCTCACGCAACCGAATGCTATTATAGAAACTGAACGAGGTATTGTTGTTACGGCTTGTGTAACAGCTTCTTCTCATCGTTGCTGATGTTGTTTCAGCATCGCAATTCGCGGGCTATTTCAGCCACGTGAATTGCGCTCTGACTGCGTTGACCACTGACTATGGTGGCTTCCTTGTGTTTAAGCATCGTCGGTTCTGGCGGTTCCCTTTGTGTTTCAGCATCTGCAACTCTGAACTGTGTAACAGCTCCGTGTTTCAACATCTGCATCCTCGAACTGTGTAGCAGCTTTGTGTTTCATCATCTGCGACCTCGGACTGTGTAGCAGCTCCATGTTTTAGCATCAGTAACCTTGGACAGTTCTGTGTTTCAGCAATAGGCCTCAAATGCTAATCTACAGTTTTGGACACTTATGCATTTCTAATCAATAGTTAAGTACGAGAGTGATGTAAAATATGATGCAAAACAGATTAAACGTATAGTAATGAGAAGGGACGTTGTATACCTTTGAGATGATCAGATAAAGTGATAGTATGAGTCTAAATGTAGGTGATCAAGAGTATAATGGTGGAAAAAAGTATAGGCAAAAAGGTACATTGTGTGGTCCTAATAGTGGCAGTAGAAGATTTGCATCTTGAACAGTTAGATGTAAAAACAACTTTTCTCCATGGGGATTTGGAGGAAGAGATTTATATGCAGTAGCCACAATGGTATGAGGTCAAAGGGAAGGATAACTTGGTATGAAGGTTGAAGAAGAGATTGTATGGCCTAAAGAAAGCTCCAAGGCAGTGGTACTTGAAGTTTGATAGATTTATGACAGAACAGGGTTATAGTAGATGTCATTATGATCATTGTCTTTATTTTAGAAGGCTAGAAAATGGAAGCTATATTATCTTGCTATTGTATGTATATGACATTCTTGTTGCAGGGTCTAATATGAAGAATATAAATGTGCTCAAGAAGAAATTAGATAACTCATTTGCGATGAAGGATTTGGGTGCTCCAAAGAAAATCCTTGGTATGAGAATAACAAGAGACATGAAAAATCTCAAATTGACATCGTGTCAGGGTGAGTACATAAAGAAGGTGTTGGAGAGGTTTAGAATGTATAATGCAAAACCAATTAGTACACCTTTGGCCAACCATTTCAAATTAACTAAGGAAATGTGTCTCAAGACACATGAGGAGATAAAATACATGTCCAAGGTCCCTTATTCATCAACAGTTGACAACTTGATGTATGTGATGGTTTGTACAAGACCAGATATTGCACATACAGTGGGAGTTATGAGCAAGTATATGAACAATCCAAGTAAAGAACATTGGGAGGCAGTAAAGTGGATTCTCAGGTATTTGAGAGGTACTGATACTCATGCATTATGTTTTGGAGGTTTAGACACTTTTCTACAGGGATATGAGGATTCAGATATGGCAGGTGATAAAGATAGCAGGAGGAGCACCATAGGGTATGTGTTTACTATAGGTGGAACAACAGTAAGTTGGATTTCGAAACTGCAAAATGTTGTTGCACTTTCAACAACAGAAGCAGAGTATGTTGCTACTACAGAGGCTAGTAAAGAAATGATTTTTGTTACAGAGGCTTATGGAGGAATTGGGAAAGAAGCAGGAGAACAAAAGGTTGTACTGTGATAGTCAGAGTGCCATTCATCTTGCAAAAAATTCAGCCTTCCATTTGAATACTAAGAATATACAGCTAAGGTACCATTTCATACGATACATCTTACAAGACAGACATTTGAATTTGGAAAAGATACACACTATCTAGAATGCTACAAACATGTTAACAAAGGGAGTAACCAGGGAGAAACTGATTTCTTACTCATTTTGAGTTGGTCTTCAAGAATGAAGATGAAGATGAGAAATTTTCCAGGTCCAAGAAGGTTCATAGTCGAGTAGATACAACAACGGTGGAGTTGTTGAGATCAGTCTCCAAGTGGGACATTGTTGGTTGTGGAGCCTGATTATCTTCCTAATTCAGAGGTCTTTTTTTTTCAGCCATGTTTATACCCCATGAAGACTTTACACCCCATAATAATGTACACTCTTCCATGCAAGGGAGTGCAAAGGGGGTTTACCCCCTCTACGGGGTCCGGGGGAAAGTGGGCCTTCGACGGGGATTCAGGGGAAAAGCCCCCGAAGGAAAAATTTCCTTGTAAAAGTATATTCTAATTTCATTGTAAATCTGGACCGTTCATTATAAGGTTGCAAATCTAATGGTAGAAGCTATGTTAGGGGTTTTTTCCCTATAAGGAAACCCTCTCTTATGAGGGAAATGTATTGTGGTTGTGTATCATAGAGAATATTATATTCTGAGATAGGAGAATGAGAGAGAAAGAAGAGGAAGTTACAACGAGTTTGTTATAGGTTGTATCCTTCGATTGCTAGATAATAATAAATGAAAAACCTAGGAATTTCTTTGGTGGACGTAGCCCACAATGGGTGAACCACATATATCTGTGTCTCTATTGTATTGTGTATCTTTTGTATTTTATTTCCACATTTGTTTTATTTTATTGCTCCTTAATCCTATTTTTCTAACAAGAGTTTCAGATACGATCAACAAGAACCTTCAAACTAGGATCCTTGGGAGAGGATCCAGTAAAAATTATCTGATCGTGTTTTTGGAATCACCCACAATGTTTAGATGAGTAATTTTCCTTTACTTTTCTAGCTTCACCCATTAGACTGCATAAGATTTTTCCTTGTTATTCAAGTTCATGCCAAGATTACAATAAAAATTGACTTTTCGAGTTCCTCTAGGGCCATAAATCACCCCTTCCACACCTGCCTCCATTAATATCGAGAAATTATTAATCAACAAATACACCTTCCTTTACTCGAGTCTCCATTTTTTCCTTTACTTTTTTTTCAAGTTTATTTAACAAAAAACAAAGTTTGTAAAAATACATTATACTTGATTTAGTGGAATTTTGATTCATAAGTATGTCCCACATTCTAGGTTGCTTGATGTATTTAATTATATAACTTGATTAATCATAATAAAAATAAGAATATTTATAAAGATAGGGATTCTAATATTGTGTTGATATTCCAAACTAAAGAATTTTTTTATATAAGTGTATGAGAAGATTAATCATATCAACATTAAATGTTAATATTGTTTATATTTAAAATCAAAATCAATTTAAATTAGAATAAGTTAAAATGTCGTTGTTTAAACTAGATTGATATAGATAATGATATATTTATGGTTATTATAACTTATTTTGACACGAATCAACTTATTTTTATGTTTAACTATTTTTCCCATCCTGTTTTCTTGTATGATGTAAGTTGTTTCAATTTGTGACTTATCTTTTACTTCTTATTTAACTATTTCTAGGGTGACCTTGTCTACTTTGACACAGATCAATTTATCTTTATGTTCGATTATTTTTCCTAGCCTCTTTGCTTCTATGATGTAATTTGTTTCAATTTGTGACTTATATTTTAGTTCTTCTTTTACTATTTCTAGGGTGTCCTTCTCTTGTTTTAGTTTTGTTAGTAGTTACCCTCATGATCCAACTAGATTATCTTATTCATTCCTTCTTTTATGGTTTTGATATCCAATTTATTCTCCAACTAATTAGGGATAAATTGTTAGTTATTTTTTCTTCTATCTCTTTAATCATATCTCTCATGTTGAGATTTTCTTTGACCTCTCCTTCTTGGGTTGATTGTTTTTTTTTTTTTTTTCATTTCTTGTATTCTAGCCTCCATTTTCTGCAACCTCTCAAAACCTAATATTGTATTATGTGTATGAATATTTTCCTCTAACAATCTAAATTTGTTATCAAGCATTGCCTCTTATTCTATTTGGAGTTTCACTTCTCTCTCTACTCTTCTTTTTTTGAATGAGTATATATTTTCATAAAGAATATATATTCCGACTTTGCTAGGCCTCCCCTTGATAGGTTGAGGTTTTGGAATATGTGTTGAAGTGCTCATATAGAAAATAAAATAAAATAAGAGAAGGAACTTGTGCACCTAATTTACTAGTATTCACATTTTAAACCTCCTCTCCTATACGTTCAAATTCACTACAGCTATACCTATAAGAGTATAAAGAGTATAAATATGTTCAAATTCACGACAAATATAATATTTTCTTATTGGACATTTATATTAAATAAATTGGGTTTAACTTGAATAAGTGGGGGAATGATTGTTAACCTCTCCAACTAAGTTCAAATTGGTAAAATAACATGTTAAACTCATTATAAATAAATTGTTGAAATAACTTCACCTAGATAACTATTTTTCAATTCATTATATAATTTATAAATTTATTACTTAAAATTATGTAATTTTGTAAACATTTCATAAAATGAAAATTCATTGACTAAACTAGGTTTTCATATTTATGAATATAAACTCACACCAAAATATTATTTTTTCATATTTATGAATATGAATCCACAATGAGATATTAACCTATAATTTTCAATAAAATATTTATTTAATATATTCAAAAGTGATTCATGATCTAAACTAGGTTTTCATATTTATGAATAAAAACCCATAACAAAATATTATTCTTTTATATTTATGAATATGAATCCACAATGAAATATTAAACCATAATTTTCAATAAAATATTTATTTAGTATATTCAAAAATATGTTTTAATGGGGGATAAGCATATTAAATATAAATATCTCCAAGGGTTAGCTTAAGCGGTCTTCAGCCTAACATGACATCTCTCCCCTAGTGATCAATCAGAGAAGTCATGAATTCAAATCTCTTGATCCCCTTGGGGTGGGGATTTGTAATCAAGGCCGATGGTTTACCATGTTACCATCCATGAAATCGGATTTAATGGAGTAATGGTAGTGTGATCAATATTTTGAAAATGAGATCTAATATGGGTATAGGCTGGACAATCTAAGAGAAAGTGCTTTTCATCTTCAACCTTCTTAGTGTCACAAAGGTGACACACTCTTTCATCCCATGGCATTTTAGGAATCGACCAACGCCCAGTTTCACTATGGAGCTCGTGAGAAATTGTTCTTATCTTAGCAATGCTTATTTTTTTCTTTACACTTCGCAAAACAAATAGATATTTTTGATCTTCTAGATTAGGGTTGATTACATATTTATAATACCGCAATTTTCTTTTTTCCTCTAACTCTTTATCACACCACATTTTTTCCTTAAATTTTGATTCAACATTTTTTTTAGTAGTATCTTTATTTTGCAAAATGGTTTCTTCCATGATTCCCCAATAGTTTAGCCAAGATCGGGTGTCTTTATGCCATCCTCCCTTGAGTCGATGGTGGTTATGACTTGATTTGGAAGCAATTTTAGGTAGCCTCTTGTCTTCCATGTTGTTTAACTTGTTCTTATACATTAGGTATCTAGTCATAGTGACTATTGAACAATTATTCAAATACAAATTGCACAAAATTAAATCAGAGAAATAATTGTATAAAACTTGCAAAATATAATCCCTGTATTCATAATCCACAATAGAGAGAGTAACAGGATATGCAAAAGTTCAGACTATTCATGATGCTCAGGGAGTCATTATGTCCATCTAACAAGTCCAGAAAAAAGCACATGTTTTTTAACCTGCCCTTGAAGGGAAACTAGGCTAGCTTTCAAAAAAATATTGTAGCAGGTTAGTACTAGAAAAAGTATCAGGAAGTCTAAGAAGTTGAAAGAAAGGGACCCTATAGAAACTATAAAAAATATATATACAGTTGAACCAAAGAAAAACTAGACAAATTCTCATAGTCAGAAATATATTTGTACTCAATCATGGAGATGAGGCACCTAAGGATCAGGTGGCATAGAAGTACCTAGCCCATTAGTCACATCCTGAGGTGGTCATTGAGACCGAGCAGGCGAGCCACCATCAAGCACCATATGGACAGATCCATCATTCCTTTTGACCAACCAAGAGACCATGGTGAGGAACAACTTGTTATGGTCTTCTAGAGATTCTGATTGCTATTTGAACTTCCTATAATCCTAATCTTTTGGAAACATACCCTTGGCTACCATAATTTTTGTATGCTACTATTTTGTAACATCCCGCTCTGGCACACTAAGCAAACTTATTATTTGAGGACACTTTCTTGCAAGTGATCGATATTATTATGCTATTAAACCTTTCGATTTTGATTATGAGGCGTTATGGGATGAGGACATGTTGTTTTTTCGCCTCGACATAGACAGGTGCTACTGACTCAGTTTTACTGAGTGTTCAGGATTATGGACCAGAGGATGTCGAGGCATAGATGGAACCCCTTGGAATCCGGGTCGAGTCAGGGAGTGTACCATTGGGGTTTGATTGTTTCACTGTGATTTTAGTGCTTCTGATTAGAGGATATGATATGGATATGTTCTGACATGATTTGTTGATGATGCAGGCTGACGATAGCTTGCTGACCAGACTCACATGTGGAGTAAAGGGGTCACTCACGACTACTAGAGATGTTGGGGGAGAGGTGTGGACAACAACAGTTCCACAACCTACTACCACTCCAGCTATGGATCGAACTATAAGTTAACGATTACCTAGTTCGAGAGGACCCACGATGCCGTGAGGGAAAACTGCGACAGTCGCTCACGATGATTCTAAGGGGCGCGCAATAAAGTGGAGGCCTTATTCCTTAGAAGCCCTTAGTCTCCCACAAGTTCACTTAGCGGAGTGTTGACTCTAAGGGTTATTGATGTCTGCCAAGTCAGTCAAGAGGCGAGTGGCACCCTTGGAGCACGTAGTGCATCCTGAAGGGCACGTCGCGCAAAGGAAAAGATGAGGCGAGTGGCACCCTTGGAGCACCTGGTGCGTCCTAAAGGGCACGTCACGTTGTTGATGATAGAGGAATGAACCTAGATGACCTTAGGAAAAATCATGAGTTAAGTATTTTTAAAACAACTTCCCTAATTAAATGTCGTCCAGTACAAAATTTAAGTTCTAAGTCTAAGTTACGCTAGGGGCAAAATTTTGTCTACCTTTAAAAAAATAAAATAATAATAATAATAAATAAAATAAAAACAACTTAAATAATAATTATGAACTTCGTTAAATCTTCTAACATGGAGGGAGTAAGAAATTTAATTTATTCATTAAAAAGTAAATAAAAAAATCTGTTGATATAAAATGTAAAAAGGGGAATTAATTAAATGATAAAAGAGAAAAGGGGTTAAATTCCACACTTGCCTTTTTGAGTTATAATTAAAAAGGAGAAAGACGGAAAATAAAAAAAATAGGAAACTAGGGAAAAGAAGTAACATAAAAAGGGAAAAATGGGAACTTAAGGGAAAAAGCAGAAAGTCAACTTAGTAAAGAATCTACCATTTAAGAGCTTTCTAATTTTAAACTGAATTAGCAACTTCATAATAATGAAAGCCTTTAAAACTTGAAAGGGAATTTGGGGACACCTAGGGGTGATTCTAGTAGTAACTCTAGGTGGGTGAGGGAAATAAGATAATTAATTAATTAAAGAAATTAAATAATTGAGGAATGTAGGGGATGGGTGACACTTGTACAGAGAATAATTTTAGGAATTTATTTTTAAAACTTTAATTAAATGAGATTTTAGGAAATAAAGGAAGATCGAAACTCTATATAACGAAGGAAGGAGAAGGATGAAGGAGGATCTTCTGTTTGCGTGACATTACGCTGCAGAAATATCTACTTGACTGATTTACTTGTGGGAGTCGGGATACTGATCCGGATTATTTTCGGCATGAAATGAGAGCGGAGATATAATAAAGAAATGCACAGAGATATTGCAGATATTCAATAATATAATAGAAATGTATCAGAGATGCAACCATAAACACATAGATACAGTAATACACGATTTATATTAATGAAAGAAATGTACAGAGACTGTAAAAATACAGAGTGAAAGACTCGCTAGAATGGTGGCAGCTTATCTCTGAGAAGAGATGTGACGGCTACTTGCATTTGCAAGAAGGTGGTTACAATGAGGCTCTGGAGGCCTTTTTACAATAATCAGGAATGCCAAAAGTCCTAAACATCCCAAAACCTAACCCTAGGAGATGAAGCGCAAAAAGTCATGTGGGCCCCGTTTGGGTAAGTTGGTGCATCAACTTCCGCGGGTTGTAACTTTTGCATACGATCTCCGTTTTAAGCATGTGATAGCTCATTGGAAAGGTATCGTCGAGGAGATTCATTTTGGGGGCTCAATCATGCCTTTGGATATCATTGAGAACCTTGATCGCAAAAAATATTTATTTAGGCCCTCAAAATGGCCCAGGAAGTGAAAACCTGCTAAAAATAGTAAATTGCCAAAATGGCTAGAAAACTGTTTTGAGCCATTTGGAAAAGGTGGGTGGCCCCCGATATCCACCTGGATCAATCCTCCCTCCTTAGGAAGCAATGGTCTCCATTGCGTTGAG
>ML792550.1:59355-87893 GCA_009831015.1 Picea engelmannii
AGGATGCTTTTACCAGTTGTACATCGTAGGAGTCATTCCAGCAGATGGGGTGTCACATGTGGTATCAGAGTAGGTTCAACCAACGACTTGGGATCGCTATGGCTTTCGTTGATATGATTAATTATACTATTTCTGATCGAGTTGACTTGTGTGCGTGCAGGTAATCATGGTTAAAGGACACCGCGAAGGTAGATGAAGGGGTGCTAGGGGAGGAGGAACAATGCCTCCAGTAGCATCCATGCCTGAGGGGTGTAACCCCCAGGGAGACGACCAGGTTCTCGTACAGGATAAGATAGCAATGGGTGATGTAGTCGGAATGATGAGATGTTTTCAGCGCATGTCTGAGGCACCGATCAACCGTTTGGACAGAGATGAGCCCAAGGCGCCAACACCTGCTGATGTTCCACTGCACACTTCGGTCAGTACTGGTAGCATTCACTGTGAACTCGAGAAGGTCAAATTTCCTGAGTTCTTTGTTACCCCAGATGGCTCAGCCGCAAAGGCATGGTTGGAGAATATGGTGATGTGCTTTGCACTTCATGATTATACCTCCAACATGAAGGTCCACATGGTTGTCTTTCAACTGAAGGGGAGTGCTCTTCTATGGTGGAAGATGCTCCTACCGCAGTTGAACATGGTCGTCGAAGACGTGTCATGGGAACTATTCGAGGAATAGTTCCAAGAGAGGTACCTTTCCGAGGAATTCATTGAGCATTAGCTCAATGAGTTCAACACATTACGACAGGGAGGTTGTACGGTGCCCGTGTACGAGGCCTATTTTATGGAGCTGCTCTGGTATGCTTCACACCTTAACACTGAGAAACTTAAGGTCAACAGGTTCGTGTTCGGCCTTAATGGAAGAATACGTGAAAAGGTCATGATTTTGATGCCTCAAACCTTGCATGATGCCATCCAGAAGGCCCTCATAGCAGAGTTGGAGCTTATTAGTGGGGATCAGACTAGGACTCCAGCAAGACTAGCAGGACAGGTGTTATATGGAGTACAACGACATCAAACACCAGCCAGACATATGCTGGGATATCATGGCTTCCAGAGGGGATCCACTTTCACTACACCTCGGTGACCGATGCCTCAACAACAGACACCTTATCAGGGACCACAGCATCAGCAACATCATCGATCATAGTAGTAGTAGTTTAGGCCTGTTCAACAGAATAGAACATGATTCTAGGCCGGAGGGCCATCATCTTCTACTTCGGGTACCAGGACTACTGGGTCGAAGAAGGGGTATTGGACATGCGGGGAGCCACACTACCAGCATGATTTCCCGGTGGAGAGGACTAGGGCATATGGATCGGCCGAACCCACTACCATGGGAGATATGGGCAAGGCCCATCGGATTCATGCAGCCGTGAATAACCGCCAGGCAAAGCATCAGTCGACTGTGCTCGAGACGAAAGGTACCATTGCTGACCAGAACCTTAGTATTTTGATATATCTTGGTGCTACTGAGAGTTTCATTTTTGGTGCAGTGATAAAAAGGATTAAGGTGAAGGCAGTCGAACATGATGAGTTTATCTTTGTAGAGATGGCTTCGGGAGCCAAACAAAAGGTTGGAGGAAGGGTTACAGGATGTATCCTTAACCTGGGAGAGTTTGTCACAAGGGCCAAAATGTACGTCAGGATCTTAGGATCTTATGATGTCATGATTGGTATGGACTAGTTGGAATTGCATGAGGCAATACTCAATTGTAAGATGAAATGGTTGAGCTTGGTGGATGATGAGGGATAGAGACCGGTGATTGTATGACAGAACCAGGGAGTTTCCCTGAGATTCATCTCTTCCTTACAACTTTGGAAGAGCATGTGCAAGGGGTGCAACCTTTATGCGATCCTTGCGTTAAACGAGAAGGGAGTAGCGGAAGGTCGAGAACACCTTCTGATGGTGAGGGATTTTGTAGACGTCTTTCCAAAGGAATTACCTAGGATGCCACTAGAGAGGGTATTGGAGTTTATCATAGACCTAAAAGCGGGGACTGAACCGATAGAAAGAACGCCTTATCGGATGTTGACTCTGGAGTTATAGGAGTTGAAAATGCAACTGAAGGAGTTGGTGGACCTGGGACTGATACATCCTAGTGTGTCACCATGGGGTGCAACTATTATTTTCATATGAAAGAAGGATGGGTCGTGGAGGCTCTGCATTGACTACCATCAATTGAACATTGCCACGATCAAGAATCAGTATCCGTTGCCAAGAATTGATGATCTGTTCGATCAAATGAAGGGCACGACGATGTTCTCCAAGATCAATTTGTGATCAGGGTATCACCAGTTACGGATCAAGTAGGATGACGTCCCTAAGACCGCCTTTAATACGAGGTTTGGACATTACAAGTTTATTGTTTTACCATTTGGACTGACAAACTCCCCAGGGGTATTTATGAGTTTGGTGAACGGGGTGTTCCGCGAGTACTTGGGCAAGTTCATCCAACTATTCATTGACGATATTTTGATTTACTCTCGGACGATGGAGGATCGTGACGAGAACTTGCGCTTGGTACTACAGTGTTTGGGAGAGCACAAACTGTATGGGAAGTTGTCCAAATTCTCTTTTTATCAATCGAAGATTCACTACTTAGGGCATGTCATCTTCGATGAAGGCATCGTCATGGATCTAGCCAAGGTCGAGTCTATTATGGAATGGCCTACGCCGATGAATTTCTCGGAGGTGCGTAGCTTCATGGGTTTAGCAGGATACTATCGACGGTTCATAGAGGGGTTTTCAAATATAGAAAATCCAATCACGGAATTGCAGAAGAAAAACAAAAAGTTTGTTTGGACCGAGAAATGCACGGAAGCATTTCGGAGGCTCAAGGAGTCGTTGACAATAGCACCGATACTAAAGTTCCTTGACATGGATGCGAACTTCTTGGTATGCACTGACGCATCCAAGGAAGGCTTAGGTGGAGTCTTGATGCAAGACGGACGAGTGATCACTTACATTTCGACGAAACTGAGAAGGCATGAGGAGAACTACGTGACGCACGATTTGGAGTTGTTAGTCATCGTATATGACTTGAAGGTTTGGAGACACTACCTTGTTGGACGAAAATTTGAACTAAGGACTGGCCATTGTGGACTACAACACATATTTACGCAAAACAACCTGAACGCACAACAATGACATTGGTCATAATTGCTTAGCGAGTATGACTTTGAGATTACTTACATAAAAGGAACAGTGAACCGAGTGGCGGATGCATTGAGTCAGAGACCATGCATATTCTCGGTGTTTCCTCTTCAGACGAGTCTACGTGAAAAGATTCTAACTTTACAGCGTGACGATGACTGGTACAAAGAGGTCGAGGTTTTTATCGGACAAAACATAATGATGGTACCACAATTTGAGGGATTTTCATTTGATAGCAATGGTTTATTGAGATTTAAAAGTCAGATCTACGTACCGCCAAACGACGAGTTGAGGATGTTGATCCTAAGTGAGGCTTATAGAGAAGTATACATCGCTCACCCGGGAGTCATGAAGATGAGGGCAGACCTTAAACCCTTATTCTTTTGGAAGGGAATGAACCCAAACATAGTCAATTATGCGGCCAGATGTCTAGAATGTCAGCAGGTAAAGGCTGAACATAGACACCCAGTAGTATTACTACAACCACATGCTATTCCAGAATCAAAATGAGATGTTATTTCGATGGATTTTATTGTTGGATTTCCATTAATGGTAAGGAGACGTGACTCGAATTTCGTAGTAGTAGAAACTCTGATGAAGAGTCCTCACTTTATTCATGTGTGTACTATGTATCATGCACCTGACATAGTTAGAGTTTTCATCAGTGAGATCATGAGGTTGCATGGCGTGCCTAAGAGGATTATATCCAACTGAGGATCGATGTTTATTGGACAATTTTGGACGAGTTTCCAAGAGGCCTTGGGAACCCAACTTAACTTTAGTACTGCGTATCACCCAGAGACTGACGAGCAGACCGAACGAACGAACCAGAACTTGGAGGAGATGTTGTGCATGTATGTGATGGACCAACAAAAGCGTTGGGAAAAATTCTTGCCACTAGTAGAATTCCCTTACAACAACAGTTACCAGAGAACCATCAAGATGACGCCTTTAGAGTTTCTTTATGGGTGACCATGTCGGATGCCTTTGAGTTGGGATCAGCTTGAGGATAGGGTCCCGGTGGGACCAGAAGTGATCCAAGAAATGGAAGAGCAAATGAAAACAATAAGACAAAGGATTAAAGAGGCGCAGGATCGATAGAAGAGTTATGTCGATGTGCATCATGTCGACCGTAGTTACGAGGTCGACGATCGAGTCTTCTTGCATGTTAAACCTCATAAGAGTTCGATCAAGTTTGGAAAGGGAGCTAAACTCTCTCCTAGGTTTGTGCGACCTTTCGAGATTGTGGAGAGATAGGGGCCCGTGGCCTATCAACTAGCCTTGCTTGATTCTTTGAGGCGTATGCACGATGTTTTTCATGTATCTGTTTTGAGACATTATATTAGTGATCCTACACATGTTATTGACATGAGTTCCTTGCAGGTATCGGACGAGGGAGAGCTCATGGCTGAGTCGGTCCGCATCTTAGATCATCACGTTCGACAACTACGACGTTGAATGGTAGATCAGGTCAAGGTCTAGTGGGACAATTATAGTCCGCACTCGGCAACCTGGGAGGACGCATATGATATGCACCAATAGTTTCCATTTTTGTTTGATAGATAGACATATGACATTATGCCAAACTTTATTTCGACATATATACTGTGAAACTTCGGGACGAAGTTTAGACCAAGAGGGGTTGTGTGTAACATCCCGCTCTGGCACACTGAGTGAACTTATTATTTGAGGACACTTGCTCGCAAGTGATCCGCATTATTATGCTATTAAAACTTTTGATTTTGATTATGGGGCGTTATGGGATGAGGACATGTTGTTTTTTTGCCTCGACATAGACAGGTGCTATTGACTCGATTTTACTGAGTTTTCAAGATTATGGACCAGAGGATGCCGAGGCATCGATGGAACCCCTTGGACTCCGGGTCGAGTCAGGGAGTTTACCATTGGGGTTTGATTGTTTCACTATGATTTTAGTGCTTTTGATTAGAGGATATTATATGGATATGTTCTGACATGATTTGTTGATGATGCAGGCTGACGATAGCTTGTTGACCAGACTCACATGTGGAGTAAAGGGGTCACGCACAACTACTAGAGATGTTGGGGGAGAGGTGTGGACAATATCATTTCCACAACCTACTACCACTCTAGCTATGGATCAAATTACAGGTTAACGATTACCTAGTTCGAGAGGACCCACGATGCCATGAGGGCAGACTGCGACAGTCACTCATGATGATTCTAAGGGGTGTGCAATAAAGTGGGGGCCTTATTCCTTAGAATCCCTTAGTCTCCCACAAGTTCACCTAGCGGAGTGTTGACTCTAAGGGTTATTGATGTCTACCAAGTTAGTCAAGAGGTGAGTGGCACCCTTGGAGCACGTAGTGCGTCCTGAAGGGCACGTCGCGCAAAGGAAAAGATGAGGCGAGTGACACCCTTGGAGCACCTGGTGCGTCCTGAAGGGCATGTCGCGTTGTTGATGATAGAGGAATGAACCTAGATGGCCTTAGGATGAATCACGAGTTAAGTATTTTTAAAACAACTTCCCTAATTAAATTTCGCCCAGTACAAAATTTAAGTTCTAAGTCTAAGTTACGCTAGGGGTATAATTTTGTCTACCTTTAAAAAATAAAAGAAATAAAAGAAATAAAATAATAATAAATAAAATAAAAACAACTTAAATAATAATTATGAACTTCGTTAAATATTCTAACATGGAGGGAGTAATAAATTTAATTTATTCATTAAAAAAAAAAAAAAAAAATCTATTGATATAAAATGTAAAAAGGGGAATTAATTTTTTTACCTTTTTGATAATTTAAAAAAAAATACTAGATAAATGATAAAAGGGAAAAGGGGTTAAATTCCACACATGCCTTTTTGAGTTCTAATTAAAAAGGAGAAAGAGGGAAAATAAAAAAAATTAGGAAACTAGGGAAAAAATGTAACATAAAAAGGGAAAAAGGGGAACTTAAGGGAAAAAGCGGAAAGTCAACTTAGTAAAGAATCTACCATTTAAGAGCTTTCTAATTTTAAACTAAATTAACAACTTCATAATAGGGAAAGCCTTGAAAACCTGTAAGGGAATTTGGGGACACCTATGAGTGATTCTAGGAGTAACTCTAGGTGGGTGAGGGAAATAAGATAATTACTTAATTAAAAAAATTAAATATTGGAGGAATGTAGGGGATGGGTGACACTTGTATGGAGAAGAATTTTAGGAATTTACTTTTAAAACTTTATTTAAATGAGATTTTAGGAAAGAAAGGAAAATCAAAACTCTATATAATGAAGGAAGATGAAGGATGAAGGAGGATCTTTTGTTTGGATATTGTTACGCTGCAAAAATATCTACTTGACTGATTTACTTGTGGGAGTTGGGATACCCAGCTCGGAGAGGAGTGGTAGCTCGGCCTTGCGAGGTGAGATGGGAGCTAGTAAAAGTCTCTGGATAATGTGTGTGGCCCCTTTGCGACTCGGGGGGATAAGGGGGAAGAAGATTACCCCTAGCATTGGCTGGGAGGTACCGGTGAAGTCTCACCAATCGGCAAGCATGAGTTGCACAGAGTGCGCGAACGTCACTCAGAGCGGGCGATCAGACAACGGTATGCTCCTTTCATTTTGTATGGTATAATATATTAGGACATATGCTTGGTTTTTCTTATTTAATGGAGAAGTAAACTAATGTTTTTAAAACGATGAATGAAACTTTTCTTAGTCTAGCTCAATGGTTGTTGTCTCCTATGGCCTTCGTTTTCCCACATGTCTTGACTACCTAGCTATGATTGATTGTGACCTTAATGGTTGTTTGCCTTTCATCCTTAGCTCCTCAATCCTCACCTGAGCAGTTGGCCAGGAGCCTGATCTACGGTTGTCACCTTAGCGTTAAAATACCTATGGATCTCAACGCCCTTCTTTTCTGTGCGAGGATGATGAGCGAAGGGAGAAATTATTAGCCATCTACTATATTGTTGTCCATGGCTGATTGTTGGTTTTGCTCCTTGATGCGTATTAAATGACCTTAAATTTGATTGATGGCGAAGCTCCTTTAGCTCTGCGTTTCTATCACATTTAACGACAATTTTACCCTGCACTGGTCATGACGTTTTCACTGTAGATGGTAACTTTTTCCTTCCTTCCTGCATATTGGTGGATGTTCATATTATAGACTACGTCTTCCTGCTGAATGCCCAAGTTGACAATTATTAGTGATTGATGTTTACTGTAGTTTACCATGAAACTTTACTAACTAAAGGGGACTGTAATGGTTGTTTATACCTGTACGTCTGTGATTTGTTTTATGAATGGTTGTATAAACATTCCTCGGCAAAGTCGTATTTGTGTATTCATTGTATTTTCTTCTGTGGAACTGTTTTTATGTGATGGTTGTATAATCTCTTCCTTTGCAAAATGGTTTTTATGTAAAGGTTGTATTAATAATAACTCTGTGATTGTTTTATGAAATGGTTGTATAAACACTCCTCGGCAAAATTGTATTTGTGTATCCATTGTATTTACTTCTGTAGAATTGTTTTTGTGTAATGGATGTATAATCCTTTCCTCTGCAAATTGTATCTATGTAATGGCGGTTGTAATATAACTCTGTGATATGGTATTTTTGTAATGACCGTATTATTTTTCCCAACTTTGTTTTCTCCTTCTGAATTTGGTTATGACAACCTGTGTTTCTTAGAAGTGGTCATGCACTCAGTAGACCAAACACACTTGAAGATAATTAGTTTCTTGTTGAAATCTTAGGCGAATCTACCATCTGCATTTCCTAACAACGAAATTTCAAATGACACAATTAACATAATTAGTGTATTGTCTGGAATCCTTGGCATTTTCCTGGATAACATGCACATATCTGAACCCATTTGTGTTAGCCTTAGAACTATGGGAGACTTACGTTTTTCCTCTACAACCTGTAATTCTTTGTTGGGTCATTCCCCCCTAGGTAAGGAAGACGAGGTTTGATGCACCTGCATGCCTTCGAATTCCATTCTGAGATAGACACAAATTTCATGGAAATCAACTTCGATTTGCATGACAATGTAGGTGCAGGGACCGAACACTTATTCGATAACTGGAGTCCCAATAGGACCGCAAAACTTCCTGGAAAATGATGTCCTTCCTCTTTTTGATTTTGGTTGATTTCAAGAAATAGTAGTTTCAGGATATAACTATCAATACTTGATGCATTTAGATAAACAAACTATTCCTTCAATTCAAAATTTTGGAGCAACATTCTAATTAAAAGGATTTTGTTTCTTATTTATAGAAAATAGTATCTTTAGTCTTTTTGTTAATGATCTAAAACGCTCCTTATTTTTATTCAAAACAAAATTGTGTGCCCATGTAATGTAAACAAATGAAGCCCGTGCCCTTGAAATTATATATATATATATATAATAATTATAAAACATTAATTATCACTACCACTATAATTACTCCCAATGCAATTATTGTCCTTACTCACACATTTGTCGTGATGTATGTTTTCGCGCCTTGTTTAATGTTGGTATATGCATCAATTAAATTGATATATGTTATTATAGTCAGACTATCGTTGAAGGTAGCTATCATTTTGGTACCTAGAATAAAGATAGACGCATGTGGAGTTTATTAAGTTAATAAATGCTTAGTTGTTGCTTATGTCCTTGATGATGTAATGTATTATTGCTATATTAAATGATTGGTTAATTGTCATGATTATATGCCTTGTTAGCCGCTTTATTATTGTATTAATGGTAGCATTCCACATCAAGATTGTTACTATTGTTATTTAGTTAATGGACAACAGTGTGTTGGATGTTAAGTCATTAATAACATGTTAATCTTAGACCTTGTAGTTGATATAGTGAATATTGTTTACATTTGGAAATTTCTAAGGTTAAAGTGTATTAATGTTAGATTATATTGGTATTTAGTGTCTATATCATGATTTATACTTGCTAGTTGGGTTTCTTTTAAGGTCAAAACTAGAATTGCTAATTGTTGACTAGTTGGGATTTAGACTGGTTAATTGATCAGTTATTAAAGCTTTGAATCTTAGATATTGACCCTTCAGCCTTGAACAATGGTTGGTTGTTGACGGAGTCATTTGGATTGTGCTTCTCGTTGAGGGTGTGGTTGTTCATTTAATTATTGTTTGTACTTGGTTTTGTAAACATTTAATTGCTTGGTCTACTGGTGTTGGGGGATGTAGACACCTCCTTGTTCCTCAGAACAGTCGCCAACCCTGAGACCTTAAATGGTCAAAATTGATGGGAACCTGGGCTTGATTGTTGCTTATGTGTCCTAGAGGTCCTAACCATTGTAGGGTAGGACGAGAGGGTATTCATTCTTATTCTTTGTAGGTTGAATGTCGTACACTACTTCAGGTGCTCGATGTGTTTTTATAATTGGTCATAATGTTTTTGTGGTGTGAGTTGCTTGCATTGTGTTCTTCATCATGTTGCGATGTTGAATATAATGTCATTATCACCTTCCTACACACACAAAAAAAAAAAAAAATTTAAATTAAGGATGCTTTTACCGGTTGTACATCGTAGGAGTCATTCTAGCAGATGGGGTGTCACATATTTATCCAATGTTTTGTAAAACTTGGTATCCCCATTCATGGAGAAACCAAGATCAAGAAATATGTCTCCTACATGTTTTTCCACTTCCTCATCTTCCCAGTAGACCCTGATGATATTTGCATAATCTTCCATAGGTTGCATGGCATCTTTCACCTATGAAGAGACCAAATTTTCATAGTACTCAACTATTTTATCCATTGTAAGGGATGCCCAAGTATTGCGAGTAGGAGTCAAACAACCACGAAAATGCCGAGGATCCATGGAAACCACCATATGAGAAATAATACACTCACAAGTAGGTACCGAAGCATTCCTAGAGACAAAATCTGAATCTGACAAAAAACAAAAAAATCACTAGAGACAAAGGTCTTAATAAACCAGATATGGATCACAAGCCATGCTAGGAATCCTAATTGTCTTCATGAAAAGATAATAAATGCACACAAATATCCAAAAAGAACTTATACTTAACTCAATATTTGAAAGGTATGAGCTCATCCCACCTATACCTTCCATTTTCCACCCTGCTTTCAATGGATTTTCCTTGATTTGAACATAATTACTCATGCATGGTGGTTTCATGCTTGAAGTGATAGGGGAATCCTCCACACCACCCATGCCACCCACCACATCATGATTGTATTGACTAGATAACACCCAATCTAGGGACACTTATTCAGAATTATTTAATAAACCCGTTTACATTGATTAACTACCATATAACTATATAATGGACCTTATTAAAATAATATGGCATTGTACATTAATTACTAAATCCCAAGTAACACAAAGTAGGGAGGTTAGAGTAGGGACCTAACATGCCCTCCCCCTTCAAGAGAAATGATTTAATCAAGGATACAGGTGTGGAAATTACATTAATGTTGTTATCAATTCCTAAGTGGCATCATTTGACTATGCACCCTTCCATTGGATTAGGGCCTCCCAAATTGTGTAGTGTCCCAATCAACATTCTCTTATGATCGGTACTACCTCTAGTTGTAATAAAATGGAACACACGTATTCAAGCTCTTTAAGGATAGTGTAAACTAAACAATTTTACCTGACAACCTTCTTCAAATATTAAACATGATAGGTTAGGTGAATCTTAGAGTATGATAGAAGAGCCAATTGATAGGAACTCGTCCAAAGCACTGGAGTATTTGACAGGGTCCATAGAATTTTTTTGCTAGATTCTAGGATTCCTTATATTTGAGACACGATTTCTTATATTGCTGTAAATGAAGAAACATATAATATACATAAATATATAAAATATAAAATATAAATAAACAATAACAATAACTAATAATTAATATGTAATAAAGAGACACATCCTACTCTTGGTGAAAGGGAACCCTGGTGTGGGTATATACATGGCCTTCATTTGTAATAATCATATATCATATTCATATTCTCTATCATTTATTTAAATTATTGTTTATCCACATGGATTTCCTTATAGTGTTCCAAATATTTTGGATGTATGTGATCAGATTGGTTCATTACATTTGGTATCAGAGAAAGTTTGATCCCGGCCTTTAGCTACACTCCTTTTTGACTTTGTCTAATCTGTCTTTTGGCCAACCCACACTTTTTAGAGTTTCTCTAGTTCCCTCAGTCCTTGACCACATCAAGCTCCTATCCATTCAAGTTTCTACTATTGCAAGTTGAAAAAAATAATAATTTTGGAAAAAAAAAAAAAAAATTCTTTTATATGAGAATAGTTTCTACTACAAAATAATAAAATCAGACATCAAGAATAAGAAAAAGAGTGCACATAGTCCATACAGTTTTAAGAGAAGATAAAAACAATATTCACAATTTTAGTAGTCAATTCCCCATCTATATAGTCATTGAATTAATTGCAGAGTTGTGCCCAACCATACATTAGAAAAATTTAATTAAATGGTCATATGTATACCTACACATGGGTGCTCTTTCACTAAGAGACATTTCCTTTCATTAGGATGTGTCTCTTCTTTACCTATTAATTATTAATTATTAGTTGTTGTTATTATTTATTTATATTTTATAAATTTACATGAATAAAAAGCAAAGGTTCATTATTAAAGGATTAGTGAAGCTCCTATTAGTTTTAAGTGTAATTTTATTATAGGAGTATAAAAAGGGCCAATTCAAAGTAAAGAAGAGGTATATAATCTTCGTAATCAAGGAATTATTTATCTCAAAATTTAGGTATTCCTTTTTCTATTTCTCCTATTGAACGTAATAATTATGTTGGTATTGGATTCGTTAACCAATTAGTGATTCTGAGTCAAATATAACTGAAATTATGGGTTTGTGGAATGAAAAACAATATGACACAAGAAATTTATAGTTGAATAGTGGAGATTATACTTTTTCAGCACCATTCACTATTAGATCTTTATGGAGTGATGATGGTGACATACTTTTGGGTTCACCCTTGATGGAAAAACTAGGGTCTTTCATCTTAAACATGAAGAAGAAGTTTTTGACATTTTCCTATAAGAAGAAGAAGATAATTTTACATGACATTAAATTGGATTCAGATGTTCTCACATTAGAAGACCTTAAAGATATCTCAAAAACATTCCTTCAAGATAATCATAAAATAGTACAAAAGGTGCAAAAATAATTTGACATGGTTGTTACAAATAAAGATGAAGAAATTTATTGCATTAAGAACCATAGTCAAAAATTGATCGCACATATTAAGAAGTTAAAAGGTGAGAATAAATCACAACAAGAAACACTAAATAAAATTAACAACAAGAAATTGATAAAGAAACAATGATTGATCCCATTGAAATAAAGTCATCAGATATAAAAATCCAAGTTGTGGAGAAAGGAACAAATATAGATCCAATCCACGTCACAACTAAATAAGATGAAAATTTAGTTGAAATAAATACTTTTTTGGATGTTGGGGTACAAAATCCATGTGTAGATCCAACAATCAACAAACAAACATCAGTGCATGAAGAACATACAACACCAAAACTAAATCAAGAGAATAAAACACACACTAAATAAATAAGAACAATTTAACTAATAATTAATAATTAATACGTAATTAAGAGAGACATCCTAATGAAATGACACATATCTTTGTAAAAGGGAACCCCTAAGTAGGTTTACATATGGCCCTCATTTGTAATCATTATATATCATATTCATATTCTTAATCATTTATTTATTATTTATCCACATTTATTTCTTTATAATGTTCCAAACATTTTGGATGTGTGTGATTTGAACTAGATTGGTTCATCACAAAACACTTGATCCCCTTCTTCAAAACAATGATCAAAATGATGTTGATTAGCATGTTTCTTCATTTGATTTTGAACCAAAACTAGTTTATCCTTAAGTTTGTGGAGAATGGTTGTTATAGCATGAAATGTCTAATCAACTTCATGAACCTTGGATGTGCCTATAGACAAATTCATAAGATGATTGATTCTTGGTTATATTTTCAGAGGCCCAATATATCCCGTAGAAATGTTAATCCATATTGTGGTCAGTATTAACAATGGCTACAATGGCCCATGATTCTTCACAATTTCACCCTTATTGATTTAACAAGGATCACATTCAACTACAATTCATTTTTCTTGTCTTCCCAAAAGAAATACTTCTTAGCTCATTCAAAGGTTTTTTTAAATTCAAATTGACCCACTGTAGGGGATGAATCCAACTCCTTTAATACTCTTTGTTTTAAATAACAATTCTGCACCAAAAAAATATGCCCTCTATATCGTAACCTATTCTTCTACCAAGTAAATCCTTTCTTATTTGTATTATTTCAGAAATTGTTTCATTTTCCAATCATTCTTATCAAGTTTCAACAAGCCAATTTGGTATGGGAAAGGATAAGGAAAAGAGAGATCCTTCATCTTCATATTTCATAGATAAATCATTAGCCACCACATTGTCTTTCCCTTATTATATATGGTATCAAAATAAATTTACTAAAATCATTTTAGCGGCACACTTGTGTTACTTTAGGGACACCAATATTTCTTCAACAAATACTTCAAACTATGATGGCCAATATTGATAAAGAAGTTCCTTCCAATCAGATACAATTGTCAAGTATTACTTATATGAAACATGGCCATCATTCATTTCTCATAGGTGGACTTTCCCAAAATTCCATCACATAATTGTTCTTCGACGAATGCCAATGGGTGTCCCTCTTACATCAAAACGAATCCAAGCCCTCTACTTGAAGCATAACATTCCAAGACAAAATTCTTGATGTAATTATGCACTGCTAAGATAGATATAGTACACATGGCTTCCTTTAAAAATAAAAATGCATGCTCTATTCCATAATTCGATATAAAGGGATTATTTATTAGAAGACAAGTTAAGGGGGTTGTAATTTGACCGTAATTTTTCACAAACTTCAAGTGGTAGCTCGTAATTCCTAAGAGACCTCATAAGATTTCAAAATCCTTGGGGAATGACCAATCCTACAGAGAATTTTTTTTGGGTGGAAATTGCACCCCATCCCGATTGAAAATATGACCACATTAGTTTACCTTTGAAGTGCCAAAATCACCTTTGAAAGTTTGAGAAACAATTTGTTATCTAGGAGGCGTCGTCGGGATTTATAAACATGTTTGACATGTGCTTCCTAAATTTTTCTATAAATCAATCATCATCAATATGTATAACCATAAAATTATGTATAAAGGGTTGAAAAATCTTTTTTATCAAGCTATTAAAGGTGGATGGGAATTACAAAGTCTAAAGGGAATCACTAAAAACTCATAATGTATTAATGTTCTTCATGTATGAAAAATGATGTCACACTTTAAGTCCCCTATTCAAGTTAATTGTCCTTTATTTTAAGTTTCACATTTTCACACTAGCCACCCAATTTCATCATATCTACATCGGTTATCATCATTTGAAAATTATACATCACATGGAAATAACAATGAATAAATATTTTGCAATTCATCGATAAGTGAAATTATGGGTGTTGTGATAATTTAAAACAATCATATTTCTATGTTTGGTGTAACTAATAAAATTCAATATTATAGGAATTGAAATTCCTAACTAATCATGGAGGGAAATTTGTGGTTCCCCATGAGGAGGCTCTTGGGTAGTTTCTTCCAGAGGAGGATGTGTGGTTTTTTCTAAACTCGTATTAGTAGTGTCTTCCAAAAACTTTATTCAATCTAGTTTGATTGAGCCACATCAATTTGAAACAATTTATGTTCCTTACATTTTCTCCCTTTTTAAATACTTCTCATCAAAATTATAGGAAATTTTTAGGTGTCAACATTTTGCGGCTTCTTCCTAGGTAACCATGTTGACCTTCTAATGCTAAGAGAAAGAGGGGGTTGTTGTAGGTGCCATAGTGAGGCATGGATTGAGAATAAATGGGGGTATTTTTGTTTGTGCATCAACCACCACCTATACTTATCTAGTTCATTGAGAAGACTCCAACCAAATAGTTGGGTGAGCCATCGATACATGTTCTCAAAACTCCTCATTCATGCCACTTATAAAACATTATTTCAAAAATAAATAAATCATGCCCTCTATGATGATTTCCAATTTCTCATAGAGTACCATAAAATATTCCACTATGCCTATTTGGTTCAACTTGGTCAAATTACCTAGATAATGTGTCTATTTCAAAATGAGCATAGATGAGTTTAACAAAATAGGTCTACTCAATGTACCTTCGGTAGGATTTATTATCTCATTGCCACCATTTCCAATGTTCTCAATCCAAGTATAACACACCCACTTGACTTTTCAAAAAGTATCAAATAATCATGGAGGTTTCACTCAGTGAACCTGTGACATGACACATTCATTCATCAAATATTAAAGAATACCTCTAATTTCACTATATATTGGAAAATACCTCCCAATTTTTTTCAACCCCCCTCCCATTACACCTTGATATTAAAAAAAAAACATATTTTTACAAGATGTCATATGTATACATTTTTTCATGGAATATTTTATACCCATTTTTATCTATACCCCTCATATGAAGACATAGAATAACTCTTATAAGCCTACAAATCATAAAAATAACCCAAAAATAAGCAAACAAGTGAACTGACATCCCAACATAGGGTTATACCACTGTAATAACATAGTATTAGTTTCAAAGGGTTGGTTTTATACTAATTTAACCCATGTTTTTATTCAAATACATAGCCATGCATTCAATGAGAACATGTTTATGTATATGGATATCTATTTGTAGACCTAGAAAGGTAAGGCACTTCAATTCATAACTCTTTTTCCTTTAGATATTTTATCTCATGGAAATTTTAGGAAAAAAAAAAAAAATATATATATATATATATATATCATGGTTGTCTATGCAATAATATTTAGGTGAGTGATATGTAAGATAACCCATTCTTGTTCTCTTATTTTTCAAACTCAAAGGCACTCTCATTAGGAGAGATGTGAGAGATTGTGATCCTAGGGCTCAATCTAATCTAGGGTAATTCTCACTTTATTTTAGGTAAAAATGAGTCATTTGTTCCTTGGACTCAATCACTGTACTATGGTTTTCCATATATTAACATAAGCATCATTTTTCCCAAGCAAAAAAATATATATTATGTTGTAAGGGAAGCATATTGATTCTATTGGTTAGTATTATAATACAAGGAATACACTAGAATAAAAATAGAAATATCATTATCTTAGTTGGTGCTAGAAATTTTCAAGGTCTACTTTTAAAACATATAAAATGTGAGTTAATACTCAATTTCAATATATAGTTTTGCCACATACCTACATTTTTTTATTGAAAATACTCAATTAGGATCTCTAACTTAGTCTTTAGTACATATTTTATATTTTCTTGCATGTTGAAGTAAAATATCTTACAATGGACAAGAGGGTAGATGCAGATATGGCAAGGAAAATTTGCTTCCATATGTATAATGAGATAACCAACCTAACAAAAACACAAATGGTACCAGAGATGTAAGAGGGTGAAGAAGGGAAATTTTCATATCACACTATTAATAAATTACTAATCATGGTCCCTTTTGTTATCACCCTATAAGTTATAGGATCAACTGGTGACTGGCATATTATTTGTCTCTAGTGTTTTTGTTGACAAATGATTTTTCATTCTGCAAATAATTTGAAAAAGAAAAGAAAAGAAAAAAAGGAAAAAGAAAGAAAAGAAAAGGAAAAAGAAAGAAAAGAAAAGGAAAAAGAAAGAAAGAAAAAGAAAGAAAAGAAAAAAGAAAAGAAAAGAAAAGAGGGCATAAAAGAAATCCAATAAAAGCCCCATGAAATAATAGTAACTTGGTCCATACCTTTCAAGCATGGCCAAGTTCTTTTTAAATTGATGCTGATAGGGTAGTGAATGAATTTGGCTAAACAGTTTAATCTTAGCCAAAGTGTCTAGGTTAGATTAGTGAATAAATCTGGCCAGACTGTCTAATCTTGGTCAAGTAGCCCTAGGGTAGAGTAATTTCTTAACCGAACAGTCTAATCTAAGTTAATTGTCATAGGAAGCTAGGTTAGAATATAGGCTAGTTGCTTTGTTGCTTCATTTCAATAAGAACTAGTTTGATGTAAGTGTTGCGCCATGTTTCAGATGTTTAAAAATGGTGTTGGTCAAGCCCCATGGTGGTGTCCACTTGAAAAACCTTGGAAAACCCCATAAAATGCATTTATCCTAAGTTTTCCCCAACGCATGTGTTTTCCGATCCCCACTTATTCTCATTGCACATATCGATGGTCCTGATTGTAGCGCCCAGATCTATAGTGTAAATATTTTTCCGGACCCCCCCAACCGTTCTACCTTTAACGGAGGGGTGGGGGGGGTCCAGAATTACTGATAAAACCCACACGCATATGGACGGCCCAGAATCGAGCACGCAGATCTACGGTCAACATTGGATTCTGGACCCCCCCGTCCGTTCTGCCTTTAATGGAGGGGGGGGGGTCCGGAATGAGTGATAAAAAGCATGCAAAGATCTGTGGCCATGAAACAAGTGCTTAGATCAATGGCCCAAAATGTTTTTCGGACCCTCCTGACTGATCTGCTTTTAACCGAGGGGGGGGGTCCGGAATGGAATCTTCCCTCTGGCGGGCCCCTCTTTATACATGGCGTCAATTTAATGGTCCCGAGTTCCATCACCGCCTACTGTCTGAGATACATTCGTCACATATTGACGTCACTGTCCACCTTTCTAAAAAGCGTCACGTCCCATAAACTCATGTCAGTCCTTTCCACTCAGTCACTCGCGGAAAGCCCCATCACCATGACTTTTATCCCAATTGATCGTCGTCGCATCACTTGTCTGTATTACCTCAGTTACCGTCACCTGCCATCTCACATCCCAAATGATTCGTTGGCCATTTATTACTGGATAACCTATCCGTTATCTAGCTGACCTGTCTCCCGCGCCCAATGGACACCCGTTTACTCAAAACTACCCTCATTCTCCCTATTCTCACCATTTACTACTCATCGCACCAGAGAGATTTTTACACCGTTGACTCCTCCATTACATTCAGTTGCCCTCATCCACAATCAGTCGCTCCCACTAACGTTCTTTTTCTTGCAGGTATTGATTGCAGAAATCGTGCCAAATTCCAAACAAGCAGAAGGAGAGGAGAATCTGTTTCTCCCGCCTCAAGTCGACCTTGACAGGATCCCACTGGTCGACAAAGACTGATTAATCACATATAAAAAGTGTGATTTTGATTTTGCATACCTTCAGTCATGGCTCAAGGAGGTCTTCCTAGACCAGAGCGATGAAATCAGACTTTGGGAGTCCAATTTACCGCTTTACCTCTTCCCTCAAATTCATCCTTTTCTAGAGTTTTCCCTCAAGTGCCAAGCTCACTACATTCCCGAGAAAAGAGTCGTCATCTCCTCATCTGGAGAGGTTCTTTTCCTTGTCACACCCAAATCTATTGACCAAATGATGCAAATTCCCCGAGCCGACTCTGCGTCACCCTTCAACCTGGAAATTCTTACAGAGTTGTACCAGAAAATGACCTTCCCCCAAAGAGCTCAAATATTCAAGATTTTCCTTCCCCCATCTGCTCAGTTCCCCTCCACAAATCCTCCATATCCTTCCTCCATGTTCTCGACTAAAGGAAACCAGATCATTTCATCCCTTTGTGCCTTGTTAAGATACTATTCTGATTAGTGGGTAGATGAACCCATTCTGGGTTTTCTATCCATCTTCTCTACCGATGAAAAGCCCACCACCCAGTTTGATTTCATCACTTTTCTGGCTGACAATATTCATGAACAGTTCACGAATTTATCCATGGAAGGCATGTTCAGATACTCTTCCATACTGGCGTACTTGTTTTTTTTCTTCCAAGAAGAAAATTCATGTTTTCCATGTAGAAGATGGATGGAGATGGTAGACCCCAGGCAGTGACAGCATGGACCTCCTTGCTCAAGCACAACTCCACAGAGTTCAACTTCAAGGAGTTCATGGATCAGTTCTACCACCCTATGGTAAATATGATAGGGGGCAGGCCCGAGCCTCGGATAAACAATGAAGTTCAAAGGATCCTGCATCTCTCGGATAACACAAAGACGGGGGACTGGTATTTGTATCAAGATTATACCGAGATCAGAGTATACGGGTGTGAGTTGGCACCGTATAATCTTCCCAAGTATCTACCTATTAGAATTTTCTCTTTGGAATACATAAGGCAGATAATAAATTTCGATGATATCCATTTTGTGTCACTCAAGAAAAAGCAACAACTTAGAATCAAGGGGCAGATTGGCTCCTTCATCTGCAACAATCATGGCGCTGGGGAAGAAGCAGATAGGATGCTAAGAGAAATGAAGTTCTCCATGATTTTCCCCTGGAATTATGATCCATGTGGGATCATCTCAAAGATGAGGGTGAAGAACAAAAACGTCCCATATGTTCATGATTCTAGGCCTGAAGTGGAGGAGTTTGCAAATCAAACAGCCTGGGAGTCGAACACATTGGTCGAAGTACAACAGCAGGATCCCCCGTCCACTGTATCTCAAACATCCACGCCACAGGTCCCGAAGGAGAAAAGGCCTCAGGAAGATTTATCTCTGCCTGTCACGGAGGTATCGTTCGAAGAGTTCCATCTGCATACTAAGAGGCCTAAGACTATGCCAGTTCCTGGCCCGATCGGAGAAAAAGAAGCCCCGTCTACAACAGTGACCAAGGTTGATAGGCCACCCTTCGGTTCGAGCCTCCATAAGGGAATAACTTCAGTATTGCCAAAGAAATCCATAGACTCTCCATTGACCACCTAGCCAGGCAAGGTAGGACCAAAGTTGAGTATCTTTGAAAAGTATGAGCTGATCAAGAAAAGGAACCAGACCTTGACCAGCAGTACTTGCGCCCAGTTCTGGAAGTAGATGTCGACTGCACAACATAGGATGTTGTCAGCATTTGACACTGAGAAGGGCAGAATGCATATGGAATTCCTCCAGGCACAAGTACCAGATCCAAAGGTGATCACTGACTACAAGAGGGCCACCTTCAAATTCCAGACGAAGGACGTGCATCTGGCCAATCAGATGGATCTGCACAAGAAGACAGGGGAAATGGTCTTTTACACGCTGGCGCATTCTTCCACTACTGCGTCCAAACTGTGAGTGTCCCTGAACAATGTTCAAACACAACTCAAGTTGGAGAAGATATCGTCCTTTGCTAAGGACAATAGGATCAAGACTTTGGAGGAGTTGGTCCTGAAGATCGGTTACGATCCTGCGAACATCAAAGCAGCTAAGGAAATGATAAATAAGAAGAATGTTGACATAGCCTCCTTGAGGAAAAAAATGAAGCTCCCTCCCACAGAGGATTTGTAGGCGAAAGAGGTAGCAGAGAAAGAAGGAGAGAAAGATGAAATGATTAAGCTACTCATGGAGCAGAACGCACAGCTAAAGGAGATGGAGGCTGAGATGGAAAAACTAGTAAAAGAGAAAGAGTAACTGAAACCAATGGAGGTCATTCCATTGAGACACTTTTACAGGATTCTTGTGTGTATCCACTGGTGATGTTTATCTCTCTAAGTTGAACGTTATTCTCGCTTTGTTATCATATTGTTTTATGATCTAATCTTTAGAAGTAACGAAAGTTGCAGGATTTATCTCGTATACCCTGTTTCTGACTCGAAAGATTTTAGTGTTTTATCTTCCGGTTTTTCAATAAAGAAATTCTTAAGTGATTCTTTGTTGAAATTATCTCTCTCGTCTTTTCTTCTATTCATTATTTATGCTACTGAAAGATCTAGTGATTATATTTTCTCGCCCTGTGAAAGTTTCCCTTTGCGTTTCTGGCTTGGATTTCATATTTTATTTAATACACAGACCCCATAGCCCAATGGATGTGTAGACTATCTCAACCAACTCGAAAAACACTTTAAAAACAAAAACTGACCTATTTATTTACCTATCCTAATATTTAAAATTTGAAACATAGCTAAATCATATAGAGAGATCTCTCTCTGAAATTGGAAGGGCTAGATCCCAACTTCAAAAGCGGTTGGATAAAGTTACCTTAGTAGATTTCTTCTGTTGTCAACCTCTAGGAAATTTACCAAGTGATAACATAGTGGCGACCGTACTGGGGAAGAACATATAAAATTTATAACTTCACATTTTCTTTCCCTAAAAGAAAGTTTGTTCCTAAAAGATTGCAAATTTGAGAAGAAAGTAATGTTTAGAGGTTGATTAAATTTGTACATATTATTTTTTCACTCACAAAACTAAAAAATATATATATATAAGTCAAAAAGAAATCTGGCTCCCAAGAAAGTTTATACTCGATCTCATCCAGACCCAGAACCTGCGATAGTGATAGATAACCCAGAACAGTTGCTCAGGAAAAAGACCATAGTTGAAGGCTCAGTGAGTCATATTCCTTTGCGTAAGTCCCTTTCCTTTTCAGGGGAACCCGTTACCTTCCAAAACCCTGACTTTGACACCTTTCCCCAATAAAGCCTGATTAGAACACTGTCCGATAATTTTGTGACTGGAATCATTTTCGATCCAACCGTTGTGCAACCCCGAACCCCTGAAGTTTTGTCTCCCACTGCTAAATCACAAACCACTCCCTCAGCTCTATCCAGTCCTTCCTCAAGCTCATCTTCAGTCACTTCCTTGCCGATCATCCAGCCTGTTATCCCACCTCCTCCACCCATCATGGCAGCTAGATATGCTCCCTTGGTGTTGGCTACCCCCCTTCATGCCATGCCCCAAGACTATCAAACTAGACTTCCACAGTTCGATGCAACAGGACCTTTGAGTGCACAACAACACGTGAATAAAATGAATGATTATTATGATCTGCATTAAGTAGATGAGGCTGACGTTCAAATGAGATTGTTTTCCCAAAGTTTGACAGGTGACGTTAAAAAATGGTACAAAGGTTTGCGTGCCACCTCAGTCCTTGACCTTACCGCATTCCAAAGGAGTTTTCTAGACAGATGGGAGGTAAAGAAAAACCCTCTCCAAATCTTGTCAGAATACGAAAATATTAGAAGAAATCAAGGTGAGACAGTTTAAGATTACTGCACTCGTTTCAATAACTTGTACAACGCAATTCCAGCTGAAATTAAACCTCCACAGGTTTTGGCATTGATAAAATTCCCGGATGGTTTTGACGCTGATATGTCATACCAACTAAGGGAAAGAAATTCTACCACCCTGGAAGACATGAAGAAAAGTGCAATAAGTGTGGAGGCCAATTTGTTGGCAAAAAGTGCATGACAGAGGTCAGAGAGGAGAGTCACAATTAAAGAGGAACCTTCCACGTCAACCTCCGATTCCAAATTGGATTCCTTGGCCAGAGCAATGGAAAGAATGATGGAAAGACTTACTATGTCAGAAAGGAATCCCCCAAGAGAAAACCCACCAGCTCCTCAAGTTCAGAACCCTAACTTTAGGAGAAACCCTCCTCAAATCAGACAGAGAGATCCTAGGGATCAAAGAGAGAAGAGAGGTCCAGATCAGCAGATCAGACCTCCCCTACAAGAAAATTATGTTGATGAAGGGGAGGAAGTGACTGAGGAACTAGAGGATACTCACATAAATCTCGTCGGAATTCACGATAACGAAGCTATTTTCCTTACCCAAGAAGAGAAAGAACTTTTTCTTCTCAATCAAACAAAAGTAAGTAAAGAATTTGAAGATGCAGAACAACAAGCATTCGAAAATGCCATTTTGGAGGTACATCGACAATATAATTTTCGGAGTAAAAAGATGGAAGGGAGTTCCCCAAAAAAGACGATTGAAACGAAGAAGGTGACCGAAACCAAGAAGGCCTCTGAGCCATCCGTTGAGAAGATTCCTGAAAAGAGCACTGTCGAAGTTCCCGCGAAGAAAAACCTTACTATTCTGAAAAGATTGTCACAGCCCGAGGTTTCACCTACTAATCCACCAAATACTTATGGCCAGAAGAGTATGGTGGATAAACCAGAATTGATGAGCCAAGGCAGAGCTTCTACACCTTTCATCCTTGAGGGGGAATTAGCCAAGGTAAAAATTCCCATTCCACTTTCCGAGCTGATGAACAAAAACGTTTATCGTTCACAGGTGATTAAAGCACTGACCATTGAACCTGACATAGGCATATAGGCCTTAACCATTGGATCAACAAACCATTCTGATACTGTGAACCTTACAGGTGATCAACCTGAACTTATGTTCGGACCTGAAGTAGATGGCCGAGACGATAATGGTGATGTCGCTCCTTTTTACATCAGTCTAAACGTACATGACCTGATCTTGCATAACGCTATGCTGGATTCGGGTGCCTCCCACAATCTGATGCCTAAAGCAGTGATGGAGAAACTGGGACTGGAGGTCACCAGACCTTACAAGGATTTACACTCATTTGACTTCAGTAAAGTTAGATGTATTGGTTTGATCAAGGACCTATGCATCACCTTGGTTCAGATTCCTGCAAAGAGCATGGTAATAGATGTGGTAGTGGCAGACATCCCTCTGAAGTATGGAATGTTGCTATCCCAGTCTTGGGGGGCTAAGTTGAGAGGTACCCTGCAGCTAGATATGTCTTATGCCATTATCCCAGTTTTTGGGCAACAAAGAAGGTTGTACAAAGAAACATTAATGAAATACATGGTCAGTAGCCAAGAAAAACCGCACAACTATCCTCTTTACTTTGTGCATTCCGACTTGGATTCTTTTATCTTGTACAATGATGGTGATATGGGAGAACACGATACTCAGCTATCATAAGATACATCTAGTCAGGATGAAGGCCAAGAAACCATTGAGGTAGCAAGGAAGAAAAACATGATAACTGAAGAGCTACCGACAGATTTCTGGAGCATGGATTTTGATGGAGTAGTAAGCAAAGAAGGAGATGAAGCAGGAGTCTGGCTGCATAATCACAGGAACAGGTATTCCGAAAACCATTCTTACAAATTAAATTTCCAATGCACTAACAATATTGTCGAGTACGAAGCCTTGATGCTCGGTCTGAAGCTTTTGAAAAGAGTTGGTGCTAAACAGATTATGGTAAGAGGGGATTCTGAGTTGGTAATCAAGCAAATAAAAGGTGAGTACGCTGCGAAACACCCACGTCTTAGAGCTTATAGGAATGATGTTCTTGATGCCCTTAGATGTTTCACTGAAGTTGACTTGCAGGTAATGATGAGGGGACAAAACATTCTGGCAGATGGATTGGCTACGTCAACAGCCACATGTAAGATTCCTTTCCGCTCAACTCGCCCATACACTGTTGAGGTGAAGTGTAGACCAACCGTTCCCGACAATATCAGGTACTGGAAAGTGTTTGGTAATGATGATCAAATCAAAGACTTTTTGCAGTGTAAAAATGATTTCGAATGTACAAATATCGATTTAGAGAACGAAGATGAAAATGTAAATAGATCTGATTTTGAAATTGATAGTGTAAATAGCGTAGATTCAGGAGAATTAGGCAATGATGAAATGGATGCCGATATTTTACATTTGAAAAGTAATGTTTTGCCTACGGGCCTAGTTCCGTTAGAGGACTTGTTTGATTTTAACGACGTAGCCAAAAAACCAAAAATTGAAGCCAATGGACAAGAGGTAGAAGACTGTAATATAGGGACCGAGGAGAAACCCAGGATAGTCAAATTGTCCAAATCACTGCCCCCTGAGAAAAAACTCAAATACATTGAGTTGTTCAAAGAATATTCAGATGTCTTTGCCTAGGGTTATGAGGATTTGAAATCTTATGATACCAACATCATACAACATAGGATTCCAATAAAAGAAGACCAAAAACCGTTCAGGCAGAAACTTAGGAGGATAAATCCCAAGTTACTCCCTCTGATAGAAAAGGAAATCAAAAAAATGTATGATGCCAAAATCATAGTCCCGTTGCGTTTTTCCAAATGGGTCTCTAATTTGGTCCCTACGCGTAAGAAATCTGGGGAAATCAGACTTTGCATAGATTTTCAAAATCTAAATAAGGTCTCCCTGAAGGACAACTACCCCTTGCCCAAAATGGACCATATCCTACAAAGGGTGGTTGGATCCAGTCGAATCTCTTTACTGGACGGGTTCTCGGGTTATAATCAGGTCCTAGTTCACCTGGATGACCAAGAAAAAACCGCTTTCACCACACCATGGGGCACTTTCATGTATGTGAAAATGCCTTTCGGTTTAATGAATGTTGGAGCCACTTTCCAGAGAGTGATGGATATCACCTTTGTGGAAGAATCGGGTAAGTTTATTGTCATCTATTTGGACGATGTGACTGTGTTTTCCCGATCTGATGATGAACACCTGCGACACCTCAGACGAGTCTTCAAGAAATGTAGAAGGTTTGGGATTTCTTTAAATCCTAAGAAAAGCCTTTTCGGACTAGAGGAAGGAAAACTGCTAGGACACATCATCTCCAAGGACGGAATCAAAATAGACCCTAGCAGAATCGAGGCCATACAAAAATTAGAACACCCGAGAAACATCAAAGAATTACAATCCTTTATTGAGAGAATAAACTTTCTATGAAGATTCATTCCCAATCTGGCAGAACTCCTCAAAAACATTACAAATATACTAAAAAAGGATGTGAAAATAAAATGGGACTCTGAGTCCAGACAGTCTTTCGAACAAGTCAAATGAGCACTCACAGAGGCCCCTGTCTTAATCAGTCCTGATTTTACCAAGGATTTCTATCTTTTTTCTTTTTCTTCCGAACATACTATAGCAGCTGTATTACTTCAAAAGAACAATGAATGGTATGAACAACCCATATCTTTATTTAGTAAAGCGTTAAGAGACGCTGCTCTGAATTACAAGATAATCGAGAAACAAGCTTTTGCCTTGGTAAAAGCTAGAAAAGATTTTAGGGTCTACATTCTCCATTCCCATACCATTGCATATGTTCCGAATGCGGTAGTAAAAGACATCTTGACCCAGGACAATCTGGATGGAAGAAGAGGGAAATGGATTGTTGTCATTTTAGAATACGACATAGAGATTAAGTCTACGAAACTAATCAAAGGTCAAGGCCTTGCTAAATTAATGGCTAAATCTAATTTCCATGCTCTTAACATTAATTTTTTAGCTGTAGTAGATGCATAGGGCGAGATGGCGACTCCAAGCGTGAGAGAGGTATTTCTCAATTCTCCATGGTACGCAGACCTTATATTCGTTTTGCAAAATTTACAAGCTCCCCCTTGTTTGACTAAGACTAAAGCTAGATTTTTGAAGTTGAAAGCCTTAAAATTATGTATTCTAGAAGGCAATCTGTATTGGAAACATCCTGGAGGTATTCTGTTAAATTGTTTATTGAAAGATGAAACTGACAAAGTGTTACAAGAATTTCATGCAGGAGAATGTGGTGGCCATCTGAACTGAAAGGTCATAGTCAACAAAATCCTCAGGGTTGGTTTCTATTGGCCCACCCTGTTCGTTGATGTACATCATAAAGTGACTGCATGTCATCAATGTCAGATGTTTGAAGAAAAAAGGAAACTCCTTCCTCCCCCCCTGAAACTGATCTCAATTGAAGCCCCTTTCCAGCAATGGGGACTGGACTTCATTGGAGAAATACACCCTCCTTCTTTAGGCCAACACAGGTGGATTCTCACCGCCACAGATTATTTTACCAAATGGATCGAGGCAGTACCAAGCAGGTAATCCACTGACTTTGTTATTATCAAATTCCTTGAAAATAATATCTTGTCTCGCTTTGGATGTCCTAGAAATATTATAATTGATAATGCAACTGCTTTTCGGTTGAAGAAACTCATATATTTCTGCAACCAGTATCACATTGGTTTGGTACATTCCACAACATACTACCCTTAGGGGAATGGGATGGCAGAATCTTCAAACAAAACCTTGGTAAACATCATCAAGAAAACGTTGCAGGAAAACAAGAAATCATGGCATAACAAGTTGGTGTTTTCCTTGTGGGCTGACAGACTGACCACCATGAGGTCAATTGGTATGTCACCATACCAGTTGGTCTATGGCACAGAAGGAGTTTTCCTCACTTCCTTAGGATTCCCTGTCATGAAGTTGCTTCAAGATGTACAAGCCAAGCCCAATGACTCACAGAGAAGGATCAACCAGATGATCCAGTTGCAACAGTCTAGGGAATAAGTTTTCAACGAGACTCAAGTAATCCAAGAAAGCATCAAGAAGATTTTTGACAAAAGAACCAAAGAAGATGATTTTGAGCTAGGAGATTTGGTACTGAGATGGGACGCCAGAAATGAAGACAAGGGAAAACATGGAAAATTTGACAGTCTGTGGAGAGGGCCATACATGATTCAAGCATTCAGGGGAAACAATGCTTTCTTGCTAAACAATGTTGATGGGATAGATTTTCCAGGAGGACCTATAAATGGTAGAATGTTGAAGCACTATGTGCCACCTCAGTAGAGACTCGAGTTTCACTCACCATTGTACATACCATTTTTATTTTTCACCTGCATTTTCTGAGTGATTAACATTAGTCGATTGGTTGAAGCCTGAAGAGAAGGCCCTAAGTTGTTGACCACTGTTCTTCCAATTTTTGAGAATAAAACCAACGAAGGCTACTGAGCAGAAGTTCTTAGAATGAACAAGACCACGATTCTTGGCACTTCACATGGAAAGTACCATCCCCAGGTGGAGCTGTTGTTATCACCCTATAAGTTATAGGATCAACTAGTGACTGGCATACTATCTGTCTCTAGTGTTTTTGTTGACAAATGATTTTTCATTCTGCAAATAATTTGAAAAAGAAAAGAAAAGAAAAAAAGGAAAAAGAAAGAAAAGAAAAGGAAAAAGAAAGAAAGAAAAAGAAAGAAAAGAAAAAAGAAAAGAAAAGAAAAGAGGGCATAAAAGAAATTCAATAAAAGCCCCATGCAATAATAGTAACTTGGTCCATACCTTTCAAGCATGGCCAAGTTCTTTTTAAATTGATGTTGATAGGGTAGTGAATGAATTTGGATAAACAGTTTAATCTTAGCCAAAGTGTCTAGGTTATATTAGTGAATGAATCTGGCCAGACTGTCTAATCTTGGTTAGATAGCCCTAGGGTAGAGTAATTTCTTAACCGAACAGTCTAATCTAAGTTAATTGTCATAGGAAGCTAGGTTAGAATATAAGCTAGTTGCTTTGTTGCTTCATTTCAATAAGAACTAGTTTGATGTAAGTGTTGCGCCATGTTTTAGATGTTTAAAAATGGTGTTGGTCAAGCCCCATGGTGGTGTCCACTTGAAAAACCTTGGAAAAACCCATAAAATGCATTTATTCTAAGTTTTCCCCAGCGCATGTGTTTTCCACTCCCCACTTATGCTCTTTGCACATATTGATGGTCCTGATTGTGGCACCCAGATCTACGGTGTAAATATTTTTCCGGAGCCCCCCG
>ML792550.1:87921-191476 GCA_009831015.1 Picea engelmannii
GAATTGCTGATAAGACCCACGCGCATCTGGATGGCCTAGGATCGAGCGCGCAGATATACGGTCAACATTGGATTACAGACCCCCCCCGTTCATTCTACTTTAATGGAGGGAGGGGGGGGGGTCCAGAATGAGTGATAAAAAGCATGCAAAGATCTGCGGCCATGAAACAAGCACTTAGATCAATGGCCCAAAATTTTTTTTGGACCCCCCTGACAGATTTTCTTTTAATCGAGGGGGGGGGTCCGGAATGGAATCTTCCCTCTGGCGGGCCCCTCTTTATACGTGGCATCAATTTAATGGTCCCGAGTTCCATCACCACCTACTATCTGACATACATTCGTCACATCTTGACGTCACTGTCCACCTTTCTGAAAAAGTGTCACGTTCCATAAACTCATGTCAGTCCTTTCCCCTCAGTCGCTTGTGGCAAGCCCCATCACCATGACTTTTATCCCAATCGATCGCCGCCACATCACTTTTTCGTATTCCCTCAGTTACCGTCACCTGCCATCTCACATCCCAAATGATTCATTGGCCATTTATTACTGGATAACCTATCCGTTATCCAGCTGACCTATCTCCCATGCCGAACGGACACCTGTTTAGTCAAAACTACCCTCATTCTCCCTATTCTCACCATTTACCACTCATCGCACCAGAGAGTTTTTTACACCGTTGACTCCTCCATTACACTCAGTTTCCCTCATCCATAGTCAGTTTCTCCCACTAACATTCTTTGTCTTGTAGGTACTGATTGCAAAAATGGCGCCAAAGTCCAAACAAGCAGAAGGAGAGGAGAATCCGTTTCTCCCACCTCCTGTCGACCTTGACAGGATCCCACTGGTCGACAAAGACCGATTAATCGCAGATACAAAGTGTGATTTTGATTTCGCAGACCTTCAGTTGTGGCTCAAGGAGGTCTTCCTGGACCAGAGCGATGAAATCAGACTCTGGGAGTCCAATTTACCCCTTTACCTCTTCCCTCAAATTCATCATTTTCCAGAGTTTTCCCTCAAGTGCCAAGCTCACTACATTCCCGAGAAAAGAGTCGTCGTCTCCTCATCCGGAGAGGTTCTTTTCCTTGACACACCTGAATCTATTGACCAAATGATGCAAATTCCCCAAGCCGACTCTGTGTCACCCTTCAACTTGGAAATTCTTACAGAGTTGTACCAGAATATGACCTTCTCCCAAAGAGCTCAAATATTCAAGATTTTCCTTCCCCCATCCGCTCAGTTCCCCTCCACAAATCCTCTGTATCCTTCCTCCATGTTCTATAATAAAGGAAACCAGATCATTTCATCCCTTTGTGACTTGTTAGGATACTATTCTGATCAGTGGGTAGATGAACCCATTCTGGGTTTTCTATCCATCTTCTCTACCGATGAAAAGCCCACCACCCAGTTTGATTTCAGCACTTTTTTGGCGGACAATATTCATGAACAGTTCGTGAATTTCTCCACGAAAGGCATGTTTAGATACGCTTCCATACTGACGTACTTGTTCGTTTTCTTCCAAGCGAACAAATTCATGTTTTCCATGCAGAAGATGGATGGAGATGGTAGACCCCAGGCAGTGACAACATGGACCTCCTTGCTCAAGCACAACTCCACAAAGTTCAACTTCAAGGAGTTCATGGATCAGTTCTACCACCCTGTGGTAAATATGCTAGGGGGAAGGTCTGAGCCTCAGATAAACGATGAAGTTCAAAGGATCCTGCATCTCTCAGATAACACAAAGACGGGGGACTGGTATTTGTATCAAGATTATACCGAGATCAGAGTATACGGGTGTGAGTTGGCACCGTATAAGCTGCCCAAGTATCTTCCTGTCAGAATTTTCACTTTGGAATACATAAGGCAGATAATAAATTCAGATGATATCCATTTTGTGTCACTCAAGAAAAAGAAGAAGCTCAGAATCAAGGGGAAGATTGGCTCCTTCATCTGCAACAATCGTGGCGTTGGGGAAGAAGCAGATATGATGCTGAGAGAAATGAAGTTCTCCATGAGTTTCCCCTGGCATTACGATCCATGTGGGATCATCTCAGAGATGAGGTTGAAGAAAAAAAACATCCCATATGTTCATGAGTCCAGGCCTGAAGTGGAAAAGTTCACAAATCAGACAGCTTGGGAGCCGAACACATTGGTCGAAGTACAACAGCAGGATCCCCCATCCACTGTATCTCAAACAGCCATGCCACAGGTCCCAAAGGAGAAAAGGCCTCGACAAGATTTATCTCCTCCTGTCACGGAGGTATCGTCCGAAGAGTTCTAGCTGCATACTAAGAGGCCTAAGACTATGCCAGTTCCTGGCCCAATCGGAGAAAAAGAAGCCCCGTCTACAACAGTGACCAAGGTTGATAGGCCACCCTTCGGTTCGAGCCTCCATAAGGGCATAACTTCAGTATTGCCGGAGAAATCCACAGACTCTCCATTGACCACCCAGTCAGGCAAGGTAGGACCAAAGTTGAGTATCTTTGAAAAGTATGAGCTGATCAAGAAAAGGAACCAGACCTTGACCAACAGTACTTGCACTCAGTTCTGGAAGCAGACGTCGACTACGCAACATAGGCTATTGTCGGCATTTGACACCGAGAAGGGAAAAATGCATATGGCATTCCTCCAGGCACAGGTACCGGATCCAAAGGTGATCACTGACTACAAGAGGGCCACCTTCGAATTCAAGATGAAGGACGTGCATCGAGCCGATCATATGGATCTGCACAAGCAGACAGGGGAAATGGTCTTTTACACACTGGCGCATGCTTCCACTACTGCGTCCAAACTGTGAGTGTCCCTGAACAATGTTCAAACACAACTCAAGTTGGAGAAGATATCTTGCTTTTATAAGGACAATAGGATCAAGACTTTGGAGGAGCTGGTCCTCAAGATCGGTTACGATCCTACTAACGTCAAAGTAGCTGAGGAAATGATAAAGAAGAAGAATGATGACATAGCCTCCTTGAGGAAACAACTGAAGCTCCCACCCATAGAGGATTCGCAAGTGAAGGAGACAACAGAGAAAGAAGGAGAGAAAGATGAAATGCTTAAGCTACTCATGGAGAAGAATGCACAGCTAAAGGAGATGGAGGCTGAGATGGAAAAACTAGTAAAAGAGAAAGAGCAACTGAAACTAATGGAGGTCATTCCATTGAGTGCTATTCCAATTTCAGGAGTGAGCACAACACCAGTGACAGAGGTCCCATCAACAACTCCATTGACATCCCTGGAGAAGACAACCAACCTGGCTAAGTGTATGGAAAAGATGAACCTGCAGGAAACAGAGATCAACAGGCTAAAAAAGGAGATTGAGAACCTTCAGGAGCTCAAATATTCCTTTCAAACCAGCTTCTCCAAGGAAAAGCAGGTGACAGATCAACTCAAATAGGAGTTACAGCAGCTCCGGAAGCAAACAGTGGTAGGAAAAACCTTGGCCAAGGTTAAAGAAAGCGTATGGATAGACATCACTAAGTCCATGAATGAGATATGGCCCATGATACAGATAATGTTTGAGCAGAATGAGTTGGTGCTAAGGAGAAAACAGGCCATCGAGAAGATCAGATCGGAACTGGGAGAGATGACAACACATGTGAACGATATCATCAAGTTCCTCAATTCTAAGACCAAGGAAGAGCTGGAAGAGCTGAAAATTGAAGACAGAACAGAGACAATCCTTAAGGTCAAAAGAGTTTCGACCAAGAGAGGATTAATGCTTTAGCTGGAAGAAAAGGTTCAAACCATGGACCTAGGGGTACAAAGATTTTTTAGTAAGATTGAGGCTCTCCAGAAGAAAGGTCTTCCTAGTCTGAAGGTAATCAATGATAAATTGATGACACTCCCAGACTACAAGAAGAGATTGGTCGATGTATCTAAGGACAGTTCAAAGTTTGCAGGAATTCAAGGGAGCATCACTGGCAAGGCATTCCTAGATTCCCTTTAGTGGGACATCAATATCCAACACAAGATTTGATACATCTTCCTCACCAAACGTACCTTCGCCAAGTACACAGAAATGGACGAAGTGTATCGAAGGCTACTCAAAGTCAACGTGCCCAGTCATCTCCAATGGGAGGAACTCTGTGATCTGATCAAGTAGCAGATGAGCTTTCGCAGTCCAGTTAGTTGTCTAGTCAGATGCGGTCGTGGAGAGGCTTCATCAATGGTCCACCCAGAAATCAACGTGCAATTACACCACATCATCAAGCAATTCCTAGATTTAGGAAATTTGTTAAGATAGTTAGGCTAAAAATAGTTTTAGCACATCCTGGTCATTAATGACATGATTGTTTGTAATTTGAGTTATAAATACTTCACCTTTCGAAGTATTGAGGGTTGTTAATCTTCACACCCTGACGCTATCAGACTGTAATATTTTTGAAGAGATCTTCCATTAATAAAAACGAGACACTTTTACAGGATTCTTGCGTGTATCCACTGGTGATGTTTATCTCTCTAAGTTGAACATTATTCTCGCTTTGTTATCATATTGTTTTCTGATCTAATCTTTAGAAGTAACGAAAGTTGCAGGATTTATCTCGTATACCTTTTTTCTGACTCGAAATATTTTAGTGTTTTATCTTTTGGTGTTTTCAATAAAGAAATTCTTAACTGCTTCTTTGTTGAAATTATATTTCTCATCTTTTATGCTATTCATTATTTATGCTACTGAAAGATCCAGTGATTATATTATCTCGTCCTGTGAAAGTTTCCCTTTGCGTTTCTGGCTTGAATTTTATATTTTATTTAAGACACAGACCCCATAGCCCAATGGATGTGTAGACTGTCTCAACCAAATCGACAAACACTCTAACAACAAAATCTGAACTATTTATTTACCTAGCCTAATATTTAAAATTTGAAACATAGCTAAATCTTATAGAGAGATCCCTCTCTGAAGTTGGAAGGGCTAGATCCCAACTTCAAATGCGGTTGGATAAAGTTACCTTAGTAGATTTCTTTTGTTGTCAACCTCTAGGAAGTTTACCAAGTGCTAACACCTTTTACAATCCTCATTATTCAACGGGCCTACGCAATTCATTTTATAGAGAGCATTCCTTCCTTTGGCATGTGTTTCGATGACACTAATGATACAACTACCATTACTGAGATGTGATCTAATATAAAAAAAGGTTGCAACAATAAATACCACCATAGAGGCACTGAATCCTTGTAGTAGTACATCAAACCCTCTCATCCATGAATTAAGTAGTGTTTCACAATAAATGTTTGCCTTGAATTTAATGCAATCCATTTCAAATATATTTGATCACAATGACAAAAATTTTGATTTATGTATTAGTCTATTTTTTCATGTAGATCTAATCTATTTACCCTAAAACAATTTCTTAGCTAGATATGATCATTTATATAGTTTAGATCAATTGATATCTTCTATGTGTAGGAATTAGGTTTCTTTTCAAGAAACCCCTAACCAATGTGCATAACACCCCCCCCCCCCCAAAAAAAAAAAAAATTACCTATATCCATAATTCGATTAAAAAATAACTCTCCTTCAATGTGATAGGATATTGATCAACAAGTGAGTCCCTCGTGCCAGTGATACCTTGGAAGGAGAAGTAATGTTCCATCCAATTAACACATCTTGTGGGATCAAAACCATCAAAATTGTTCATATCTACTTTAAAATATATAATTATCCTAAAGAGGTGATCTATTGTGATTCTATTCATCTCATGAAATATTCTTTGAAATCAATCCCATGGGGTTGGAAGTGAGCTATCAATAGATTGTGTTGTTGATGCATGTCTACTAGCAAAGAAATCTTTCTTTTGAGGGATTCAAGCTTAGCAACCTATGTGTTGAAAATTGAATCGATTTTGGAAACCTTGGAGTTAATTTGATTTCATTGGTTAACCAATAGAGTAATTTTTTTATGCAAGGTCATTTTTAGGTGGTTTCCATGGAGTCCTTGGTTCCACCAAAAGGCTTACCAACGAATTATACCAATGTGATCAATAGACCGTGTAAATATTACTTTGAGATAGGTCACCCACAATGGTATAGGTGGGTCCACACATAAAGTGTTACTTGAGAGTTGTACCAATGTGATCAATGCTACATAATGAATATTTTAAGGTAGGTATCCCACAATGGTATATATGTTAGTGATATATTTAAAAACAAAATTGTAGGAGTGTTACTCATGTCTTGGTAGATCACTACACTGACAAAATTCCTATTTTCTTTATACTACAACAAAAAAAACAAATTTCCAACTACTTGTTTTGTAGTGGCTAGAGTTAGCAAGGTCCTAAGGGAAAAGGAGCGTCAAGTGTCATACCTCTCTAATATACCTAATGGTTTTCAACAATATTACTTAGATTAATATTTTACCATGCCAACTAAGAAAGATAGATTGTACCCTTAATATCCATACTACTTGATTCCTTGGTACAAAAGAGTGATTTTCCCAAGCATTAAAGAAATTTTGGGGTGAAAAAATGGTCTAAAGAAAAACGGCTATCAACATCAAATTTAAGATAACCAATATGATTCAAGATGACGATGTCAACCATAAGGTTAAACATTTTTAGAGGGAAAGAAAAAAACTACTTTATTTAATTGTATTTCCAACTTACATCCTTATAGTTTCACTCAAATGTCTCACATGCACAATCAAATTATGCATCCAACGAGTACTAACTCTACATACTTTTAATAGATTCACGGTGAGATAAAATATAAAGAAACATGTTTTTTTGTGTATTTACGACTTATATCAATGTGGATATATTAAAAGTATGAAGAGTGGGTACTTATTGGATGAAAAATTTAATTCCACATCTAAAGAGTGCCTACACTTGAAATTTGAGTAGACATGTAAGGAGATGAGTAAAAAATACGATAAAAAAAAGTTGTTTTCTTTCTTTCCCTTTTGAAAATTCATAACTCATATTTTGTTATTTTAACTATTGTTTTATTATTTTCCTTAGGAGGCCCATTTTATACCTCAAAGTTTCTCTAATTTGTGTAGTTCTCATTTTACTATAGCAATAGAATGATGAGAGGCGTATGTAAGGTTAGTTTCAAGTGTTCTTAAGGGACTTTTGATGTACATGAAGATACATGGAAGATCATATCTATAGAAAAATTCTATATAATGAAGTACTACTTGAATGGGTACCAATAGATGTATACAATGTTATACAACTAGGCGACTCCACTTGCATTAATTTCATGTATGCTTTGAAGACTTTAATAAACCTATGTAATAAAATAAATAGTAACATACTCTAAAAAACTTAAGAAAAAAAATGGCACACACACAATACATAAGATTACCCTAGAAACCATTAACTAGGAAAATAAACGAACTTGAGAGTTGCAACCCTCTCTTTATCCTTGTATCAACTTCACCATTGACAATACAATATATAGATATTCCACGACATCCAAAACCCTAATCCATTAGATTATATTACAACCTTATTTCCTTAACTAGAATTAATTTACAATGGGCCAAAATAAGACCAAAAAATACTTTTGAGGGTGATATCCCCTTGTGCCCCCTCCCACCTTAGCTGAGAGGATCACAATATCCTTGAACCTCCTTTTCTTTGGGAACCTATAAAAAATACAACATATGTCAAAAATTATTTCCCAACTGCATTTTTACCCACTAAATGAGAAATATCTATGTTTAAAGATGCTAGAACACGTCTCTATCCTAAAATAAATTTCTAAAATTTGAGCATGTGATGGAATAGGAATGAGCTCTAATAGAACTTATAATTCATGCAACTAGTAGAAATGATTATTGATCAATTATTCAAGAAATATAAGATGTACAAAATAAAATAAGAGAAATAATGATATAGAACCTACTGAACATAACCATTGTATTGATATTTCACAAAAGATAGATAAATGTTTGTAATTCTTTTCAAGGGTAAACCTCATTTTAGGAGAGATCTGATACATACTATCTCTATAAATATTTTTTCTCTGGGAATTTACTAACTACTTGTGATCCCATCACTAATGAGTACCATTACCCCTGATTTTGATAGGGGGTAACCCTAGTGAATTTCTTCATTGTACCCGTTTGTATTTTTTGGATGTAGACAACTAGGGTGCTTAGTTATTTTTAGATATATTGTTGAGCTAGAGGACTTGATGGCATGTTGACTAATAATATGACAATTGAAGCACCCTAGGGTTTGAGGATGGAATTGGTTTCATTCACATTTTTTTACATCCTCACAGTTCCCAATGAAATTTGCATTCAACAAGGTAATTTACATTTCCCAAGGCATTGGTAAAAACAAATTTTGGATATTTCTACATGCATGGATATTCTCTTCACATGCCACATTGAAGATCTTGGAATACCCTTCTACTTTATCACTTTTTGACATATTAGTTACTTGATATGAGGGTGGCCCCTACATATGGATGTCATACTAGTCATTAGAGGGTCTCATTACCCATTCTTGACGTGGAGGGTCACTTTCCATCATTTGCGGAGGTTCCTTTCTTGGGATATGGACATGATCTTCACTTGGAGACATCACACATTCTTTTTGGAGATAATTTAGAGGAGGCCATCCACTTACATATATTTATTTCATTATGTGTGGAGCCTCTTCTCATTGGAGGAATCATGTGCCAAAGATGGAGGACCCTAGGGGATTTACATTGAACTTTTGTGTAATATTTTTTATGTTGAACATGACTTATGAAGCTATTTTGGAGGAGCCCCCCCTTTGGAGGGTTTTATGACATGAGTTTGAGGACATTTTTTCCTTGAAATCCCATACATCCACTTTTGAGAAAACTTAAAGGGGTTGAATTACACGTTTTGAGGAGTTGGTGGAGCATCTACACGTTTTGGGGGCCTTTGGAGGCTAACATTCCATCTTGAAGCCACTTCATTTCTCAATTAGTGGGGCCATCCCTTTCTTGGGGTGATATTTCACTTGGATTATTGTACATGTGGCTTGACCACTTTATTTTGTATTGTTGTTTAGAGTAATTAGTTGTAGGAGAATTGTATTTTACTTCTCTTATTCCTAGATCTAAGGAGTCACATGAGATGATATTATTTGATTGTAATGGAAGGTGAGAATCACTCTATAAATATATGTGTCCTTCCTCATTTTTAATTGTGCTGGAATTTTAAGGCTCTCACTCTTTGGAGCCTAATTGACATATCTTTTCTTGGAGCATATGGTTGTGTAAAGGATTTTATGTTTGTGAATGATTGTTGTCAGTTCTTAAAGCTTTTGTATATTGGTTTTATATGGTGCATAAGGATTAATGGTGAAATGATCAATTCTTCTACAATTCTTCAAGATTGATCCATTTGAGGGATAAGTCTACCACATGGAAGGAATATGTCCTAGGGTTTTTTGCTTCCTTCTTCCTTTGTTGTTTTCATGATTATTTGGTGTCTTGCTATGTTTTTTCTTTGGTTCCCTAGCAAGAAGTATTAACTAAATTCATCAAATCATAGTTTATCTTGCTGGTGTAGGTTTTCCATTAAGGTTTCGTTCTTGTAGACCTTGAGATTCATTTTTTATCTTGATTGGGTGAGGGATTACTCTCCCTCTTAGTTATAATCTCAAAACCATAATCCCTAAAGGAATAATCCAATTCTTTGGAGGGTTTCTTCTTGACCTCATAAACCATTTTATTCACCTTTATTCCATTGCCCTAATTTGATTCATCTCTATCTCCTTCCATCACTTATTCAAAACCCTGAAACTCCATTTAACTGAGACCACTCTCAACATCACCTTGTGCCTCATTTATTGGTATTAGTAATCCTACTAGGAACACCCCCTTGAGATGGATGAGAGCCAACCTAAAGTGCATAGGATAGGTTACTGAGATAACCATGGTGACATTCCTAATAATTTCCATTGAGTTGTACCTTCTTAACTAAATTTTTTATTGTTAAATACAATTTGAGTGGTAACAAGTACCAACAACTTAAGGGTCATTATTTAATAAAGATTATCATTCTACATTGCGTAACTACCAACCAACTACTTAAGAAAATTTATTTAAAAAATATGTCATTATATATTAATTACTAACTCCTAAATAATCCAAAATAAGGAGATTAGGGTATTGCCCTAACAAAAATGAATCTACATACAATTATCTACAATTATCCCCGGATGGGGTGTTATCATACTAATCATGACTATACAACTGTTTGCCTTGTGCGTTGACACCCGGCACTCCTCACTCCTCTTAAGGCTAGTGGTTGGAGTATGTTATATCATACAAGCTGGGTGCATTAACCAACATTTTATTCAGCAGTGTAGTTAATATGAGGGTCAGTCTTAAGTGCGACATCCGAGACGACGCAGAGTCTTGGGGTTACATGGTGGAATGGGAAGAGTGACCATCAGAGATTGTTAATAAAGAGGCCAATGCACTTCCAAATATTGATGTGGAATGTAGTTAAGTACAAGCCTATTGCAACTTCGCCTCTAGGAGAAGGTGAAGGATCCCAGGATCCCCTCATTATACTTTGATTTTTGGAAATAGAAGGTATTACAATCTTCTAGTTAAAAAAAAATAAAAAAATACATACAATTATACTAAAATTAAGGTTTTCAATCAAATGATCAAAATTATCAAGCAATTTAGGGAAAAAATAACTGCAAAGTTAGTAACCAAAGCCAAAAAGATATGATTATATGATTGTTTTATGTAGTACATTATTTTGTGAATATGAATATATAAAAATGTTAAAATTTCAAATTGAAGAATTTAAAATCATTAAGCACTTTTTAAAAATAAAGTAATTTTAAAAAATCACTCTACATTTCAGTATTGGGATATGATGTGCAGGATGATGTTCTGATGACGTGGGAGATGATGTTGTCATGATGTGGTGATGATGTTTTCACATTAACATTACTTTTACATCAATTTTAGAAAATAATAAAAATAAAATTAAAATCTTATGAATTTAAAAAACAATTACATTCACTTTTATATATAAAAATATTTATGTAGTATAGTATTTTGTAAAGATAAATATCTAAAAATATTAAAATATCAAATTGAAGTATTCAAAATCATTAAACAATTTTTAAAAATAAGAAGATGATATTGTCACATGTTTCTCAACCTCACATATGTATGTGTATTAATTTCTTCATATTAAATAATAATAAAAAAAATACACCTTAAAAAATTTCATTTCTCTAAATATTTAAAAAATCCAAATTTAAAATGAATACAAACAAAATTTGTAGTGAATATAGATTTTTAATAAACTTTAAACCATATAAAATTTGTAAAATTTGTATATGATAGTGAATATAGATTTTTAATGAACTTTAAACCATATAATTGGTTTAAAATGCACGTATAACCTATATTTAAAATGTATAAAACAAAATTAATTATTTACAATTTGTTACGAAATAATAATTGAAAACGATTATCTCAATTTTATAACTGTTATATAAAAATTAGTATATGAGTTGAATCTTCTAGTATTATTTAACATTTTCTATTATTAATTAGAAAAATAAATTAAAAATATATACTACGATAATTGCTATATATAAATTCTATTTAAAAATCATTTATGTATTATTGGTCTCAATATAGACACAACGACCATGTAAGCATATTGAAGCGTACTCGACCTTGTCAGCATATTTAAAACAATGGAAATAAATATTAAGCCAATAACAAAGTGGTTTTAAAATATTAAATTGAATGACAAGGTGATTAATGCTAATGCTTTTCATCTTTACTATTAAAGCCATATAAATAATAAAAAGCTTTTAAAATAATACTATATATTTTAAAAATTAAAATATATAAAAATATTTATTAGTTAAAAGTTTAACATGTCATTTAATGTTGATAATGATAATGATTAACTTCTACTAGTGATTACTTGTAATTTTTTAAATTTTTTAATACTAATAGTAATATTTTTCATTTTTACTACTAAAACTATATAAATAAGAAAAATATTTTAAAATAATATTATCTATTTTAAAAATTAAAATACATAAAAATATTTATTAGTTAAAAGTTTAACATGTCATTTAATATTGATGGTCCACTAGTGATTATTTGTAATTTTTTAAAAATTTTAATTTAATATTTTCTCCTCTCCCATCCTTCAATGCAAGTTTCTTCTCCATTGCTATCATTACATATCTAATGTATAAGAATAAGTTAAAAAACATGGAAAACAAGAGGCTTCCTAAAATTGCTTCAAAATTCTTGACTAAACTATTGGGGAATCATGGAAGACATCATTTTGCAAAAGAAGGATACCCTAATCTAGAAGATCAAAAGTATCTCTTTGTTTTGACAAGTGTAAACAAAAAACTAAACATTGCTAAGATAAGAATAAATTCTCATGAGCTCCATAGTGAAACTCGCGTGTCAATTCCTAAAATGCTTTGGGATGAAAGAGTGTGTCACTTTTGTGACACAAAGAAAGTTGAAGATGAAAAGAACTTTATTTTAGATTGTTCAACCTATACCTAGATTAGATCTCAATTTCAAAATATTTGTCACACTACCGACCTTCCTAACATTTTAACTCAACAAAACTATGGTGATCTTGGAAAAATTCTTTTAATGCTTTTCGAGCTCACAAACAAAATTATAAAGAATTGCAAGTAATCTCTTACCCTCTTAAAAATTAAGCATCATCATCATCATCATCATTTAAATAAAAACAAATATATTGATTATCTTTTCAATAATTACTATGGTGATCTTGGAAAGCTTCTCTTAATGCTTTTCAAGCACACAAACAAAATTATAAAAAAATTCAAGTAAACCCTTACCCTCTTAAAAATTAATCATCATCATTTAAATAAAAAAATAATATATTGATTATCTTTTCAATAGTTATAATTTTATATCACTTTATCAATTTACATCTATCTAAAATAAATAACAAATTTACATATTTTTTTAGTTTAATTTAAACTTTAAATGAAAAAGCCTAATTTTATTAATGAAATAAATACAATACAATGAAATCATCTACCAAATTTTTGTTTAGGTTTTTATTTTATTATTGCTTAGTTTAATATTTTTTTTTAAATATTTAAATAAAAATAAGGTTTGTGTCTAACATGAAATGATTTTTTTAGCAAGAATCCTAAGACATAAATCTACATAAAATCATTATTTTTTGTTGTTTAAAATCCATTTTTAAATGCAAAAATGGATTGAGCATACTGAAAAACCCCTTAGAACACTAAGATTATACTTAAATAATCACTCAAATTTATAGATCTACAATTTCTCTGAAAATATCCCCATTTTTTTTATATATTATTTTGTTATTTTACATTTATTTCAAATAATATATTTATTTAAATTAATTTTATTAAAGAAAACGACATCTTTTTTTAATTAATGAGTAAACACAATCCAAAGAAATCATCTACCAATTTGTTTTTTCCCTTTTAATTTTTTAAATAAAATAAAATAAGATTGGAAACCATCCCACTTTATTTTATGTTTTCATTTTATTATTTCATTTAATTGTAATTTAGTTTAATACTTTTATTAAATATTTATATATAAAAAGAAAAAAAAAATTATGGTTTTACATTTATTTAAAATAAATAACAAATTTTCATATTTAATTAATTTTATTCTAATTCAATAGAAAACGACAACATTTTATTAATGAAATAAACACAATCCAAATAAATTATGTTTTTTTCTATAGAATAAAATAAGACTATAAGGAGTTTGTACCAAAATCGTCATCAAATTTTGAAGGTTTGTTAAGGTGTTAATTTATTGTTTCACTTATGTGAGGATTAAATATATATAAATTTTAAATTTAAATATGATTTTTTATTAAATATTAATTGAGCTTAATTTGAATAATTGAAAAGAGAAGTGTTATGCTCTCTACTTAACATATAATTTTAATTTATGATTTTATGAATAATATAAAATGAATATCCATTATCCAATCTAAGTTCTCATATTCAAGAATATAAACCATAACAAAATAATAAAATTTATTATTTTTGAATATAAATCGACTAACAAAATATTAAACTATAATTTTCAGGAAAATATTTATTTCATTTGTTTTAAAAAAAATTCTATTTTTTTTTTATTTTAATTTTTTTTTTAATATAAACCAAAAAAAATATTATATTTATGAATATAAATCCACTAACAAATATTAAACTATAATTTTTGAATTAAATACTTATTTAATTTATTTAAAATATATATATTTTAGAAAATGAACATACTAATGTGTATTCTAAATTGGATGATTATAATTAAAAAAAATTATTTTAAAAAATGAACATATTAAATATAAATCTGTGTATTCTAAATTGGATGATTATGCATTTTAAATTTGATTATGTATTTAAAAAAAATCATTTTCAATTAATTTTACTATTTATTTTTTAGAGGAAATAAATATATAAAAATAATCCTACACAAAATTAAAGTTTATAAAGAGATATTTATATTCATTTTTAATAATGAGTAGATACTAAAAATTATAATGTATTTAACCAATAACTATAGTGATTATTGAGCAACTATTAAAAATATAAATTGTTGAAAAGTAAATAAGAGAAACAATGGTATAGAAATTTTAGAATATAATACTTTTATTAATCTTTCATAATAGAGAAACTAATGTTTATTAGTCTTTTTAGGAGGAAATCTCCTTTAAGAAAATATTCAATAGAATAACATGTAGCAAACCATTCCATAATCTACTATTTTTAAAAGTAGCAAACCATTCCATAATCTACTATTTTTAAAAGTAGCAAACCATTCCATAATCTACTATTTTTAAAACAGTTTTTCTCTAGGAAAACTCTAACTACTTGTGGTCCCATCATTAATAAGTATCAATCACTTATTAGGCCTTATTTAATAAAGAGGAACCTTTTACATTGAGTAACTACTATCTAACTACATAATAGACCTTATTCAAAGAATATTTCCTTGTACATTAATTACTAACTCCTAAGTAACCCAAAGTAGGGAGATTAGGGTAGGTCCCTAACAAGACCTCCCCTTCAAGAGAAATGATTTAATCAAGTAAGGAGGTGCAAAAACTACTTTAAGATCATTGTTGTTTCCTAAGCGACATCATCCATCTATGTACCCTTCCATTGGATTAGGGTCTCTCAAATTGTGAAATGGAATAATCAACCTTTGATCAACATACTCCTATGGTCACTATTGCCTCGAGTTGTAACCAATTGTAACCCTCTTCTTCAAGTTCTAAAAGGAAAGTGTAAACTAGACAATTTCTCCCCACAACCTTCTTTGAACAAGACACATCAAATATAGGGTGAATCTTAGAATGGGCTAGAAGATTTAATTGATAGGTAGTCAATCCAATGCATTGGAGTATGTGACAGGTAGTTCATCCAATGCACTGGAGTATTTGACAGGTAGTCAATTGAATGAATTAGAGTATTTGATATATTCATTAGACAATCATTAGGATGATTTAAACCATTAAAATCAAATATGGATTTATGGTAGGTATATTGATTGTGAAGTTATCTTTATCATGATATGTAGTTTTTTTTTTTTTAACGGGTGTTATATGACATGTCTCATGGTCAATGAAGATTAAATTTAGTGAGTGGTATGCGCCTAATATTTTGATGTTGTGAAGGATGATCTAATGGGTGATGATGCAACAAGTCATTGTAAGTATATCACACTACATCATAGTCATTGTGGTGATGGGGAAAAAATGTTCCTACATGATCGATGACAAGATGCAATCCAAGCAATGCATACTCATTCTAAAATTCCTAATTAGCCACAACATTATCTCCAACTAGGATGACATCAAGAATATCTAGCACCACACATTCAACAATGAGTTATAGATCACCCCTAGGGACCACTTTATTTCAATGACAAAGCCTTCAGTGAACCCTAAGGCCCACTACTTAAAGATGATGAAGATAATATTTGAAACATTTAATAATTTTTTAGCCACCTATACCAACATCCAAGTTGTTAAAAATTTGTCACAATATATCTTGCAATATTCTTAAATATTTTATTATTCAATTTATTTCCTTAGGTCTCAAATTTATTGTCATTGGTTTAATGTTTAAATTTTTGGAAATGACTAAAATCCAAAATAAAGAACGAGAAAATGAACACACTAATAACACAAATGAACACGGTATGTGACCGAGAAACTCGATATTGGAGGAAACCCAACTAGAATGTGATGCCTATGCTCTTATTTATTTTCTTAGTTATGAAAATGCAAATACAAAGAAAGGGGCACTCACTATGAAGTTGTCTTTGACACTATGGCTTGAATGGATTCTATAAAATCTTCTTCGTCCCCTATTATGCTATCAAATCCAAATCCTAGGCACTATACTCAACTATGGAACAAGTACAATGCTAAAAGAATGGAACCCCCTATGTTTCTAGTGGTCCAATATTTAACATAGTCTAACAGTCATCTAGGGTTAGGGCTTTTCATGCATCAACCCTTAATTAGTGTTAAGGTTTTAGAAATTCTAGAATATTCTTGAAATTCCACATGTGACTAAACCCACGTGTAATAATGGGGGTTGATGTGGCATACACTCAATACCATAGTGGTTAACAAGGTAGGTCAACTTACATGACACATAATTTTCACATACAAAATCCGATTGAGGTGATTTTCACACCGTTGGAAAGATATTGGTGTGCGGAAAAGAGTCAATGGATTGTGAGCCATCTTCACAAAGTTTCACAACAAAAAGTGTCATTCGATTCCTCAAACTGTCTCTAGAAGGTTTTGGACCACAAATTTCCATATTATGACCTACTAAAATGGGCCCCATAAGCTAATTCCTCTATTTTTTTCACCAAAGTAGAAATATAGATGAAAAATTATATAATGATCAGTTATAGATCAGATACCTAATTGATTCATTTAATTAATAAATCAATATCTTTGATTATGATGAAATTATTTAATATATAAACAACCAAGTGTCCATGAATAACATTGTGATTTAGCAGTAAAGACGATGGTATGTTAGACCACTATGAATGTTTAATTTCCTCAAGACATGAATAAGAAAAGGATACCATGTGCAAGACCTATATTGTTTTTTAAGTGATAGTCCATGTCACAATGGTTTATTCGAATGGAAATGTTTGCATTAAAATTTTAGTCTGTGATAGTCATCTCAATTGAAAAACTAGGTCATTTGTAGTGTCTAAACTTTTCAAGATAATTTCAATGCTCCTACCAATTTTAAAATAATCACCTTAAACCAACAAAAAATTGTTCCTAAACTCTTCAAGATAGTTGTAATTCTTCTACCAAGTTTAAAATAATCACTTTAAACCAAAAATTGGTGCTAAAACTCTTCAACATAATTATAGTACTTCTACCATGTTTAAAATGACCACTTCAAACAAAAATATAAATAAGAGTTTATTAAATGATGAACATGCTACATTCCTTCCACTTTATTTTCTATGTATATCTCTTATATATATATTCCTAAAATAATTACAAGTCAAAAACAAATGTAAATTATTACATATATTAATACAATTAATTTTAAAAACACTTATAGTGAGAAACGTTTATATTTGTTTTTCCATGTGGGGGTTCAACAACAAGAGCATTCTATAGACACATTTAAGGGCACAACATGTTAGTCGCAAGGAATTAAACATGGGTGGGGAGGGTAACAATCATTCCTACCAACCACCCAAGCTATATCCAATGAACATTTAGAAACTTTTATATACTTCTAACAAATTTAAAATAATCACTTCGTATTAAAAAAACTATGTTTGCATTCTCTAAATTTTTTTATGATAATTGCAGTGAATTTACCAAGATTAAAATAATAGATTAAAAAAATAGTCTATTAAATAATGAACACACTACATTCTCACTTTAAACCAGAAAAATAAAAATATTAATTTCAAGTGTGATACTTAAACTCTTCAACCTAATTGTAATGTTTATGCCAAAGTATATCTATATCTATATCTATATCTATCTATCTATCTATCTATCTATCTATCTATCTATCTATCTATATATATATATATATATATATATATATATATATATATATNTTTAAACCAGAAAAATAAAAATATTAATTTCAAGTGTGATACTTAAACTCTTCAACCTAATTGTAATGTTTATGCCAAAGTATATCTATATCTATATCTATATCTATCTATCTATCTATCTATCTATCTATCTATCTATATATATATATATATATATATATATATATATATATATTAAATCATTTTTTTTTTGTAAGTTAGAAGAGTTGTATTAGATCTTGTAGTAAAAGAAATTACAATTGTCCATCTCTACTGATCAAATATGGCAGCAGTGCCATGGTGGGAAACCACAATTTCCACTTGTCCAAAATAGAGGAATAAAATATGAAGAAAAATAAAACTATGTTGCCATGCAGGGCATGGTTCTGATTGCTAAGACGAACATAAAAACATAGACCAGACACCCCAGAAGTGGTTGGCCTCCCATGGCTATCGAAATAAAACAAAAATCATAAACCTGAAGCATGCTTAAATAAAACCTGGATCGAGCATTGGTCCAACGAATGCTTGGTGCCCCTATGATTTTCCTTTGTCGAGCCTATCTCAGTTTGAGATGGCTTGTCGAAGGTCCTGTAGGAAGGAAATCATGAGATCCACTCGAATCCAACGTATGGATTCATTGAATTGAAGCTCACGTAAGGCCGTATTGACATCCCCTAGACCTCTCTTAAGGTCATTCATGGAATCCATGTTTTTTGATCTGTCTGCACACATGTCACAAGAAGAAGGGAGAGGGGGGGACAATGGAGAGTTAGAGGAAGAGGATGGAGAAATGGAGGGAGCGGAGGAAGTTATAGGGGATGGTGGAGGAGGGTGGCGAGGGGGAGAAGGCGGTGGTGGAGGATGGCGAGGAGGGGAGGGGGTTGGAGGTAAAAAGTCAAGTGAATTGTCGTAGTTGGAAAACCATTCAATCCTACATGCATAAGGATTTGAGAACGGGGAGAGGTCCGGGGTGGTCTCACGAAAAGGTTGTGCAGGAGAGGGAGCTGCTATAGGATTCAATATGGGGATGCCATCATTTTCAGGGGGAGAAATAGAAGGAATGTGTAATGTACCTCATATTTATCACATTTTTTAATTTTTTTGTTTACAAGTTTCTTGGGAGAAGAAGGAGAAGCTCCTAGTTATGTGACTCTACTGTCGTCTTGATTATGAAATTCTATAATAAAAACCTACTAATTGTAATTCTCTCTATAAAAAAAAACCTTGTTATAAACTCCTAGACTTCTTCTTGCCACTAGATATCCTATCTATGTCATGAAAAGAAAGGTTATAAGGAAAACCATCAAGGCCTTTAGCATGCCCCATTCTACCTTTAATATTTACACAAATGCATATAGGTTACGCATACAAGGGTAGTCTTACAATACATGTTACAACTCATTTTAATTTAACACATAGCTCCATGTCCGCATGCAAGTTCACTTAATGGTGTTATCTTAGGAACTTTAACTAGTTCTCATCCATAATGGACATGGAGTCAAGTTTTTCCTTTACACCAGGTAGTTAACCTAACTACCAAGTCTCAGTTATGTTTTGGTTCTTGAAATTGGGGTTGAAAAGGCAATGAAAGTACTAGACCCAAATTCCAATGAAATCTCGACAACTAGGATCTGACTGTTGTCTCGGACTAATACAGAGGAGGTGAAAATGTTAACCTGAGTCATGACGGTGTCCAATCGAGATATTCCTTAAGTGGAAGAGATGGTTTTTATGTTGCAATAGTTAAAGCTCTGTACTACATTAATGGTCGTCCTATGAAATTTCTTTATGTTTACTGGGCTTCATACCCGAAGCGTCACACTCACCCTGCCATTGTCACATGGCTAGCCGTCCTCTGCACTCCCTGCATTTACTATGAGATGTCAATGCACCGATTAGGGTTGGAGTAAGTTCACAGTTTGTCATTCATGTGTTTTGCGAAGAGGTCCTTCCTACCATAGTTTTCAGAAGCGAAGAATGGGAGGGATGGTGGTTGTTTCCATAGTGTAACTCATGCCACAGTCCGAAACACTGGTGAGTTCTTCCTTAACATAATCCCGAGATAGATAATAGTATGGAGGTGTAATTTTTCAGAAGGACGTTTAAGTATTTTATTGTTTTGTTAGTTACCATCATGTCTTTTATTCCTATTGTGTTCTTCCTTTGATTAGTCATTTGGGAGTTCTCTATAGTAGTTATCAGGTATTTCAGAGTTAGGGTTACTAGATAGCATATGCTACCCCTCAAGTAAGCTTTCGTTTAATAGAGGGAGGATATAGTTCTTACCATGCATCTCACTGAGAAATACCTAAGGTTTTCTATATCTGTCGCTTTTTTTTCATTATTACTATTTTCGTTTTCCTTAAACAATCTCACCGAGAGATGTTGTCCCTGTGAATACTTCATCGATGGGGACTCTTTCTGTTTGGTAGGGTAATATGTTACATTCTATCTATTTATATATTCTATAAATCTATCAGATTCGCGGCTGGCCTTTACTATTGTTATTTGATTTACGTGCTTCTGTCTCCGTGATACCTCGGTCAACTTATTGGGAGTCCTACAACATGATATTTTGTGTCTTGGAATGAACCCTTGTCACCTTTACGGGTGACGATTCATTTCCATCATCTTAATACCATAACACGATGAATTTGTTCTTACTGTTGAATTTTACTTACTCGTTACAGTTTGGTTCAGGATTGATTTAAACTTAACTTTTAAACATGTCCATATTCTGTATGAAAAGTTTGTGTTACTCTTTCAACATTCCTCTTGCGTTAACTTTGTACAGTTTACAAGATAAGGATTTTCTCTATTGATTAATTCTTAAGAGAGGGGGTTTGGTAAAACTTGTTACCGTCACTAATGATGGGCCATGTTCTTGCGAGGACCCATCAGATATTGTACTACACCTTCCTCCCTTGGCCCAAACCTCTAAGAATATGATGCAGGAGCATCGCTACTACCAAAGAAAGCGTGGAGCCAACGCATGTGTTTTTAAACACATGACATATAAGCTTGATAAACTTTTTGAATTTTCATTAAAGATGAAGCGCCATATCCTTCAAGGAAACATTTATGAAGGAGCGCCTTTAGTATGATGTATCAGACCTCGAGCCATACGCTCTTGTCTGAAATAGATAGGAGGCATTTATTAGATTTAATGCAGGTAGATAGATGTTTAAGTCTAGATTAGACAGTTTTAGAGTCTGATAGGGAAAACAGATATAGACACCCTCACTTGTACATTTTAACATTATTCAAAATCAAGCATTCAGGAGAGAAGAGCAAGCAGAGAATTTGTGAAGAATAGCCATGTATAGATGTTTTTGAATTAATAGAAGAGAGCCTTTGATTCAATTTCATGGTTGGTTGTTGTTTCTCTGTGTATGTTGTTTATGTGCTCATGAATGTTTGCTTTCTGGTCATGCAATTGCTTTGATATGTTGTGCATGTGATTCAGAGGTTTTAACTGAAGTCTGAGAGAGAAAAGAATAAGTTTCAATTGTTTCTCTAACTGAACCCGAAGATTCCTGCAAAGAGTGCAGTCGAATTCATCTGCATAGAGTTCGATGATGAGGATTCAGTAGATTAATAATTATTCTCATTCACTCAGAAGTCTCAAGGGTTTGTAGAGGTTGTGCTGGGAGAGCACACAGGAGGATTCAAAAGTCTCAGTAGTTAATCTGAGCAAAGGAAGGCAAAGATTACTGTTGCGGAAGTGCACAGAGTCTGAAAGAATCAACACTTAGGAAGTTGTTGAAGGTCGGTCACGAGTAGTGTGCACAAATTCTCTGAAAGAATCATAGGTGACAAGCTCATGAGGGATAGTTCCTTCGAGATACCATGGAGGATAAATTAGGAGAGATTCGAGTAGGAAGGAGCTACAAGCGCAGGCTTGGAGAACAAGTCTCGGTAGAAGCACTTAGTCGATTTTGAGAAATCTTCAAAAGGAAGAATCAACGGTCAGGATTCACCGAGGGAGATAGTGAAATCCCGTCAGTCGTTAGATCCCTGTAATTTGCACAGGGTTTAAGTCTGTAGGAGCCAGAGGGGGAGTCCTGAAAGGAGTTATCAGTATATTGGCGTCTTCGGGTTTTCATAAGGCTGAGAATCGAGACCTTCAAAGTCCCGAATTCCCGAGGATGGATCTCAGTCGTTGATCTTGGCAGGGACACGTGCCAAGGAGCCAGGGAACCATCGGAATTCGGTTCATCGGCATTTCGAGGTTTTCAATTGAAAAGAACCCTTGCATATAGAAATCGTGATGGGTGATTTCCAAACAGGAGGATCATAGCCGTCCAAATAGCAAGGACACGTGGCAGGAAATCCTGAAGAATCGGGAATCGAAGATTCGGGGTTTCCGGAGACAGGAGACTCGAGCATATTGAAATCGCGATTAGCGATTTCCCGATGTGACCAGAGTCGTTGATCTGCAGGATGCGTGTCAAAGGATCGAGAAGAATCGGAGTTCGAAAATTCAGGATTTTCGGAGTCAAGCGCATTGCGTACGTTGAAATCGCGATCTGCGATTTCCCAATAGGGTTAAAGATGCCTAGTGGAGGATAGGTGTCAGAGGGTTGAGTCTCACCCTGAGATGAGGACAGGTGGCATCGGATATCAGGGATCGAGGATTCCTCAAGTGCGAGTTCTTTGAATTTCAAACTTGTGAACTCCAAAATCCCGATAAGGGGGGAAGGACACGGTCATGAGGGTTGACAGGTCACATGAGGAGGAGGAGCCGGAGGGGCTAGTTCCATATCGGGAGCTCCATTGCATATCAGGGTTCGAAGATTTGGGGAGGCAGTGAAACACGACACTGCATATGCCTATTTCCCGAAAGGGAGATCCCCGATAGGAACAAGGAAGAGTCAGCATTGAGACCCATCGAGTTTTGGGGATTTGGGTAGCACGAGGAATGTGCTCGCGAGTTTCGCGATATCCTGAAACCCGATTTCCCAATAAGTCAAAAGGGAGATCACAGAGAGAATTTTGTGGGTATTAAGGGGCCCCGATAAGGGATCGAAAGAACCTTGAAGTTCTTCGGGCCTAGGATAAAGGAAGGTCCTGGTGGGAGTGGACGTGCTCTGTGGAGTGCGGTCTGCATCAGAAGACAGTGGCGATGGGGAAAGGATTTGAACCCATGCATCATAAGATAAGTATTTTTCTAGAAAGGGAATTATTGGTTTAACTTTCATCGTCTTATTGCAATTACTTTTCTTTTGTTACTTAAAATTCGAATAGAGACTAATGTTTACAGGTTTTTTTTTCTTGCAGGGTCTCTATCTATACAAGTCTCGGATGCCCTCCACTGTCTCCTATGCAAAAGGTATTCGGGTTCCAAACCCTCACCTCTCAAGCCAATTCTATAGGTTCTAGAATCATCCAAGGAGATCGTGATTCAACTAGCTCTGTTATGCATAGTTCTTGTCTATTGTAGTATTTGTTCGAGTAAACCCTTGGGGTCATTTTTCCATTGATTGTATAAAGCCATCTCTTGCATAGTGTTGAGTCTTTTTATGTCGAGTGTTGATTGTATAACGCCATCTATTTGAATTTAGATCTGGTAAACTATGTAGTACACTCCTTTTTCTTTAATTAAAGAAAGACAATCTTGGTTGAATCTTACTTAGAATGATAATCCATGTCAATGTGATTTTGTCTTTCGATTTCGAATATTGTACTTGTTATTTATGCAACTCGACTCTGCTTGCGCCATTGTCCTATTCTGTTTTAATAAAGGGGTTAATGATATCCATTAGTCTACTATATTCGATACATTTTGAATGAAGTGTATTGGTTGTTGTTTTAGTTAGGGTGTTCCAACTCCTATGTGTTTTCTTTATAACTATGGTTGCATGTCTATAGAGAATTCATCATATTCATAGTACAAGAACGAATCCTTGTCAATATGTTCATATATAAATAGATTTTCTTATGTAGACATTAGGTTTTGGATTTCATTATAATGCCTGCTAACATTAATTTAGATAGATACTGGTCTATATGTGATATAGATATACTAGGGAATGTATTGGTTCGTAAAGGCTTAAATCCACGCTAAGTGGTAGATAGCGTTCCGATTAAATTTCTGACTCTGAGCTTGGTAATTGCAGAAATACACTTACTTTATACATATACATAAAAACTGGTGTTCAACGTGTTCGTGTCTAGATGCTTTATACCAGAATTTCGATGTACAAGAAATACTTATGTTCTATCAGAAATCCAATTATAGGAAAAAGGGTTACTTCTAGACTTTAATCACATCCATCCATTCGATTTCACTAAAATGAAAATCAAATAACTTCTAACTTTCGTACCGACACTAATCCAGTCATAAGAAGCTACTAAGGAAATCGATTTTAGAAAATGATTTACCCAACTATTCTGTAGGATAATTGGACTTCACATAATCATATAATCGAACAATTTCGCTCAGGTTATTGTGTCCATGCAGACTTTAAGGATTGCGCTACATCTATAACTAATTCACTCTACAATGATATAATTAATTCAATATAGATACAACAATTTCCTTACATTAGATATATGATCATTTAAATAGATGCATTACAACAATTAGATATAATCATTCAAATAGAGAAGAGAGATTACATATCTGAAACAATTCGCAGGAAGACAAAGGGAACAACCACGTTCTTCCCAACCGTAGAATAGGGCAGCCAAACTACTTGCATGATTCACCCCCTAACCTGACCTTGAACCCATGAGGGCGAACTTGGAACCTCCTTCTCAGAAATGCCTTTCAGTTTCAGTAGTCTCCTCTTGCCTCACACTCAATCTGTAGTGTTCATAATAGTAAGAGAACCAATCATCTTTCCCCAGCATACTAGGCAACGTCCTGCCTCTTCACATATGCTATATATCAAACCAATATTTTTGCCTAGGTCTTTTTCCCTCCCTTGGGAATTTTCACAACTTCCCAAATCCATGATTTTTAGGGGCTGCCAATGGCCAAATCCTTGATTTTCCACTTGTAACAATCAACCTAGAGGTAGTTCCAACATGTTCCCCACTCATGGAGTCATGGTCAGCTAAATTTAACATGGATGTTCCATTTGTCCTCCTTCAATAAATAAAGAAATATTTTGTTTACATACAAGTGTCATAGTCAAATAGTTAGTTGATTCAAATCAGATCTATGCCCAACAATCATACTATTTAATTACGATTTATTAAATTTGAAATTTGGAATTTCCATAAATGGAAATTTTTTTTCCAAATTCTAATTTACTAAAAACAGAATAATTTTCTAACAAATTTTAAATTTAAAAAATACTTTATTTTTGGGGCTATCACATCCTTTTCCCCTTCAATAAAACATTGTCCTCAGTGTTCATTCCTTTCTTGTAATAGGATTGGATGATATTTCCACAAATTTCCCCCCAACTCCCAAGTGGCCTCCTCGGGACTAAAGTTCTTCCATTGCACCTTTACCTGAGTGACAACTTTGTTCCGAAGTGCTATTTCTCTCCAGTCCAGAATGCACAAGGGTTTCTCCTAGAACTTGCCTTCTGGTTCCACCTACACCAAGTTCCAATCAATCATATGAGTAGGGTCATGGACATACTTTTTCAACAAGGAAACATGAAATACATTATGGATTCTTAGATTACCTGGAAGTGCAAGTTGGTATGCTACAGGTCCAATTTGAGATAGTATCTCGAAGGGCCCACAAAAACTGGGTGCCAAATTGGAACAGTTCCTAAGTTTTAGTGAACTCTTTTGGGCTTTGACTTTTAATTAAACATGATCTCCCACATGAAATTCCAAGTGTATTCTTTTCTAGTCCACATAACGTTTTTATCTGTACTGTGCCTCTTTTAAGTTTTGTTGCACCTTTCTTATCGTACTTTCCATTTTGTGGAGCATTTCTGGTCCAACCATGAGTCTGTCAACTAGGTTGTCCCAACTAATTGGTGTCGTACACTTTCTGTCGTACAGTACCTCGAAGGGGCTCAATTTAGCCAAAGTTTGGTACCCATTGTTATATGTGAATTCTATCAGGTACATGTAGTCTTCCCACTTACTCGGTTTTGTTCTTACGTACATGCAGAGCATATCTTCTATGATCTGATTTGTTCGTTCAATTTGTCCATCCGTTTGTGGATGGCAACTCGTGCTGAAATTCAAATTAGTATTTAGCCCTACAAACAATTCTTTCCAAAAAGTGGATGTAAATTTTACATCTCTATCTGAGATCACCATTTTAGGAATACCATGTAGTCTAAAAATTTCTTTCATAAATATTTCAGCAATGTTTATAGCTTTAAAAGTAGATTTCATAGGAATAAAGTGTGTAGACTTACTGAGTTTATCGATCAAAACCATAATAGAATCATTTTGTTTCTGAGTTTTTGGAAAACCTATTATAAAGTCCAGCGATATGGTCTCCCATTTCCATTTTGGCACCAGTAATGGTTGTAATAGGTCGGTTGGATGCTGGTGTTCGGCCTTAACCTGCTGACAATCTTAGAACCTAGCCAAGTATTCTCCTATTTCACCCTTTATATTAGGCCAGTAAAATAGGTTTCTAAGTGCTGTTATCATTTTCTGGTATCCTGGATGGCCAGAATATGGTTTCTTATGCACTTCATCCAAGACTATTATCTGTAACTCTGTTGAATCTAGTATATAAAGTCTATTTTTAAATCGTAATAGTCCACTTTTGTTGATACTTAGATCTGGTTTATCTGAGTTTGCGGTATTTTCTTCTAATTCTGCCATTATCTTAGTGTAATTTTCATCATTAATACCTATTGTCCTTATTCTTTGTTCCAAATCACTTTTTGCCTTGCTGATATTTATCTCAAATAACGCATGGAATCTTCTGCTTAAAGAATCTGCTACCTTATTTTCCTTATCCTTGATATGTCTGACCTCGAAGTCGAATTCGCTCAAAAAGGGTAGCCACCTTGCTTTCCTTGCATTAAGATCTGGTTGGCAAAACAAATATTTCACACCACTATTATCCATCAATAATATAAATTTTTTGCCCATTATGTAGTGTCCCCACATTGTTAAGGCATGCATTATTGCTGCCAATTCTAAGTCATGAGTGACATAATTTCGCTCATGTTCTTTTAATTTCTGGGACTCATAATAAATCATGTATCCTTCCTTCCTGAGGACACCACCTAGTCCTTCTTTGCTCACATCAATACAGACGATAAAGTCTTTATCTGGGCCTGCTACCTTCTAGATGGCTACAATTGTCAATAATTCCTTTAGCTTGTTAAAACTGTCTTGACACTTCTGTAACGAGTTAAACTTTGTCCCTTTATTTTGTAATGACGTGATAGGGTAGGATATCTTGGAAAACCCCTCTATAAATCTGCAATAATATCCGGTGATTCCCATGAATGACCAGATATCCGCTACATCCTAAGGTACCGACCATTCCATGATGGCTTTTATTTTCTCAAGGTCGACGACAATGCCTTCTGCTGAAATTACATGTCCTAGATATTGTATTTTATTTTGATAAAAGTCACACTTATCAAATTTGGTGTACAGTTTGTGTTTCCTCAATGTTCACAGAAATATTCTTAAGTGTTCTTCATGTTCTTCCTCTGTTTTAGAATAGACCAGAATATCGTCGATAAATACTAGTACGAATTTGTCTAAGTACTCACTGAAAATACTATTCATCAGGCAAATAAACGTGGTTGGTGCGTTAGTGAGTCCAAAAGGTATGACTACGAATTCGTAGTGTCCATATCTTGTTCGAAAAGTTGTTTTTCTTATATCCTCATCCTTTATCCTAACTTGATGATAACCGGATCGTAAATCCAATTTTGAAAAGATCTTGGCCCCACCTACTTGATCGAACAAATCATTTATCCTAGGTAAGGGGTACTTGTTCTTAATAGTCACTTTATTCAATTGTCTATAATCGATACAAAGTATTAGAGTACCATCTTTATTTTTCACAAAGAGGATTGGTGCCCCCCATGGTGAAACACTCGGTCTTATATACTCTTTGTCCAACAATTCCTGTAATTGTATTTTTAATTCTGTCAATTCTGGTAAACTCATTCGGTAAGGTACTTTAGAGATAGGGGCTGAACCAGGTAGCAGGTCTATGGAGAAGTCTATTTCCATTCTAAGAGGTAACTGGTATCTCATCAACAAACATGTCTCTGAATTCACGTAGGACAACAAAGTCTTCTAACTTTGGCTTATCTTCTTTTCCGAGCAGATTCGTTACTTGGATAGCGTAAACTTGATATCCCTTTTTTATGCATTTCTTGAGATGCATTGCTGAGACTTCTCTAATTGATACTAGTTTTTGTATGCCTTGGTCTATTCTGATAGTGTCATAACCGTCTTTATAATTAAGTGTCTTTGTATAACAATCTAGAACTACTTTGTGATTTTCCAACCAATCCATTCTGATAATCACATCATAGGACCCTAGTGGCAGAATATTCAGACTTTTTTTTATGTTTTTACCATCGAAACTGAATTCAAAATCAGAAATGAAGTCAACCACTTTCCTTTTAGTCCTTGTTGCTAATTGCACCATCCAATAGTTTGTGTGTTTCATCCTCTTAAGTTTATTTGACTCTACTACACCAGGAGTGATATAACTTAACATCGATCCTAGATCAATTAAAACAAAAATTCTAGTGTTATTGATTTTACCTTCGATCTCCACCATAGAGGACTGGTGGTTGGCTTGCCGACCCTCTATGGCTGCATTTACTCAATGCAAGCTTCTGCCCACATCGCCCACCATCGAGGGTTATTGCAAATTGTGAACAACAGTTCTATTTGTTGGATTTAAACGTGGACAGTTCCTCCTTAGATGAGGCTCTCCACATTCCCAGCACTTCAACGGTTCCTGGGGGATGTCCCCAGACTTCTTTGTTCCTAGGTTTATCGGTTTACTACCTCCTTGTGTGCTTGGATGGTTTGAGTGAAAATAATTTCTAGGAAAACTTTTTTCTGCATTCCGATAAGGAGTTGGTTGGTATCCCTTCTTCCGCTAGTTCATTTGGTCTTGTTTCTTATCCTTCCATGCATTGGGAAATTATGTTCGTTGTTTGTACTGGTCATAGCACATTCGTTCTTTCCTGAATATTTCACTCAAGGAATTGGGGTTTTCAAACTCAATTATGTCCTTGTAAGACTGTGGTAAGCAGCTTAGGAATCATTGAATTTTTACCTGGTCCTCTCGGATATAAGGTACGAACCTTAGTAGTTCTAGGAATTTTTTTATAAGATCCTCCATTGTCATCTGACCAAGTCGTAATTCATAGAATTATTTTGTTTTTATTTCATAGTAGATTTCAAATAGGTACTGTTTCTTGAAGTATTTCTTAAAGTCAGGCCACTCCATCTATTTTTCTTTTAGGACTTTGGCCAGTTTCAGATCTTGCCACCAAATGATGGATTTTCCTTTCAGATTGTAAATGGCCATCCAGACCTTCATATTGTTGGAATAGTTGTATATCTGGAAATATGTTTTGATGTCTAATAACCATGCCTCAACTTTCTCCCCTTCTGGATTCTCCATCAAAGGTAGCTGGTTTAATTTTCTTAAATTCCCCTTCAAGGTGGTCCACTTATTTTCTTTTTCTCTCTATTTTTGTTTTGTTCTTACCCGAGGGTGTACCTTCCGACGAACTGTCCCCGTTTTCTTCTTTAGGCCCATAATTCTTGGAGGCCCTTTTTTTTTACCTCTTCTTCATTGTTATCATCCTTTGGGCTCTTCTTGGTCACTATACTGTGCAACATGACTTCATTTATTTCCTGTTGTTCTTTCTTCAGTTTCTCATTGTCGTCTTTGAAAACCTACAATTCGACAATGACATTCCTCATTGTTTCTAGAAATTCAGTAGGTGAACTACCATCACTATTCTGTCTCTGATTTTCAAGAAATCTTTGTTCATGGTTCCCATCTAGCCTGATTTCTGTGCCATCCTGTGCTGCCATGATTAACACAAAACCAAAAAAGGGTTGTTTTGCTTTCAACAATAAAGGTTTTATTAGCTTTACATAAATAGAATTACATGTTAAGTAAATCAGATGGCCTTTTTCAAGGTCCAAGTGCTATAACCTTTTGCTCTTATACCATATGTAATGTACCTCATATTTATCACACACAAAAAAATGGTTTATAAGTTTCTTGGGAGAAGAAGGAGAAGCTCCTAGTTAGGCGACTTTGTTGTCAACTTGATTATGAAATTCTGTAATAAAACCTTGCTAATTGTAACTCTATCTATAAAACAAAACCTTGTTATAAAACCCTAGACTTCTTCTTGCCACCAGATATCCTATCTATGTCATGAGAAGAAAGGTTATAAGGGAAACCCTCAAGGCCCTTAGCATGCCCCCTTCTACCTTTAATCTTTACCCAAATGCATATAGGTTATGCATACAAGGGTAGTCTTACAATACATTTTAAGACTCATTTTAATTTAACACATAGCTCCACCTCCGCACGCAGGTTCACTTAATGGTGTTATAATAGGAACTTTAACTTGTTCTCATCCATAATGGACATGGAGTCAGGATTTTCCTTTACACCAAGAAGTTAACCTAACTACCAAGTCTTGGTAATGTTTTGGTTCTTGAAATCGAGGTTGAAAAAGTAATGAAAGTACTAGACCCAAATGCCAATGAAATCTCGACAACTAGGATCTGACTGTTGTCTCGGACTAACACAGAGGAGGCGAAAATGTTAACCTGAGTCATGACAGTGTCCAATTAAGATATTCCTTAAGTGGAAGAGATATTTTTTCTGTCGCAATAATTAAAGCTCTGTACTACATTAATGGTTGTCCTACGAAATTACTTTATGTTTACTTTTGATGTACATGAAGATACATGGAAGATCATATCTATAGGAAAATTCTATATAATGAAGTACTACTTGAATGGGTACCAATAGATGTATACAATGTTATACAACTAGGCGACTCCACTTGCATTAATTTCATGTATGCTTTGAAGAGTTTAATAAACCTATGCAATAAAATAAATAGTAACATAATCTAAAAAACATAAGAAAACAAATGGCACACACACAATACATAAGATTACCCTAGAAACTATTAACTAGGAAAATAAACCAACTTGAGAGTTGCAACCCTCTCTTTATCCTTGTATCAACTTCACGATTGACAATACAATATATATATATATATATATTCCACGGCATCCAAAACCCTAATCCATTAGATTATATTACAACCCTATTTCCTTAACTAGAATTAATTTACAATGGGCCAAAAAACCACAAAATGGACCAAAATAAGACCAAAAAATACTTTTGAGGGTGATATCCCCTCGTGCCCCCTCCCACCTTAGCTGAGAGGATCACAATATCCTTGAACCTCATTTTCTTTGGGAACCTATAAAAAATACAACATATGTCAAAAATTATTTCCCAACTGCATTTTTACCCACTAAATGAGATATATCTATGTTTAAAGATGTTAGAACATGTCTCTATCCTAAAATAAATTTCTAGAATTCGAGCATGTGATGGCATAGGAATGAGCTCCAATACAACTTGTAATTCATGCAACTAGTAGAAATGATTATTGATCAATTATTCAAGATATATAAGATGTAAAAAGTAAAATAAGAGAAATAATGATATAGAACCTATTGAACATAACCATTGTATTGATATTTCATAAAAGATAGATAAATGTTTGTAATTATTTTCAAGGGTAAACCTCATTTGAGGAGAGATCTGATACATACTATCTCTATAAATATTTTTTCTCTGGGAATTTCCTAACTACTTTTGATCCCATCACTAATGAGTACCATTACCCTTGATTTTGATAGGGGGTAACCCTAGTGAATTTCTTCATTGTACCCCTTTGTATTTTTTGGATGTAGACAACTAGGGCGCTTAGTTATTTTTAGATATCTTGTTGAGCTAGAGAACTTGATGGCATGTTGACTAATAATATGACAATTGAAGCACCCTAGGGTTTGAGGATGGAATTGGTTTCATTCACATTTTTTTACATCCTCACAGTTCCCAATGAAATTTGCATTCAACAAGGTAATTTACATTTCCCAAGGCATTGGTAAAAACAAATTTGGGATATTTCTACATGCATGGATATTCTCTTCACATGCCACATTGAAGATCTTGGAATACCCTTCTACTTTATCACTTTTTGAGATATTATTTACTTGATATGAGGGTGGCCCCTACATGTGGATGTCATACTAGTCATTAGAGGGTCTCATTACCCATTCTTGACGTGGAGGGTCACTTTCCATCATTTGTGGAGGTTCCTTGCTTGGGATATGGACATGATCTTCACTTGGAGACATCACACATGCTTGTTGGAGATAATTTAGAGTAGGCCATCCACTTACATATATTTATTTCATTATGTGTGGAGCCTCTTCTCATTGAAGGAATCATGTGCCAAAGTTGGAGGACCCTAGGGGATTTACATTAAACTTTTGTGGAATATTTTTTATGTTGAACATGACTTATGAAGCTATTTTGGAGGAGCCTCCCCCTTGGAGGGTTTTATGACATGAGGTTTAGGACATTTTTTCCTTGAAATCCCATACATCCACTTTCGAGAAAACTTAAAGGGGTTGAATTACACGTTTTGAGGAGTTGGTGGAGTATCTACACGCTTTGGGGGCCTTTGGAGGCTAACATTCGATCTTGAAGCCACTTCATTTCTCAGTTAGTGGGGCCATCCCTTTCTTGGGGTGATATTTCACTTGGATTATTGTACATGTGGCTTGACCACTTTATTTTATATTCTTGTTTAGAGTAATTAGTTGTAGGAGAATTGTATTTTACTTCTCTTATGCCTAGATCTAAGGAGTCACATGAGATGATATTAATTTATTGTAATGGAAGGTGAGAATCACTCTATAAATAGATGTGTCCTTCCTCATTTTTAATTGTGCTGGAATTTTAAGGCTCTCACTCTTTGGAGCCTAATTGACATATCTTTTCTTGGAGCATATGGTTGTGTAAAGGATTTTATGTTTGTGAATGATTGTTGTCAGTTCTTAAATCTTTTGTATATTGGTTTTATTTGGTGCATAAGGATTAATGGTGAAATGATCAATTCTTCTACAATTCTTCAAGATTGATCCATTTGAGGGGTAAGTCTACCACATGGAAGGAATATGTCGTAGGGTTTTTTGCTTCCTTCTTCCTTTGTTGTTTTCATGATTATTTGGTGTCTTGCTATGTTTTTTATTTGGTTCCCTGGCAAGAAGTATTAACTAAATTCATCAAATCATAGTTTATCTTGCTGGTGTAGGTTTTCCATTAAGGTTCCCTTCTTGTAGACCTTGAGATTCATTTTTTATCTTGTTGGGTGAGGGATTACTCTTCCTCTTAGTTATAATCTCAAAACCATAATCCCTAAAAGAATAATCCAATTCTTTGGAGGGTTTCTTCTTGACCTCATAAACCACTTTATTCACATTTATTCAATTGCCCTAATTTGATTCATCTCTATCTCCTTCCATCGCTTATTCAAAACCCTAAAAACCCTAAAACTCCATTTAACTGAGGCCACTCTCAACATCACCTTGTGCCTCATTTATTGGTATTAGTAATCCTACTAGGGACACTCCCCTTGAGATGGAGGAGAGCCAACCTAAAGTGCATAGGATAGGCTACTGAGATAACATAGGTTACTCAGATAACAGTGGTGACATTCCTAATCATTTCCATTGAGTTGTACCTTCTCGACTAATTTTTTTATTGTTAAATACAATTTGAGTGGTAACAAGTAACATGTAACAATTTGAGTGGTAACAAATAACAAGTAACAATGGTAACAATTTGAGTGGTAACAAGTAACAAGTACCAAGTAACAAGTAACAATTTGAGTGGTAACAAGTAACAAGGCTAGTGGTTGGAGTATGTTATATCATACAAGCTGGGTGCATTAACCAACATTTTATTCAGCAGCGTAGTTACTATGAGGTTCAGTCTTAAGTGCGCCCTTGTAGTCCACATGGCCTCAATTTGGATGGAAAGAATAAATCAAGGATATGGTCGGGGCTCTATTGTTGTCTCCATTGCGATTATCCCCCAGTCAAGTTCAGACCTTTTCAGACTTGCTCACTCATTTTGGTTCCCCTTCCTCGTCATCATGCCTCGCAAAAGAGGAAGGGTGCGTAGAGGTAGTGGGGATTTTCATGGTTACGGTCGAAGACAAAGATTCTCCTCCCAAATGGACAGTGATGTCGATAGTGAACATCAACAATTGGATCTGGATGTAGTGGAGCAGGAGCAACCCGACATCCGGGACGACGCAGAGTCTTGGGGTTACATGGTGGAATGGGAAGAGTGGCCATCAGAGATGTGGAATGTAATTAAGTACTAGCACAGTCGCAAACTTTTGCCGCTGGTGAATGTCGAAAGGTGGTCTAAAAAAGAAAATTGTGGCTTATGAACGTCTTCAAATTTTTTATTGGTCCAGAAAATGAAACTTTAATTATTCAGAACTAGAAAATCAAAAGTTAATTATTTAGAGGTGGTAATCACCTAGCCACCATAGTAAATTTTAAATATAATTAAATAAAAGTAAAAAAATAAACATGTAAATTGATGTTTTTATAATAGTGAGGAAGTTAGTGGTTGAAATCACAACCATTGATTTATTGGGATGACTAAGAATATTCCATCAATATTTAATCTTGTCCATACAAAACTGATTAAACACTAAAAACCTATTAAATATGCTCATTATCAATCGGTGTAAGCTTTTCGACATAACAAGCCGATTGCAACTTCGCCTCTAGGAAAAGGTGAAAGATCCCCTCATTATACTTTGATATTTGGAAATAGAAAGTATTACAATCTTCTAGTTAAAGAAAATAAAAAAAATACATACAATTATACTAAAATTAAGGTTTTCAATCAAATGAACAAAATTATCAAGAAATTTAGGGAAAAAATAACTGCAAAGTTAGTAACCAAAGCCAAAAAGATAAGATTGCATGATTGTTTTATGTAGTACATTATTTTGTGAATATGAATATATAAAAATGTTAAAATTTCAAATTGAAGCATTTAAAATCATTAACAACAATTTTTAAAAATAAGTAATTTTAAAAAATCACTCTACATTTCAGTATTGGGATATGACGTGCAAGATGATGTTCTCATGACGTGGGAGATGATGTTCTCATGACGTTGGAGATGATGTTGTCATATTAACATTACTTTTATATCAATTTTAAAAAATAATAAAAATAAAATTAAAATCTTCTCAATTTAAAAAACAATTACATTCACTCTTATATATAAAATTAACGTGGGAGATGATGTTCTCATGACGTTGGAGATGATGTTGTCATATTAACATTACTTTTATATCAATTTTAAAAAATAATAAAAATAAAATTAAAATCTTCTCAATTTAAAAAACAATTACATTCACTCTTATATATAAAATTATTTATGTAGTATAGTATTTTGTAAAGATAAATATTTAAAAATATTAAAATATCAAATTGAAACATTCAAAATCAATAAACAATTTTTAAAAATAAGAAGATGATGTTGTCACATGTTTCTCATCCTCACATATGTATATATGTATTAATTTCTTCATATTAAATAATAATAATAAAAATTACACCTTAAAAAAATTTATTTTTCTAAATATTTTAAAAATGCAAATTTAAAATGAATGCAAACAAAATTTGTATATGATAGTGAATATAAATTTTTAATAAACTTTAAACCATATAATTTGTTTAAAATGCACGTATAACTTATATTTAAAATGTATAAAACAAAATTAATTATTTACAATGTGTTACGAAATAATAATTGAAAACGATTATCTCAATTTTATAACTGTTATATAAAAACTAGTATATGAGTTGAATCTTCTAGTATTATTTAACATTTTCTATTATTAATTAGAAAAATAAATTAAAAATATATACTACGATAATTGCTATATATAAATTCTATTTAAAAATCATTTATGTATTTATGGTCTCAATATAGACACAACGACCATGTAAGCATATTGAAGCGTACTCGACCTTGTCAGCATATTTAAAACAATGGAAATAAATATTAAGCCAATAACAAAGTGGTTTTAAAATATTAAATTGAATGACAAGGTGATTAATGCTAATACTTTTCATCTTTACTATTAAAGCTATATAAATAATAAAAAGCTTTTAAAATAATACTATATATTTTAAAAATTAAAATATATAAAAATATTTATTAGTTAAAAGTTTAATATGTCATTTAATGTTGATGATGATGATGATTAACGTTTATTAATAATTACTTGCAATTTTTTAAATTTTTTAATGTTAATAGTAATATTTTTCATTTTTACTATAAAACTATATAAATAAGAAAAAAAATTTAAAATAATATTATCTATTTTAAAAATTAAAATACATAAAAATATTTATTAGTTAAAAGTTTAACATGTCATTTAATATTGATGGTGATGATGCATCCATTAGTGATTATTTGTAATTCTTTAGAATTTTTAATTTAATATTTTCTCCTATCCCATCCTCCAATGCAAGTTTCTTCCGCATTGTTATCACTACATATCTAATGTATAAGAACAAGTTAAAAAACATGGAAAAGAAGAGGCTTCCTAAAATTGATTCAAAATTCTTCACTAAATTATTGGGGAATCATGAAAGACATCATTTTGCAAAAGAAGGATACCCTAATCTAGAAGATCAAAAGTATCTCTTTGTTTTGACAAGTGTAAACAAAAAAATAAACATTGCTAAGCTAAGAATAAATTCTCACGAGCTCCATAGTGAAACTAGGGCTTGTCAATTCCTAAAATGCTTTGGGATGAAAGAGTGTGTCACTTTTGTGACACAAAGAAAGTTGAAGATGAAAAGAACTTTATTTTAGATTGTTCAACCTATACCTAGATTAGATCTCAATTTCAAAATATTTGTCACACTACTGACCTTCCTAACATTTTAACTCAACAAAAATATGGTGATCTTAGAAAACTTCTCTTAATGCTTTTCGAGAACACAAACAAAATTATAAAGAATTGCAAGTAATCTCTTACCCTCGTAAAAATTTAGCATCATCATCATCATCATTTAAATAAAAAAATATATATTGATTATCTTTTCAATAATTACTATGATGATCTTGGAAAGCTTCTCTTAATGCTTTTCGAGCACAAAAACAAAATTATAAAAAAATTCAAGTAAACCCTTACCCTCTTAAAAATTAATCATCATCATTTAAATACAAAAATAATATATTGATTATCTTTTCAATAGTTATAATTTTATATCACTTTATCAATTTACATCTATCTAAAATAAATAGCAAATTTACATATTTTTTTAGTTTAATTTAAACTTTAAATGATAAAGCCTAATTTTATTAATGAAACAAATACAATACAATGAAATCATCTACCAAATTTTTGTTTAGGTTTTTATTTTATTATTTCTTAGTTTAGTATATATTTTTAAATATTTAAATAAAAATAAGCTTTGTGTCTAACATGAAATGTTTTTTTGGCAAGAATCTTAAAACATAAATCTACACAAAATCATTATTTTTTGTTGTTTAAAATCCATTTTTAAATGTAAAAATGGATTGATCATACTGAAAAATCCTTTAGAACACTCTGATTATACATAAATAATTACTCAAATCTATAGATCTAACAATTTCTCTAAAAAATATCCCCAATTTTTTTTTTTATATTATTTTGTTATTTTACATTTATTTCAAATAATATATTTATTTAAATTAATTTTATTAAAGAAAACGACATTTTTTTATTAATGAGTAAACACAATCCAAAGAAATCATCTACCAATTTGTTTTTTCCATTTTAATTTTTTAAATAAAATAAAATAAGATTGGAAACCAACCAACTTTTATTTTATGTTTTCATTTTATTATTTCATTTAATTGTAATTGTAATTTAATACTTTTATTAAATATTTATATAATTTTTTTTTATGGTTTTATATTTATTTAAAATAAATAACAAATTTTCATATCTATTTAATTTTATTCTAATTCAATAGAAAACTACAACATTTTATTAATGAAATAAACACAATCCAAATAAATTATGTTTTTTTCTATATAGAATAAAATAAGACTATAAGGAGTTTGTACCAAAATCGTCATCAAATTTTGAAGGTTTATTAAGGTGTTAATTTATTGTTTCACTTTGTGAGGATTAAATATATATAAATTTTAAATTTAAATATGAATTTTTATTAAATATTAATTGAGTTTAATTTGAATGATTGAAAAGAAAAGTGTTATGTTATCTACTTAACATATAATTTTAATTTATGATTTTATGAATAATATAAAATGAATATCCATCATCCAATCTAAGTTCTCATATTCAAGAATATAAACCATAAGAAAATAATAAAATTTAATATTTTTGAATATAAATCGACTAACAAAATATTAAACTATAATTTTCAGGAAAATATTTATTTCATTTGTTTTAAAAAAAAAAAAAAATTATTTTAAAAAATATAAACCAAAAAAATTATATTTATGAATATAAATCCACTAACAAAATATTAAACTATAATTTTTCAATCAAATATTTATTTAAAAAATATATATATTTTAGAAAATGAACATACTAATGTGTATTCTAATACTAATGTGTATTCTAAATTGGATGATTATAATTAAAAAAAATTATTTTAGAAAATGAACATATTAAATATAAATCTGTGTATTCTAAATTGGATGATTATGCATTTTAAATTTGAGTAAGTATTTAAAAAAAAATCATTTTCGATTAATTTTACTATTTATTTTTTTTAGAGGAAATAAATATGCATTTTAAATTTGAGTAAGTATTTTAAAAAAAAATCATTTTCGATTAATTTTACTATTTATTTTTTAAGGAAATAAATATATAAAAATAATCCTACACAAAATTAAAGTTTATAAAGAGATATTTATATTCATTTTTAATAATGAGTAGATACTAAAAATTATAATGTACTTAACCAATAACAATAGTGATTACTAGCAACTATTAAAAATATAAATTGTTGAAAAAAATTAAAGTTTATAAAGAGATATTTATATTCATTTTTAATAATGAGTAGATACTAAAAATTATAATGTACTTAACCAATAACAATAGTGATTATTAAGCAACTATTAAAAATATAAATTGTTGAAAAGTAAATAAGAGAAACAATGGTAAAGAATTTTTAGAATATAATGCTTTTATTAATCTTTCATAGTAGAGAAACTAATGTTTATTAGCCAAAACATTATCCTTTTTAAGGAGGAAATCTCCTTTAAGAAAAGATTCAATAGAATAACATGTAGCAAACCATTCCATAATCTACTATTTTTAAAATAGTTTCTTTTGGGAAAATTCTAATTACTTGTGGTCCCATCATTAATAAGTATCAATCACTTATTAGGCCTTATTTAATAAAGAGGAACCTTTTACATTGAGTAACTACTATCTAACTACATAATGGACCTTATTCAATGAATATTTCCTTGTACATTAATTACTAACTCCTAAGTAACCCAAAGTAAGGAGATTAGGGTAGGGCCCTAACAAGATCTCCCCATCAAGAGAAATGATTTAATCAAGTCAGGAGGTGTGAAAACTACTTTAAGATCATTGTTGTTTCCTAAGCGACATCATCCATCTATGTACCCTTCCATTGGATTAGGGTCTCTCAAATTGTGAAATGGAATAATCAACATTTGATCAACATACTCCTATGGTCACTATTGCCTCGGGTTGTAACCAAATGGAACCTTCTTCTTCAAGTTCTAAAAGGCAAGTGTAAACTAGACAATTTCTCCCCACAACCTTCTTTGAACAAGACACATCAAATATAGGGTGAATCTTAGAATGGGCTAGAAGAGTTAATTGATAGGTAGTCAATCCAATGCATTGGAGTATGTGACAGGTAGTTCATCCAATGCACTCGAGTATTTGATAGGTAGTCAATTGAATGAATTAGAGTATTTGATATATTCATTAGACAATCATTATGATGATTTAAACCATTAAATTGAAATATGGATTTATGGTAGGTATATTGATTGTGAAGTTTTCTTTATCATGATATGTAGTTTTTGTTTTTTTTAATGGGTGTTATATGACATGTCTCATGGTCAATGAAGATTAAATTTAGTGTGTGGTATGGGCCTAATATTTTGATGTCATGAAGGATGCTCTAATGGGTGATGATGCAATAAGTCATTGTAAGTATATCACACTACATCGTAGTCATTGTGGTGATGGGGAAAAAATATTCCTACATGATCGATGACAAGATGAAATCCAAGCAATGCATACTCATTCTAAAATTCCTAATTAGCCACAACATTATCTCCAACTAGGATGACATCAAGAATATCTAGCACCACACATTCAACAATGAATTATAGATCACCCCTAAGGACCACTTTATTTCAATGAAAAAGCCTTCAGTGAACCCTACGGCCCACTACTTAAAGATGATGAAGATAATAATTGACACATTTAATTATTTCTTAGCCACCTATACCAACATCCAAGTTGTTAAAAATTTGTCACAATAGATCTTGCAATATTCTTAAATATTTTATTATTCAATTTATTTCCTTAGGTCTCAAATTTATTGTCATTGGATTAATGTTTAAATTTTTGGAAATGACTAAAATCCAAAATAAAGAACGAGAAAATGAACACACCAATAACACAAATGAACACGGTATGTGACTGAGAAACTCAATATTGGAGGAATCCCAACTAGAATGTGATGCTATGCTCTTATTTATTTTCTTAGTTATGAAAATGCAAATACAAAGAAAGGGGCACTCATTATGAAGTTGTCTTTGACACTGTGGCTTGAATGGATTCTATAAAATCTTCTTCCTCTCCTATTATGCTATCAAATCCCAATCCTAGGCACTATACTCAACTATGGAACAAGTACAATGCTAAAAGAATGGAACCCCCTCTGTTTCTAGTGGCCCAATATTTAACATAGTCTAACAGTCATCTAGGGTTAGGGCTTTTACATGCATCAACCCTCAATTAGTGTTAAGGTTTTGGAAATTATAGAATATTCTTGAAATTCCACATGTGACTAAACCCACGTGTAATAATAGGGGTTGATGTGGCATACACTTAGTACCATAGTGGTTAACAAGGTAGGTCAATTTACATGACACATAATTTTCACATACAAAATCTGATTGAGGTGATTTTCACACCCTTGGAAAGATATTGGTGTGCAGAAAAGAGTCAATGGATTGTGAGCCATCTTCACAAAGTTTCACAACAAAAAAGTATCATTTGATTCCTCAAACTGGCTCTAGAAGGTTTTGGACCAAAAATTTCTAGATTATGACCTACTAAAATGGGCCCCATAAGCCAATTCCTCCTATTTTTTCACCAAAGTAGCAATATAGAAGAAAAATTATATAATGATCAGTTATAGATCAGATACCTAATTGATTCATTTAATTAATAAATCAATATATCTGATTATGATTAAATTATTTAATATATAAACAACCAAGTGTCCATGAATAATATTGTGATTTAGTAGTAAAGACGATGGTATGTTAGACCACTATGAATGTTTAATTTCCTCAAGACATGAATAAGAAAAGGATACCATGTGCAAGACCTATATTTTTTTTAAATGATAATCCATGTCACAATGGTTTAGTCGAATGTAAATGTTTGCATTAAAATTTTAGTCAGTGATAGTCATCTCAATTGAAAAACTAGGTCATTTGTAGTGTCTAAACTTTTCAATATAATTTCAATGATCCTACCAAGTTTAAAATAATCACCTTAAACCAACAAAAAATTGTTCCTAAACTCTCCAAGATAGTTGTAATTCTTCTACCAAGTTTAAAATAATCACTTTAAACCAAAAATTGGTGCTAAAACTCTTCAACATAGTTATAGTACTTCTACCATGTTTAAAATGATCACTTCAAACAAAAATATAAATAAGAGTTTATAAAATGATGAACATGCTACATTCCTTCCATTTTATTTTCTATGTATATCACTTATCTAAATATATATTCCTAAAACAATTACAAGTAAAAAACAAATGTAAATTATTACATATATTAATACAATTAATTTTAAAAACACATATAGTGAGAAATGGTTATATTTGTTTTTCCATGTGAGGGTTCAACAACAAGAGCATTGTATAGACACATTTAAGGGCACAACATGTTAGTCGCAAGGAATTAAACATGGGTGAGGAGGGTAACAATCATTCCTACCAACCACCCAAGCTATATCCAATGAACATTTAGAAACTTTTATATAATTCTAACAAATTTAAAATAATCACTTTGTATTAAAAAAACTACGTTTACATTCTCTAAATTTTTTTATGATAATTGCATTGATTTTACCAAGATTAAAATAATAGATTAAAAAAATAGTCTATTAAATAATGAACACACTACATTCTCACTTTAAACCAGAAAAATAAAAATATTAATTTCAAGTGTGATACTTAAACTCTTCAACCTAATTGTAATGCTTATGCCAAAGTATATATATATATATATAACAAAATAAATTAAATCGTTTTTTTTTTTGTAAGTTAGAAGTGTTGTATTAGATCTTGTAGTAAAAGAAATTACAATTGTCCATCTCTACTGATCAAACATGGCAGCAGTGCCATGGTTGGAAACCACAATTGCCACTTGTCCAAAATAGAGGAATAAAATATGAAGAAAAATAAAACTATGTTTCCACGCAGGGCATGGTTCTGATTGCTAAGACGAACAGAAAAACATAGGCCAGACACCCCAGAAGTGGTCGGCCTCCCATGGATACTGAAATAAAACAAAAATCATAAACCTGAAGCATGCTTAAATAAAACCTGGATCGAGCATTGGTCCAACGAATGCTTGGTGCCCCTACCATTTTCCTTTGTCGAGCCTATCTCGATTTGAGATGGCTTGTCGAAGGTCCTGTAGGAAGGAAATCATGAGATCCACTTGAATCCAACGTATGGATTCATTGAATTGAAGCTCATGTAAGGCCGTCTTGACATCCCCTAGACCTCTCTTAAGGTTGTTCACGGAATCCATGATTTTTTATCTGTCTGCACACATGTCACAAGAAGAAGGGAGCGGGGGGGACAACAGAGAGTTAGAGGAAGAGGATGGAGAAATGGAGGGAGTGGAGGAAGTTACAAGGGGTGGTGGAGGAGGGTGGCGAGGGGGAGAAGGCAGTTGTGGAGGATGGCGAGGAGGGGAGGGGGTTGGAGGTAAAAATTCAAGTGAATTGTCATAGCTATCAAACCAATCAATCCTACATGCGTAAGGATTCGAGAATGGGGAGAGGTCTAGGGTGGTCTCACGAAAAGGTTGTGCAGGAGAGGGAGCTACTACAGGATTCAATATGGGTATGCCATCGTTTCAGGGGGAGAACCAGAAGGAATGTGTAATGTACCTCATATTTATCACAATTTTTATTTTTTTTTACAAGTTTCTTGGGAGAAGAAGGAGAAGCTCCTAGTTACGCGACTCTGCTGCCGACTTGATTATGAAATTCTGTAATAAAAACCTGCTAATTGTAACTCTCTCTATAAAACAAAACCTTGTTATAAACCCCTAGACTTCTTCTTGCCACTAGATATCCTATCTATCTCATGAGAAGAAAGGTTATAAGGTAAACCATCAAGGCCTTTAGCATGCCCCCTTCTACCTTTAATCTTTACACAAATGCATATAGGTTACACATACAAGGGTAGTCTTACAATACATGTTACAATTCATTTTAATTTAACACATAGCTCCATGTCTGCATGCAGGTTCACTTAATGGTGTTATCTTAGGAACTTTAACTAGTTCTCGTCCATAGTGGACATGGAGTCGGGTTTTTCCTTTACACCAGGCAGTTAACCTAACTACCAAGTCTCAGTTATGTTTTGGTTCTTGAAATCGGGGTTGAAAAAGTAATGAAAGTACTAGACCCAAATTCCAATGAAATCTCGAGAACTAGGATCTGACTGTTGTCTTGGACTAATATAGAAGAGGAAAAAATGTTAACCTGAGTCATGACGGTCTCCAATCGAGATATTCCTTAAGTGGAAGAGATGGTTTTTATGTTGCAATAGTTAAAGCTCTGTACTACACTAATGGTCGTCTTACGAAATTCCTTTATGTTTACTGGGTTTCATACCCGAAGCGTCACACTCACACTGCCATTGTCACATGGCTAGTTGTCCTCTGCACTCCCTGTATTTACTATGAGACGTCAATGCGCCAATTAGGGTTAGAGTAAGTTCACAGTTTGTCATTCATGTGTTTAGCGAAGAGGTCCTGCCTACCATAGTTTTCAAAGGTGAAGAATGGGAGGGATGGTGGTTGTTTCCATAGTGTAACTCATGGCACGGTCCAAAACACTAGTGAGTTCTTCCTTAACATAATCCTAAGATAGATAATAGTATGTAGGTGTAATTTTTCAGAAGGACGTTTAAGTATTTTATTGTTTTGTTAGTTACCATTGTGTCTTTTATTCCTATTGTGTTCTTCCTTTGATTAGTCATTTGGGAGTTCTCTGTAGTGGTTATCAGTTATTTCAGAGTTAGGGTTACTAGATAGCATATGCTACCCCTCAAGTAATCTTTCGTTTAACAGAGGGAGGATATAGTTCTTACCATGCATCTCACTGAGAAATACCTAAGGTTTTCTATATCTTTCGCTTCGTTTTCATTATTACTATTTTCATTTTCCTTAAAGAATCTCACCGAGAGATGTTGGCCTTGTGAATACTTCATCGATGGGGACTCTTTCTGTTTGGTAGGGTAATATGTTATATTCCATCTATTTATATATTCTATAAATCTATTAGATTCTCGGCTGACCTTTACTATTGTTATTTGATTTACCTACTTTTGTCTCCGTGATACCTCGGTCAATTTATTGGGAGTCCTACAACATGATATTTTGTGTCTTGGAATGAACCCTTGTCACCTTTACAGGTGACGATTCATTTCCATCATCTTAATACCATAGCTTGATGAATCTGTTCTTACTGTTGACTTTTACTTACTTGTTACAGTTTGGTTTAGGATTGATTTAAACTTAACTTTTAAAAATGTCCATATTCTGTATGAAAAGTTTGTGTTACTCTTTTGACATTCCTCTTGTGGTAACTTTGTACAGTTTACAAGCTAAGGATTTTCACTATTGATTAATTCTTAAGAGAGGGGGCTTGGTAAAACTTGTTACCGTCACTAATGATGGGCCTTGTTCTTGCGAGGACCCATCAGAAATTGTACCGCACCTTCCTCCCTTGGCCCGAACCTCTTCGAAGACAGTGGCGATTGGGAAAGGATTTGAACCCATGCATCATAAGATAAGTATTTTTCTAGAAAGGGAATTATTGGTTTAACTTTCATCGTCTTATTGCAATTACTTTTCTTTTGTTAATTAAACTTTGAATAGAGACTAATGTTTACAGGTTTTGTTTTCTTGCAGGGTCTCTATCTGTACAAGTCTCGGATGCCCGCCACTGTCTCTTATGAAAAAGGTATTCGGTTTCCAAACCCTCACCTCTCAAGCCAATTCTATAGGTTATATAATCATCCAAGCAGTTCGTGATTCAACTAGCTCTGTTATGCGTAGTTCTTGTCTATTGTAGTATTTGTTGGAGTAAACCCTTGGGGTCGTTTTTCCATTGATTGTATAACGCCAGCTCTTGCATAGTGTTGAGTCTTTTTATGTTGAGTTTTGATTGTATAACGCCAGCTATTTGAATTTAGATCTGGTAAACTATGTAGTACACTCCTTTTTTTTTAATTAAAGACAATCCTGGTTGAATCTTAGAATGATAATCCATGTCAATGTGATTTTGTCTTTCAATTTCAAATACTGTACTTGTTATTTATGCAACTCGAGTCTACTCGCGCCATTTTCCTATTCTTTTTTAATAAAGGGGTTAATGATATCCATTAGTCTACTATATTCGATACATTTTGAATGAAGTGTATTGGTTGTTGTTTTAGTTAGGGTATTCCAACTCCTATGCATTTTCTTTATAACTATGGTTGCATGTCTATCGAGAATTCATCATATTCATAGTATAGGAATGAATCCCTGTCAATAAGTTCATATATAAATAGATTTTCTTATGTAGACATTAGGTTTTGGATTTCATTATAATGCCTGCTAACATTAATTTAGATAGATATTGGTCTATATGTGATATAGATATACCGGGGAATGTATTGGTTCGTAAAGGCTTAAATCCATGCTAAGTGGTAGATAGCGTTCTGATTAAATTTATGACTCCGAGCTTGGTAATTGCAGAAATATACTTACTTTATACATATACATAAAAACTGGTGTTCAACGTGTTCGTGCCTAGATGCTTTATACCAGAATTCCGATGTACAAGAAATACTTATATTCTAACAGAAATCCAATTATAGGAAAAAGGGTTACTTCTAGACTTTAATCACATCCATCCATTTGATTTCCCTAAAATGAAAATCAAATAGCTTCTAACTTTTGTACCGACACTAATCCAGTCATAAGGAGCTACTAAGGAAATTGATTTCAGAAAATGATTTACCCAACTATTCTGTAGGATAACTGGACATCAAATAATTATATAATCGAACAATTTCACTCAGGTTAATGTGTCCATACAGATTTTAAGGATTACACTACATCTATAACTAATTCACTCTACAATGATATAATTAATTCAATATAGATAAAAAAAATTCTTTACATTAGATATACGGTCATTTAAATAGATGCATTACAACAATTAGATATAATAATTTAAATAGAGAAGAGATATTACATATCTGAAACAATTCGCAGGAAGACAAAGGGAACAACCACATTCCTCCCAACCGTAGAATAGGGCAGCCAAACTACTTGCCTGATTCACCCCCTAGCCTGACCATGAACCCATGAGGGCGAACTTGGAACCTCCTCCTTAGAAATGCCTTTCAGTTTCAGTAGTCTCCTCTTGCCTCACACTCAGTCTGTAGTGTTCATAACAGTAAGAGAACCAGTCATGTTTTCCCAGCATACTACACAACGTCCTGCCTCTTCACATATGCTATATATCAAACCAATATTTTTGCCTAGGTCTTTTTCCCTCCCTTGGGAATTTTCACAACTTCCCAAATCCATGATTTTCAGGGGTTGCCAATGGCCAAATCCTTGATTTTCCACTTGTAACAATCAACCCAGAGGTAGTTCCAACATGTTCCCCACTCATGGAGTCATGGTCAACTAAATTTAACATGGATGTTCCATTTGTCCTCCTGTTATAAATAAAACAATATTATGTTTACATACAAGTGTCATAGTCAAATAGATAGTTGGGTCAAATCAGGTCTCTGCCCAATAGTCATACTATTTAGTTACGATTTATTAAATTCGAAATTTGGAATTGCCATAAATGGAAATTTTTTTTCCAAATTCAAATTTACTAAAAACAGAATAATTTTCTAACAAATTTTAAATTTAAAAAATACTTTATTTTTGGGGATGTCACATCCTTTCCCCCTTCAATAAAACACTGTCCTCAGTGTTCATTCCTTTCTTGGAATAGGATTGGGTAATATTTCCACAAATCTCCCCCCAACTCCCAAGTGGCCTCCTCAGGACTAAAGTTCTTCCATTGCACCTTTACCTGAGCGACAACTTTGTTCCAAAGTGTTGTTTCTCTCCGGTCCAGAATGCACAGGGGTTTCTCCTAGAACTCGCCTTCTGGTTCCACCTGCACCAAGTTCCAATCAATCATATGAGTAGGGTCATGGACATACTTTTTCAACAAGGAAACATGAAATACATTATGAATTCTTAGATTACATGGAAGTGCAAGTTGGTATGCTATGGGTCCAATTCGAGCTAGTATATCGAAGGGCCCACAAAACCTGGGTGCCAATTTGGCACAGTTACCGATTTTTAGTGAACTCTTTCAGGCTTTAACTTTTAAGTAAACATGATCTCCCACATGAAATTCCAAGTGTCTTATTTTCTAGTCCGCATAACATGTTTGTCTGTACTGTGCCTCTTTTAAGTTCTGTTGCACCTTTCTTACCGTACTTTCCATTTCGTGGAGCATTTCTGGTCCAACCATGACTCTGTCAACTGGGTTGTCCCAAATAATTGGTGTCGTACACTTTTTGTCATACAGTACCTCGAAGGGGCTCAATTTAGCCAAAGTTTGGTACCCATTGTTATATGCGAATTCTATCAAGTACAGGTAGTCTTACCACTTACTCAGTTTTGTTCTTACGTACATGCGGAGCATATCTTCTATGATCTGATTAGTTTGTTTAGTATGTCCATCCATTTGTGGATGGCAACTCATGCTGAAATTCAAATTAGTATTTAGCCCTGCAAACAATTCTTTCCAAAAAGTGGATGTAAATTTTACGTCTCTATTTGAGATCACCATTTTAGGAATACCATGTAGTCTAAAAAATTCTTTCATAAATATTTCAGCAATGTTTATAGCTTTAAAAGTAGATTTCATAGGAATAAAGTGTGTAGAATTACTGAGTTTATCGATCACAACCATAATAGAATCATTTTGTTTATGATTTTTTGGAAAACCTATTATAAAGTCCAGTGATATGGTCTCCCATTTCCATTTTGGCACTGGTAATGGTTCTAATAGGTCGGTTGGATGCTAGTGTTCGGCCTTAACCTGCTGACAATCTTAGAACCTAGCCAAGTATTCTGCTATTTCACCCTTTATATTATGCCAGTAAAATAGGTTTCTAAGTGTTGCTATCATTTTTTGGTATCCTAGATGGCCAGAATACGGTTTCTTATGCACTTCATCCAAGACTATTATCTTTAACTCTGTTGAATCTGGTATATAAAGTCTGTTTTTAAATCATAATAGTCCTCTTTTTTCGATACTCATATCTGGTTTATCTGAGTTTGCGGTATTTTCTTATAATTCTGCCATATCTTAGTGTAATTTTCATTGTTAATACCTATCGTCCTTATTCATTGTTCCAGATCACTTTCTGCCATGGTGATATTTATCTCAAATAACCCATGGAATCTTCTGCTTAAAGCATCTTCTACCTTATTTTCCTTATCCTTGATAAGTCTGACCTTGAAGTTGAATTCACTCAAAAAGGCTAGCCACCTTGCTTTCCTTGCATTAAGATCTGGTTGGAAAAACATATATTTCACACCGCTATTATCCATCAATAATATAATTTTTTTGCCCATTATGTAGTGTCCCCACATTGTTAAGGCATGCATTATTGCTGCGAATTCTAAGTCATGAGTGACATAATTTTTCTCATGTTCTTTTAATTTATGGGACTCATAACAAATCATATGTCCTTCCTGAGTTAGGACACCACCTAGTCCTTCTTTACTCACATCAATATAGATGATAAAGTCTTTATCTGGGTCTGCTACCTTTTAGATGGCTACAATTGTCAATAATTCCTTCAGCTTGTTAAAACTATTTTGGCACTTCTGTAACCAGTTAAACTTTGTCCCTTTATTTTGTAATGACCTGATAGGGTAGGCTATCTTGGAAAACCCCTTTATAAATCTGCGATAATATCCGGTGATTCCCATGAATGACCAAATATCCGCTACATCCTTAGGTACCGACCATTCCATGATGGCTTTTATTTTCTCAAGGTCAACGCTAATGCCTTCTGCTGAAATTACATGTCCTAGATATTGTATTTTATTTTGATAAAAGTCACACTTATCAAATTTGGTGTACAGTTTGTGTTTCCTCAACATTTGCAGAACTATTCTTAAGTGTTCTTCATGTTCTTCCTCTCTTTTAGAATAGACCAGAATATCGTTGATAAATACTAGTATGAATTTGTCTAAGTACTAACTGAAAATACTATTCATCAGGCACATAAACGTGGCTGGTGCGTTAGTGAGTCCGAAAGGTATGACTACGAATTTGTAGTGTCCATATCTTATTCAAAAAGTTGTTTTTATTATATCCTCATCCTTTATCCTAACTTGATGATAACCAGATCATAAATCCAATTTCGAAAAGATCTTGGCCCCACCTACTTGATCGAACAGATCATTTATCCTAGGTAAGGGGTACTTGTTCTTAATAGTCACTTTGTTCGATTGTCTATAATCGATCCAAAGTCTTAGAGTACTGTATTTATTTTTCACAAAGAGGACTGGTGCCCCCCATGGTGAAACACTCGGTCTGATATAGCATTTGTCCAACAATTCCTGTAATTGTATTTTTTATTTTGTCAATTCTAGTAAACTCATTCGGTAAGGTGCTTTAGAGATAGGGGATGAAATAGGTAGCAGGTCTATGGAGAAGTCTATTTCCCTTCTAAGATTTAATTATGGTATCTCATCAATAAATATGTCTCTGAATTCATGTAGGAAAACAAAGTCTTCTAACTTTGGCTTATCTTCTTTTCCAAGCAGATTCGTTACTTGGATAGCGTAAAATTGATAGCCCTTTCTTATGCATTTCTTGAGATGCATTGCTGAGACTTCTCTAATTGATACTGGTTTTTGTATGCCTTGGTCTATTCTGGTAGTGTCATAATCGTCTTTATAATTAAGTGTCTTTGTATAACAATCTAGAACTACTTTGTTATTTTCCAGCCAATCCATTTTGATAATCACATCATAGGACCCTAGTGGCAGAATATTCAAACTTTTTTTTATGTTCTTACCATCTAAACTGAACTCAAAATTAGAAATGATGTCTTGAACACTTTCCTTTTAATCCCTGTTGCTAATTGCACCATCCAAGATTTTGCGTGTTTCATCCTCTTAAGTTTATTTGACTCTACTACACCAGGAGTGATATAACTTAACGTCGCTCCTGGATCAATTGAAACAAAAATTCTAGTGTTATTGATTTTACCTTCGATCTCCACCATAGAGGACTGGTGGTTGGCTTTCCGACCCTCTATGGCTTCATTTATTCAATGCAAGCTTCTGCCCACATCGCCCACCGTCAAGGCTTCCTGCAAATTGTGAACAATATTTTTGTTTGTTGGATTTAAACGTGGACAATTCCTCCTTAGATGAGTCTCTCCACATTCCCAACACTTCAACGGTTCCTGGGGGATGTCCCTAAACTTCTTTGTTCCTAGGTTTATCGGTTTACTACCTCCTTGTGTGCTTGGATGGTTTGAATGAAAATATTTTCTAGGAAAACTTTTTTCTACATTCCGATAAGGAGTTGGCTGGTATCCCTTCTTTCGCTGGTTCACTTGGTCTTGTTTCTTATCCTTCCATGCATTGGGAAATTCTCTTTGTTTTTTGTACTGGTCGTAGCACATTCGTTCTTTCCTGAATACTTCACTCAAGGACTTGGGGTTTTCAAACTCAATTATGTCCTTGTCAGAATGTGGTAAACAGCTTAGGTATCGTTGGATTTTTACCCTGTCCTCCTGGATATAAGGTACGAACCTTAGTAGTTCCAGGAATTTTTTTATAAGATCCTCCATTGTAATCTGACCAAGTCGTAATTCATAGAATTCTTTTGTTTTTATTTCATAGTAGATTTAAGATCGATACTATTTCTTGAAGTATTTCTTAAAGTCGAACCACTCCATGTGTTTTTCTTTTAGGCCTTTGGCTAGTTTCAGATCTTGCCACCAAATGTTGGCTTTTCCTTTCAGCTTGTAAATGGCCATCCAGACCTTCATATTGTTGGAATAGTTGTATATCTGGAAATATTTTTTGATGTCTAATAACCATGCCTCAACTTCCTCCCCTTCTGGATTCTCCATCAAAGGTAGCTGGTTTAATTTTCTTAAATTCCCCTTCAAGGTGGTCCACTTGTTTTCTTTTTCTCTCTATTTTTGTTTTTTTCTTACCTGAGGGTGTACCTTCCGACGAACTGTCCCTGTTTTCTGCTTCAGGCCCAGAATTCTTGGAGGCCCTTTTTTTACCTCTTCTTCATTGTTATCATCCTTTGGGCTCTTCTTGGTCACTATATTGCGCAACAGGACTTCATTTATTTCCTGTTGTTCTTTCTTCAGTTTCTCATTGTTGTCTTTGAAAACCTACAATTCGACAATGAAATTCCTCATTGTTTCCAGAAATTTAGTAGGTGAACTGCCATCACTATTTTGTCTCTGATTTTTAGGAAATATTTTTTCATGGTTCCCATCCAGCCTGATTTTTTTGTCATCCTGTGCTGCCACAATTAACACAAAACAAAAAAAGGGTTGTTCTATTTTCAACAGTAAAGGTTTTATTAGCTTTACATAAATAGAATTACATGTTAAGTAAATCAGATGGCCTTGTTCAAGGTCCAAGTGCTATAAACTGTTGCTCTGATACCATATGTAATGTACCTCATATTTATCACACACAAAAAAATGGTTTATAAGTTTTTTGGGAGAAGAAGGAGAAGCTCCTAGTTACGCGACTTTGTTGTCAACTTGATTATGAAATTATGTAATAAAACCTTGCTAATTGTAACTCTCTCTATAAAAAAAAACCTTGTTATAAACCCCTAGACTTCTTCTTGCCACCATATATCCTATCTATGTCATGAGAAGGAAGGTTATAATGGAAACCCTCAAGGCCTTTAGCATTTCCCCTTCTACCTTTAATCTTTACCCAAATTCATATAGGTTATGCATACAAGGGTAGTCTTACAATACATTTTACAACTCGTTTTAATTTAACACATAGCTCCACGTCCGCGCGCAGGTTCACTTAATGGTGTTATAATAGGAACTTTAACTTGTTCTCATCCATAATGGACATGGAGTCAGGCTTTTCCTTTACACCGGGAAGTTAACCTAACTACCAAGTCTCGGTAATGTTTTGGTTCTTGAAATCGGGGTTGAAAAAGTAATGAAAGTACTAGACCCAAATGCCAATGAAATCTCAAAAACTAGGATCTGACTGTTGTCTTGGACTAACACAGAGGAGGAAAAAATGTTAACCTGAGTCATGAAAGTGTCCAATCAAGATATTCCTTAAGTGGAAGAGATATTTTTTCTGTCACAATAGTTAAAGCTCTGTACTACATTAATGGTTGTCCTACGAAATTACATTATGTTTACTAGGATTCATACCCAAAGAGTCACACTCACCCTGCCATTGTCACATGGCTATCCTTCCTCTGCACTCCCTACATTTACTATGAGATGTCAATGCGTCGATTAGAGTTGGAGTAAGCTCATAGTTTGTCATTCCTGAGTTTTGCGAAGAGGTCTTGCCTAGCACAGTTTTTAGAGGTGAAGACTGGGAGGGATGGTGGTTGTTTCCATAGTGTAACTCATGGTGTGGTTTGAAACACTGGTGAGTTCTTCCTTAACATAATCCTGAGATAGATAACAGTATGGAGGTGTAATTTTTCAGAAGGAGGTTTAAGTATTTTATTGTTCTGTTAGTTACCATCGTGCATTTTATTCTTGTTGTGTTCTTCCTTTGATTAGTCGTTTGGGAGTTCTCTGTAGTAGTTATCGGGTATTTCAGAGTTAGGGTTATTGGATAACATACGCTACCCCTCAAGTAAGATTTTGTTTAATAGAGGGAGGATATAGTTCTTACCATGCGTCTCATTGAGAAATACCTAAGGCTTGGTATATTTGTTTCTTCGTTTTCATTATTACTATCTTTTTTTTCATTAAAGAATCTCACCGAGAGATGTTGGCCATGTGAATAGTTCATCGATGGGGACTCTTTCTGTTTGGTAGGGTAGTATGTTATATTTTGTCTATTTATATATTCTATAAATCTATCAGATTCTCGGCTGGCCTTTAGTATTGTTATTTGATTTATCTGCTTCTGTCTCCGTGATACCTTGGTCAATTTATTGGGAATACTACAACATCATATTTCGGGTTTTGGAATGAACCCTTGTCACCTTGATGGGTGGCAATTCATTTTCGTCATTTGAATACCATAGCACGATGACTCTATTCTTACTGTTGAATTTTACTTACTCGTTACAGTTTGATTCAGGATTGATTTAAACTTAACTTTTAAACATGTCCATTTTCTATATGAAAATTTTGTGTTACTCTTTCGTCATTCCTCTTGTGGTAACTTTGTACAGTTTACAAGCTAAGGATTTTCGATATTGATTAATTCTTAAGAGAGGGGGTTTGGTAAAACTTGTTACCGTCACTAATGATGGGCCTTGTTCTTGTGAGGACCCATCATAAATTGTACCACACCTTCCTCCCTCAGCCCAAACCTCTAAGCAGACAAGGACGATGGTGCAAGGATTTGAACCCATGCATCATAAGATAAGTATTTTTTTGGAAATGGAATTATTGGTTTAACTTTCATCGTCTTATTGCAATTACTTTTCTTTTGTTACCTAAGCTTCGAATAGAGACTAATGTTTACAGGTTTTTTTTTCTTGTAGGGTCTTCATCTGTACAAGTCTCGGATACTTGCCACTCTCTCTTATGCAAAAGGTATTTCGGTTATGAACCCTCACCTCTTAGGCCAATTCTACAGGTCTTAGCATCATCCAAGGAGATCATGATTCAACTGTCTTTGTTATGCATAGTTCTTGTCTATTGTAGTATTTGTTGGAGTAAACTCTTGGGTTCGTTTTTCCATTGATTGTATAATTCCAACTCTCGCATAGTGTTGAGTCTGTATTTGAATTTAGATATGGTAAACTATGTAATGCACTCCCTTTCCTTTAATTAAAGAAAGGAAATCATGGTTGAATCTTACTCGAAATGATAATTCATTTCAATGTGACTCTGTCTTTTGATTTCAAATACTGTACTTGTTATTTATGAAACTCGACTCTGCTCGCGCCATTGGCCTATTCCATTTTAATAAAGGGATTAATGATATCCATTAGTCTACTATATTCGATACATGTTGAATGAAGTGTATCAACTGTTGTTTTAGTTAGGGTATTCCAACTCCTATGCATTTGATTTATAACTATGGTTGCATGCATGTCGAGAATTCATCATACTCATAGTACAGGAACGAATCCCTATCAATATGTTCATATATAAGAATATTTGCTTATGTAGACATTAGGTTTTGGATTTCATTATAATGTATGCTAATAGTAATTTAGATAGATACTGGTCTATATTTGATATAGATATATCATAGAATGTATTGGTTCGTAAAGTCTTAAATCCACGCTAAGTGGTAGATAACGTTCCGATTAAATTTCTGACTCTGAGATTGGTAATTGCAGAAATATACTTACTTTATACATATACATAAAAACTGGTGTTCAACCTGTTCGTGCCTAAATGCTTTATACCGGAATTTCGATGTACAGGAAATACTTCTATTCTAACATAAATCCAGTTATAGGAAAAGGGGTCACTTCCAGACTTTAACTACATCCATCCATTCGATTGCCCTAAAATTAAAATCAAATAACTTCTAACTTTCGTACCGACACTAATCCAGTCATAAGGAGTTGCTCAGGAAATTGATTTCAGAAACTAATTTACCCAACTATTATGTAGGAGAACTGGACTTCAAACAATCATATAATTGAACAATTTCTCTCAGGTTATTGTGTCCATACAGACTTTAAGGATTACACTACATCTATAACTAATTCACTCTATAGAGATATAATTAATTCAATCTAGATACAACAATTTCATTACATCAAATATACAATCATTTAAATAGATGCATTACAACAATTAGATATAATCATTCAAATAGAGAAGAGAGATTACATATCTGAAAATATTTGCAGGAAGACAAAGGGAACAACCACATTCCTCCCAACCGTAGAATAGGGAAGCCAAACTACTTGCCCAATTCACCCCCTAGCTTGACCATGAACCCATGAGGGTGAACTTGGAACCTCCTCCTCAGAAATTCCTTTCAGTTTCAGTAGTCTCCTCTTACCTCACACTCAATCTGTATTGTTCATAACATCAAGAGAACCCATCATCTTTTCCCAGCATACTAGGCAACGTCCTTCCTCCTCACATATGCTATATATCAAACCAATATTTTTTCCTAGGTGTTTTTCCCTCCCTTGGGAATTTTCTCAGCTTTATAAATCCCTGATTTTTAGGGGCTACCAATGGCCAAATCCTTGATTTTTCACTTGTAACAATCATCCCAAAGGTAGTTCCAACATGTTCCCCACTCATGGAGTCATGCTCAACTAAATTTAACATGGTTGTTCCATTTGTCCTCCTGCAATAAATAAAATAATATTCTGTTTACATACAAGTGTCATTGTCAAATAGTTAGTTGGGTCAAATTAGGTCTCTGCCCAACAATCATACTAATTAGTTACAATTTGTTATATTTGAAATTTGGAATTGCCATAAATGGAAAAAAAATTCCAAATTCGAATTTACTAAAAACGAAATAATTTTCTAACAAATTTTGAATTTCAAAAATACTTTATTTTTGGGGATGTGACAGAATGCCATCGTTTTTCGGGGGAGAACCAGAAGGAATGCCATCCTTTTCATGGGTAGAGTTAGATTCAGGCACCTTCCTTCCTCGTGTTGCATACCAGACCACCCCTCTTTTGGTTTTTCCCCTCGGACGGGGCATGGTGCTGGCTAACAGGGAGTGTAGGGGAAGTTCAAGAGCCCGGGATAGGGAGCTCATAGAAGAAAGGAAAAGAGAGACCACGAGAGAGAGAACTCCATGTAGATACCAAGAAACGGAGCCGACCAGCAGAACCCGTGACGAGAGGCGTGAATCAGAAGACCAGGAGGCTGACTAGAGGTTGCATCTGGAGAGGAAAACAAAATTGAAAACCAGGGAGAGATGAAGCTGCAAAGGTCGAAGGTGCAATTGATTTTCTACACGACTAGACACAGAATTAGGAGCAACATTATGAGGTTGTTGATGGGACTGAGAGGGCGTACTGCCCATCGCTATGAAATCTCCCACGCAGGGGAGTGTCATAACCATGCAACAAGATGGCCGCAAGAGGAGATTGAAGATTGACGACAGGGGATTCATTCCCATGAAGTGATGGATGAGGGGGCCGAGTCTGAGCCAACACCAAGTGGTCGGACGCCTGGCCATATGACCTCCCCTTGGCCTATCCACATTCTACGCTTTGTAACACCCCATCCCGGGAAAATAAATTAAATTATTAACACACTACATTCTTGTTATTTATGTTTTCTATGTACAAAATTTTTCGTATACATATTCCTAAAATAAAATGCAAATAAAATACAACTCAAAATATATATATAAATGATCACATGTATTTTTACAATTGATTAAAAAACCACATATAAAGACAAATTAATTAAAAAAACTACAAGGAAAATAAATGTCTAATAATCTTTATATATTTCTACTGAGAATCAAAGTTGTGAGGATTTTCCCAAATTTGAAACTCAAAAACAAATAAATGATCACATGCATTTTTACAATTAATTAAAAAATAAAAAAGGAAACAAATATTTAATAAACTCTAAATATTTCTATTGAACTTAAATTAATAATAATAATAATAATAATAATAATAATTTATTTTTAAGGTCACGACCAAGCCACAACAAATTGGTGTATGAGACCGCCTTGTTTGTGGGACAAGGGACCTCCCTCTGTCCAACGATTTGACTGGTAAAGTCTAAATAGGTATACATACCCTACCCCCTCTCGATTTGAACTTGTGACATCTTAAGAGGAAACACATGTTAGACCCACTCAAATTGTATGATGTCTATAGTTGTGATACTTTGCCTATTTTTAAAGTAATCAGTTTAACCCAAAAAGCAATATTAAATAATTAAAAAAAATAAATCATCATTTACGATATCTAAGCTCTTTAAAATAGAAACTATTAAATAATTTAAAAAAAAACATCATTTGCGATATCTACACTCTTTACACTCTTTAAGATAGTTGTAATATTTTTAACAAATTTAAAACAATCACTTCAAACACCCCCCAAAAAATATTAAATAATGAATTTATACACTTACATTCCTTTCATTTGTGTTTTCTATGTGCATCATTTTCTCTATACATATTCCTAAAATAATGTACAACTAAAAAATGATTTTTTATAATTATATATATATATATATATATATATATATATATAATANTTATATATATATATATATATATATATATATATATATATATATATATGACAAATGTTTAGTAACATTTTTTTCATGTGGTTCATTGTATGATTGGTGTTATATTTATGGATAATTTTCTCGAAATCTACCAGAAAATATGAGAAGCTAAACATTTTCGAAATATTGAAGGCTTAACAAAAAGAACATCTTATAAACCCATTTAAAAACACAACTTATTACTCACAAAAAAAATTAAACTTGAATAAGGAAAATAGCACTCATTCCTCCCAAACTACATTTAATAACATTTTTTTTACAATAAGAAATACCAAATTCATTAAATATTTACATTTCTTAATGTCCCTCCTACCCTTTAGAGGTAATCTGAAGCTTTTATTCCAATCCATGTCAATCTATTATTAATACATGATAACCTCCAAAGGCAAATATCCAAATTACATATGAAGATGTGATAACAACCCTCCAAGGGCATATCGAAAGGTAGTAGCACGTCAATGGTATCTAATTACCTTGAGAATTTGAGGGGATCGGATAAAGGAGGTGTCTAATTACGTAGAAAACTATCTTTTTAGTGTGGGAATTTGAGAGAATCTGATAAACAAGTGTTTTAATTATGCAATTCATCATTTTAGTATAATAATTTGTTATTTACAAAATTGAGATTAAAAAAGAAAAAGAAAAAGAAAATAAATTTTTTATTAAAGATGAATTGAAAATACAATCCTTAAGTGTTGATGCATAAACAATGTATGAGTAGTTTTGTGTGGTCTACAAGTCCATTACCAAAATCTTTTTCATAAGCTCTTCTAAAATCTTAAATATCTAACTGAGTTCTAATCAGAATATGTCATCATCAGTTACAGATCAATATCTAAATAAGATCACCAGTCTAAAAGGTTACAAGACTTTGAGGAAACCAGATGTTCCTCAGTAAATTCATCTAATCCAAGAAAACCTTCGGCCAAGTGCAAAGCTTCCTTGGATAGTGAATCGGAAAAACTATTCAGTTCTTTATATATATATGAGTAAAACTAATCATATGAAAAACACTAGAGATATCCTTCAAATGTAATCCTATATGTGAAAGAAATGCTCTAAATTTACCTTGATTATTGTTGCCAATAATCATATTTTCCTTAATAGTGAAACAATGATCCTGGATAGTAAGTAACAAAAAACCCAGAATGCAGAATTGTCATGGACTATAAAAGCCCCCAAAATAAATTATTTTTTAAATCTGAAATTTGCTTAGGAAATTATTTTCGTTTTTAGTAAATTCGAAATTGGAAAATTATTGCCATTTATGGCAATTCTGAATTTCGAATTTAGTTAATTGTAATTGATGATTATGACTATTGAGCATAGACATGATTTGACCCAACTAACTATTTGATTATGACACTTGTATGAAACAAAATATTTTATATTTATTGTTAATGGACAAATGGGACAACCATGTTAAAATTAGCTGACAATGACTCCATGAGAGGGGAACATGTTGGAACTACCCCAGGGTTGAATGTGACAAGTAGAAAATCAAGAATTTGACCATTGGGAGCCCCTGAAAATCAAGGATTTGGAAAGCTGCGAAAATTCCCAAGGGGGAAAAAGACCTAGACAAAAATTGCTTTTGATATATAACATACAGGAGGAGGCAGGACGTTGCCTAGTATGTTGGGGAAAGAATAATTATCTCTTGTTGTTATGAACACTGCTTTCTGAGTGTGAGGCAAGGAGAAGTTGTTGAAACTGAAGGATTATTGCTGAGGTGGAGTTCTGAGTTCACCCTCATGGATTCATGGTCAGGCTAGGGGGTGAATGGAAAAAGGAGCATTGGTTGTTCCATTCTAAGGTTGGGAGGAACGTGGCTATTCCGTTTGTTTTTCGACGAACTTTCTTAGATATGTTCATCTACTCTTTTTCTGGTTATATGTCTCTTACTTTATATGGCTGATAGAATACATGTATACCATGTTGGGTGAATTATTTATGTTGATTTTCTTTCTAAATAGGAATGACTTTGATTTAAATAGCTGATAGAATACATCTATACAATGTTGGGTGAATTATTTCTGTTGAATTTTTTTTTAAACAAGAATCGTTTTGATTTAAATGGATGAAAGAGTATATATAGCATAATGTTGTATGAATTATTGTTGTAAGTTAAACTATGAATGGATGGAGAGAACTGTAGGATAAACCCCCTGCAAGTTTAATCTCATACTTCGAATAAACTACATGTACATCTTAATTATGAATAGAATCAGAATTATTGAAAACAAGTTGGAATGCTTCTAGTTTAAAACAAATGAGTCTGATTCTACTTCAGATAGTATATATCATGTAGTTATATAAGTACAAGAAATCAATCGAAGAAAATCGTTTATTGCATAATTGACCAAGGAAAATACTGGAGGGTACTCAAGAATTAAAAGTTATTGTACATTCGCATATTACTGTAAGGAATTTATACAGAGCCATAATACTCGTATAATATCTATTTATGATAATAATAACTTTATATATATATATATATATATATATATATATATATATATATATATATATATATATATATATATATATATATACANTTTATATATATATATATATATATATATATATATATATATATATATATATATATATATATACACACACACACACACACACACACTTAACATTTGTACAGAAGATTTGATGTTCTATTTCGATATCTAAAGATTCATATACTAAGAATCTCAACGATGATATGGGAAGGTAAACACATCCATTCATTTTTATTTCTGAAATTAAGCTTGTCTAGTTCAAAGTCTTACAGAATAAAGCCCCCTTTTCTTTGAGTCGAGTAGCGTAGAAAATGAAAAAACTCAATGAACTTACAGAATATAAATTTTGGAAATACACAAGTTTAAATACATATACACATGACTGTAGGTTTTCAGAATGCATATCCAACAGGTGTTAAAAAAATATATAATGGAAGACAAACAACCTAACTAGTCATAGTGGAATTTTTGGAAATGAAATGATGGAAAACAAATAGTTTGCCTACTCACAAATGGAGACCTAGAAAGGAAAATATTATAAGGCTAAACAAATAGGCTAGCAGATCGCATACGACATTCTGAGATAAAATGATACAATAGTAAATTAACTAAAGTGAAGGGTATATGCTCGGGAATCATATACTTTCGATATGCACAGACCTACGACAGTGATATTTCAAAAAGGCAAAGCTAGAGGATTAAACAAGGAATCGTTCGAATTTCTCTATAGGATCCAAAGTAAGAACCGAAAAGAGTCAAGATAGAATTATTGTTCACATATACGTGTTTCTATTCATTCTAGAAGTATTCATATAACAAATCTATTGTTCCGAGAGAAGGGACTGTTCATATTTCCATCTAAAAATCTACTATACAACTTGAATAATGATACAACCATATTCAATTTATACCATTCAATTAATTGCATAGTAATAAGGTTATGATCCTTATTCCCTTCCATTAAAATTGGAGATACAGAGTTGAAGAATATACTATCTTTATGAATGGATTTTTTCACCCACGATGATAACATTCTAGTCTTAGAATCTTATCAATCCTTAGAAACCTAGGACACTCCTTAAAGAGCGGCAAAATGAAAACTGAATAACTTTTGTGCATATGGTAGGGGCCTGCATTCAAGACTGTCCATGGTTGAATTCCCTACAATGAAATACAAATCAACATTAGTATTATACAACAGAAGTAAGATGAATGTAATTTCTAATAGAATGATTAATGACAGGAAAAGTTTATTTCAGAGTTTCACTTAACTTACGACTTGGAGATCTGATGTCCTTTCCCTATCGCACTTTGGTTGAATAGATGTCCCAGACCAAAGGGGAGGGTGGTCCAAGAACTTCTTGATGGGTACCCTCGCAACAACAGGGTCCCATAATTAGATTAGTAACCAAATTGTTTAATTCAAACTCTTCAGGAAAAGAAATAAACAAACAATCTTAACATTGAAACCCAAACTGCATGGGTGAGCACAGGGTGAGCAGGCCGAATCCATTTTTCAAACTTTAAACATAGAGTTAAATGTTATATGCCAATGAAGTCATTCTAACATGAACTGACTATTTGTACTGAAAAGGATGTTTTTAATCAAAGTTTAAATACAGAGTCAACATTCTTGTTGAATTTTCACCAAGGCTATGAATGGCGTTTACCACATATAGACCACAGTAATAACAGTAGGAAAACACCGTAATGCAAGAATTTATTACAAGCCCAAATGTTTGTATGTTGTAGGGTATCCCAGAATCCCCATAATTATTTAGGTACCAAATGGAAATACATTAAGAAGACGTTACAATCGTAAGAACCAGCTAAGGACCTGATAAAACCTACAGAAGGGTGGGTTCCCAAATGAAGACGCAATATAACATGCATTCTGCCATGCGGGTTTTCAAATCCTGGATTAGAACCCCACGTAGCCTCGTAGAGGCTCAACACCAAATAATAGCGCATGACAATAGAGGAACTGAAAGGAATGTAGGGGAGCAATGAAACCCCAAAACTAAAATACATACAAAAAATATGCCTATGCAAACCCGTTGAAATTGGAAATAAGAAGGTGGAATGACGAGTCCTTTCAAGAAGATTGAAAATAAAAAAAACATGAAGTCTACTAATCAAGGAGCGAGAACAGTCTAGGAAGAGTTATGAGGAGAATAACAATAAGGGGAAACTTAACTAAAAGTCATAATAAGAATTACAATACAAAGGGTTTTCCTCAACTATAACGAAACCCCGAGGTTCCACCCAACCTTTAGAATACAAGAGCATCATGAGCTTACTAGGGAATTCAGGTAGAGATGTCTACTTCCACTGGGTAAAATCCTTCAAGTCACTGATCTCCCTCAATGAGAAAATAAAACGCAGAGCTAGTTCGAAGAACTTCACAAATGACAAAAGAAAAATCATCTATCCCTGAAAACCCTTACCATGCAGAGTAAATGGCGATGGTACGAAGGCTGGTCTTGGCCATGTGATGGGGCAAAGATGGCACAATCTTACTAGACGAAGGGACAAGTGATAATCATCAATTTTATCACTCACAGAGTCTCCATTAATCGTCGGATCAGAGGTTTAGTTCATGCTTGATAGGAAACCGCCCTTTCACATTAAGAGGTGTGAAGTGAAGGATAGTCCCATCGTGATATGACAAATTGGACAACTTAACTCTAACCGCTATTTTTCAGTTAATACCTCATTCAATTGAGGCATCATTCATTTGATACATCTTTCAGTTAAGACAGAGTTAAACAAGTTGTTAGGGTTGATCTTTTTTAACAAAACCTTTATTTCAATAGTAACTGGAAGATCATTACCCAATCAATAAAGGCTAGGGGATTCATTTGATTTCTTTCCTAGGTGAAGTAATATAAAATACCTTATATTAAACCGATAATACTTCACGCAAGATGTATACTCTCGACCCCATTTACTTTGTGCATGGTATACAATTTTTTATTTCAAAAGTCAATCAGATTTTCCCTTGCGTGCAAGAATAGAAGCTTATTCTTAGGGAAGAGTATAGGATCTTGATTCCTAAGTCTAATATGATATAAAGATATATATGTAAGTATTAGAATAACTTTAGGACTGAAGGGTAAATGTTAGAACGTGGGAATTTATTCATATAGGAACTCTGTTCAGTGTGAAAAATGCTCATAAATGAGTATTCATCATTTGATAGTCAGAACATAAGAAATCTCGCAAAGATTAACAATGGTGTTAAATACTACCTTCTCTTAACTAAGAATCTACTAAATGAAATTTGGAGATTAATGTCCCTCAGAAGAAAAAAAATTATTGGGAAAATTTGAGGTACATTACATATGGTATCAAAGCAAAGGTTACAAAACTTGGACCTTGAGCAGGGCCAAAATATTTACTTAGCATATATTTTTTCTATTTATGAAAAACTAACAAAACAATTATTGTTACAAACATAAAACACTTTATTTTGTTATAATTATGGCAGCCCATGATGAAGAAGAAATCATACTTGAGGAGAACCCTGAACAAAGGCCTTTTAAAGATCAGAAAAAGAACAATGATGGAAGTTCACCTATCGAATTTCTGGAAACTATGAGAAATCTCATTGTTGAGCTGCAGGTTTTCAAAGCATACAATGAGAAACTGAAAAAGGAACAACATGAACAATAGGAAATAAATGAATTCCTTCTATGAAGTATAGTGACAAAGAAAATCCCAAAGGATGATAACTAGGAAGAAGAGGTCAGTAAAAGGGCCTCCAAGAACTCTGGTCCTGAAGCAGAAAAAAGGGGATAGCTTGTCTGAAGGTACTCCTTCAGCTAAAGATAGAAAAAAAACAAAAATAAAAAGAAAACAGGTAGATCACCTGGAGGGAGAGTTTAAGAAAATCAAACCATCTACCTTTGACGGGGAATCCAAAATAGGGGAGGAAGCTAAAGCATGGTTATTAGACATCAAGAAGTATTTCCAGTTATACAACTATTCCAACAATATGAAGGTCAGAATGGCCATATATAATATGAAGGGGAAGGCCAACATATGGTGGCAAGACCTGAAGTTGGCTAAGGGACTAAAGGAAAAACAGACAAAATGGTCGTATTTTAAGAAATACTTTAAGAAACAATACCTATTTGAAAGTTACTATGAAAGAAAAACCAAAGAATTTTATGAGCTACAACTTGGTCAAATGGCTATGGAATATCTAACAAACAAATTCCTGGAATATCTGGGAGGACAAAGTGAAAATCTAGTGGTTCCTAAGATGTTTACCACAGTCCTATAAGGACATAATCGAATTTGATAATCCCAAGTCCTTAAGATAAGTTTTCAGGAAAGCCCGAATGTGTTACGACCAATACAAACAGCGGTCAGAATTTCCAAAGGATTGGAAAGACAAGAAACAAGGCCAAATGAACCAACAGAAGAAGGGATATCAGTCAGCTCCTTATCGGAATGCAACAAAGAGTTTCCGAAGGAAATATTTTCACTCCAACAATCAAAACACCCAAGGAGGCGGTAAACCAATAAATTTGGGAATGAAGAAGTTTGGGGACAACCACCGTGAACGGTTAAAATGTTGGGAATGTGGAGAACCTCACCTAAGGAGGAACTTTCCATGTTTGACTTCAACAACCAGAAATATTGTTCACAGTATACACAAAGCCTCTACAGTAGGGGATGTGGGCAGAAGCTTACATCGGATCAATGCATCCATGGATGGCCGACAAGCTGACCACCATCCCTCTGTGGTGGAAATTGAAGGTAAAATTAATAACACTCGTATTTCTATTTTAATTGATCCTAGAGCTACGTTGAGTTATAACACTCCTCGTATAGTGGAGTCAAACAAACTTAAGAGAACAAGACATTCAAAATATTGGTTGGTACAACTAGTAATAAGAACAAAAAGAAAAGTAGTCGACTTTATTTTTGATTATGAGTTCAGTTTAGGTGGTCAAAACATAAAGACAAATATCAACATTCTACTTTTAGGGTCTTATGACGTAGTTATCAGAATGGATTGGTTAGAAAGGAATAAAGAAGTGTTGGATTGTTATGAAAAATCACTCACGTATAAATATGAAAACGACACTGCTATAACAATTCAAGGCATACAAAAACCAATCTCAGTTAGACAGATTTCAGCAATGTAATTTAAGAAATGTATGAGAAATAAAAATAAAATGTTAGAAAAATAAAATAAACCCAGCTTGGAGGATTTTATCGTTTTGCATGATTTCAGAGATGTGTTTGTTGATGATATACCTCAATTACCCCCAAGGAGGGAGATATACTTTTCTATCGACTTACTACCTGGTTTATCCCCTATATCTAAAGCACCCTACCGAATGAGTTTACCAGAGTTAACAAAATTAAAAATTCAACTGCAAGAATTATTGGACAAAGGATATATCAGCTTGAGTGTTTCACCATGGGGAGCACCCGTCCTCTTTGTTAAAAAGAACGACAAAACTCGAAGATTATGCATCGATTATAGAAAATTAAACAAAATGACTATTAATAACAAGTACCCCTTACCTAGGATCAATGATCTATTCGACCAAGTAGGTGGGGCAAAGTTTTTATATAAATTGGATTTAAGATCTAGTTATCACCAGGTTAGAATAAAAGATGAGGACATAAGTAAAACAAATTTCAGAATGAGATACAAACACTACGAATTTGTCATTATACCGTTTGGACTCTCTAACGTTCCAACTACATTCATGTGTCTAATGAATAGTATTTTCATTCATTACTTGGACAAGTTTTTTTTGGTATTTATTGACGATATCCTAGTGTATCCTAAAACATAAGAAGAACACAAAGAACGCCTAAGGATAGTTCTGCAAACTTTGAGAAAACACAAACTGTATGCCAAATTTGATAAATGTGACTTTTATCAAAAGAAAATATAGTAATTAGGGCATGTAATATCTGAGGAAGGTATTTCAGTCGATCCCAAGGAAATAAGAGCCATCATGGAATGGTCGATTCTGAAGGATGTAATGGACATCCGGTCATTCATGGGAATCACCAGATATTACCGCATATTTATAAAGGGGGTTTCCAAGATTGTATACCCTATCAAATCATTACAGAATAAGGGAACTAAATTTAAATGGTCACAGAAATGTCAGGACAATTTTAATAAGTTAAAGTAATTTTTAACGACTACACCCATTTTAAAGGTAGCAGATCCAGACACAGACTTCACAGTCTGTGTGGATGCGAGTAAAGAAGGACTAGGTGGTGTTGTAACTCAATAAGGACACCTGATTTGTTATGAGTATCGAAAACTAAAAGAACGCGAATGAAACTACGTCACTCATGAATTAGAACTAGCAGTTGTAATACATGCCTTAAAGATGTGGCAACACTACATAATGGGAAAAAAAATTCTGTTATTAATGGATAACAGTGGTGTGAAATTTTGTTTAGTTAGTCGTACATTAATGCTAGGCAAGCAAGATGGTTGGCCTTCTTGAGAAAATTTGAATTTGAGGTAAGACATATCAAGGGTAAGGAAAACAAGGTGGTTGATGCCTTAAGAAGAAGAGTTCATGGGATGTTTGAAATAAACATTAGCAAGGCAACAAGTGATCTTGAGTAGAGGATAAAGGTTGCAGGTAACAATGACGAAAATTACACTAGAACAGTGGAAGAATTACGAGATAATGCAGAGAATTCAGACAAAACAGATCTGAGTTTGGATAGAGAGGGTCTACTACGATTCAAAAACAAAATATACATACCAGATTTGGCGGAATTAAAGTTAACAATTTTGGACAAAGTACAGAAGAAACCATATTCTGGTCACTTGGGATACCAGAAGATGGTAACAACACTAAGGAAATTATTTTACTGGCCCAATATGAAAGGTGAAACAACAGAATACTTAGCTAAGTGTCAACATTGTCAGTAGGTAAAAGACGAACACCAACATCCAATGAGCGTGTTGCAGCCCTTACCTATGCCAGAATGGAAATGGGAGACTATATCACTAGAATTTATTAGAGGTTTGCCTAGAACTCAAAAACATAATGATTCAGTTTTAAGGTGCTAAGGTTAGCAGAGGTGGCTGGATGGTAAAGTCGTTCTTGCAACAAAGGTCAGGTCTTGTGCTCAAACCCGAGCAAAGACGTGGTCTAGTTGCAGAAATCTTAACTGGGCCAAGCTTGCATACCTTTTAGCATAATACAATCTAGCACGTGCATAGTGCAGCGATCAGGGCCTCCCTAGCCATGGACGTTGGTGGGGGCGTCGTCCCTACCTCTCCCCCTTTGCCAAAATTAGATGCCTTCAGGAAGCTGGTCGTTGAAGCCTCCAAGAGACCGCCGTCAGCAACACAAAAAAAAATTGTGAAGAAATTGGATTGCATTCCCAGCGTTGAATTGCCCGTGGAAGAAACTTCCAGAACGACAGTCAACTTAGCAGATAAAGGACTCATCGGGCAATTTACCGGTCTCTGGCCCTCTCTCAAATCCGTCGAAGCTTGGGTGCAGAGGAACTAGAACCCGCTCATATCAGAAGGAATAAAGAGTCATTTTGTAGGGAAAGGATACTTTGTATTCGTCTTCGAAAACCCTGAAGATAAAAACCTCATATTCAGAAACGACCCTTACTTCATGGGGCCACAGGGGTTATACCTGAACAAATGGTCCCCAGATTTCGATCCAGCTCAGGATGTGCCCTCTTCCATCTCAGTGTGGGTTCATCTACCTCATCTCCCTTTACACTGCTAGAATAAAAAATCATTGCATGCAATCGACAACACGCTCGAAAGGTACATAGATCAAGAAACGAGAAAAGATCAATACTCATGCGCATGGATCTACCTGGAGGTTGATCTGGAAGTGGGATTACCAGAGGCAATTAAACTCATGGTTGCAAACTGGACGCATATTCAGGAGCTAGACTATCAGAATCTACCCTTCAAATGTCGGCACTGCCACGGCTACGGCCACTTCACAAGGCACTGCAAAAAAAAGAATGCAGAAGAAAGTGAAAATGCGAAAGCAAATCAGTGGATCGCAGTCCAGAAAATAGGGACAGAAAAATACAGAACCAAAGGAGCAATGAAGAATGGAAAACCCAGGCAACTAGAGAAAGAGAAAAGCAACGGGAGCTCCAACCCTCCACCGCAAACAGGACCTCAAATAGAAAATCCCAACAATGACATAGAAGAACCAGAAATCATGGACAATAGGACACAACCAAGCCCTCCTCCAAATGGGAAAGATACAAGGGCATCTAGGCAAGCGACAGGAACCCTGGAAGTAGCCCCCTCTCCATCATATGCTGACATAGCCAGAAAGAAAGCACTAGATCCATCAAGCTCCTCAGAGGATGAGATCCTAGAAAGGCCAGCTAAAAGAGCAGGAAGGAAATCTCACAAAGAAGCAAGGGAGGAAGAGGTAGAAAGACAAACGACCCAAGGAAGTCAACCCACCATAGAAATTTCAATCGGCAGAAACACAAGAATAAGGTCTCTAAAAGGAGGAGGCCCAACCACCCCCAACAGCAAGTAATGAAAATCATCTCTTGGAACTGCAGAGGACTAGGGAATCCGGCGAAAATTGAAGCGGTCAAGGATCTGATGAAAGTGGAACCAGCAAATATCCTCATGCTCCAAGAGACAAAAATCGAAGGGGAAGCCCTTATAGAGATCAGCAAAAATAAATGGCAGAAAAACACAGGGAAAGCAATCAGTGCAAGGGGCTCTTCCGGAGGTATAGCAACACTGTGGAAGGCAGAATAGTTCAGTCTTGTCAACTCTTACAACACTCAGCATTGGAGATTTACAGAGCTGAAGAACATAGCAAGTAAGTTAACTATCGCATTATTCAATTTATATGTTCTGACTTTGCACTCTGGAAAGAAAGAATGTTGGAAAACTTTAAATGAGTTTCTAGAGAAAAATTCCGCAAACAACATAATCATAGTCGGTGACCTTAACCTAGTCATGAATGGAAAAGAAAAGAGGGGAGGAAGGTCTAGCAAGGACCAAATGATTTTTGTAGTAGAAGACATAATACAACAGTGGGACCTAATGGATTTTAAACCACGCAAAGGGCTATACACTTGGACCAACAACAGGACAGGGGAGGAACACATATCTTCCAGATTGGACAGGTTTCTGGTCCAAAGCACTTTGTTGTTGGAAAGGAAGTTGATTTCCACTTCCATCCTCCCCAAGCTCACCTCGGACCACAAACCCATCCTGCTTCTGCTAGGGGAAGAATAAAAACTAGGCCCAATCCTGTTCAGATTCAGTCCATTGTGGAAAATAAAGAGTGGGTTCGCAGAGACGGTTCGATGGGCATGGTATACCCCAGTTACTGGCTCTCCCAACTATGTCTGGGCACAAAAACTAAAAATAACAAAAGAATCCCTCAAGGAATGGAGCAAATTTCCGGAAAGAAACCCCAATACCCAAAGAAAGGAGTTAGTGCAGCAGTTGGGATAGATGCAGAATGAAATGGAAACAATAGATATTGCCAGAATAGATTTGGAAAAGGAGCAAGTAGCCCAATGCAGGACTTACCGCTCCTTCAGAAATGAAGAAGAATACTGGAGACTAAAATCCCGTAGCCTTTGGTTGGAAGCTAGCAACAGAAATACATCCTACTTCCACCATCAATTTAAAGCCCACCTCTCCAGGAACCACATCTCTGAGATCACAACCAACGACGGGAAGCTTTGCAAAGGAATAGATCAAATAAAGGTCACTACTGTCTCACACTTCCACCAACTTTACAGCAAAGAGAATGATGACAATGAAGAAGGCTATAAAGAATTCCTCATGAACATCCCGACCCTGGTCACAAAAGAAGATAACATAGCATTACTAAGCCCAACCAGTGAAGAATAACTCAACAAAATCATCTGGTCCATGGATCCCGACAAAGCCCCAGGTCCAGATGGGTTCACTATCCATTTTTACAGGATCTGTTGGAATATAATCAAATCTGACCTCATCAGAATGATAAAAGGAGTCCTACAGAGAGAAAAAATAGGAGGCAAAACCAATTCTACTTTCCTAGCACTCATTTTGAAAGAAACAAACCCTGCCTCCTTCGACAGATTCAGGCCAATTTCCTTATGTAATTCCTCTTATAAGATTATTGCAAAACTCCTTGCAAACAGAATAAAACCTCTATTGGGCAAGCTCATCTCAGAATCGCAAGGAGTATTCGTCAAAGGGAGACATATCTTGGACAATGTAATCCAAGTTCAGGAAGCTATGCACTCCAGCAACCTCACAAAAGAGAAAGGCATGTTGATTAAGCTAGACATTGCAAATGCCTTCGACAGAGTAAAGTTGTCTTTCCTGTACCAAGTTCTTCTTTCTTTCGGATTTGATCCCGAGTTTATAAAACTGATACAAGCCTATACTCACAGCCCATGGATTACCCCCTTGGTAAATGGGAGACCAACAAATTTATTCAAATCTACGAGGGGGCTGAGGCAAGGATGCCCCCTCTCTCCATTTCTGTACATAATAATGGTGGATACCCTCAGCAGGAAGTTGGAACAGGAAAGGATAATAGGGGCAGCCCCAGGCTTACGAATAATGAAGAATCTTAAGCCTATAAACCATGCTCTGTTCGCGGATGATTCTCTCATGCTAGGAGGAGCCTCAAATAGAGTAGCCTCTGCATTCAAGGGAACTCTTCAAGCGTATTTCAAGGTGTCTGGAGCTCTGATAAGTGAAAGGAAAAGTGTTGTCTACAACTGGAATGTTGCAGAACACAAAATTCAGAAGATAGCACACACCTTGGGGTTCAAAGGGCACTCCAAATGGGAAAAGGTACAATATCTTGGGCTGCCTTTAACATTGGGCATAAACAGAGTCAGCCTGTGGGAAGGAGTCTTAGCAAAAATCAAAGGAAAAATCGAAGCCTGGGGAGGATATTGGCTCACCCATGGAGGCAAATTAACCCTGATAAAAGAAGTCATCTCCTCACTACCGATCTATCAAGCGTCCTATCTCCTGGCACCCAATTCGATAGCTGGACAGATCAATAAACTGCTGAGAGATTTCCTGTGGCATGGTGGAAAAGGGAGTCAAAGAAAGTTTCACTTGGTCAGTTGGGAGACATCCAAGTGGCCTCTGAGAGAAGGTGGGCTGTAGATTCGTGATCCAGCTCTAGAAAACACAACTCTTGGTTTCAAAATCTTGTGGAAGATGCATAGCGACCCCGCTCATCCTGTCAGCAAAACGTTAATACACAGATACATTCCAAATGCCAAAATCAGAAACCTTCAAAACACCATGAGTAGGAAGACCACGATTCTATGGAAATTGTGCATCAAAGGGGCACGATTTTTCACCCAAAATCTGTATCGCATCCCTGGCAATGGCAAATGAACCAATCTCTAGATAGACAAAATAATGGGGAGTCTGCCTCTTGCATTAAACGTCGGCCTGATGGAAATTCGCGATTTTCTTGAGCGCAGAGGTAGGCAGAGAATCTATGATATATCAGAGTGGGATGAAGACAGCTCCTGGAAAGAGTGGCAATTCAGCAATGTCCCAGATCGTCTCCTCCAATAACTTGAAATGCTCAAAGAAGAGCTTCGAGAGGCAGCTCCTGTGCATATAACAGAAAAAGACACCTGGGGTTGGGGACCCACAGGAACATATTCAGCAGCTAAAGGCTACGCTCTGCTACAGCAACAGAAAAATAGACCACTCTCGGCAAGGTTTTGGTTGGAGGTATGGGACTCAATGGCGATCCCGAAGGTAAATTTCTTCTTCTGGACACTAATGCACATAAAGATTTTGACTGGTGAAAATTTATTGAAAAGAAATATTGCCGGACCACACAGATGCTCTTTATGCAGAGAAGCCATGGAAACCTCGGATCACTTATTTGTAGGCTGCCATTTCGCAAACAAAGTCTAGCAGCTTACCCTCCATGGCCTCAAGGTCGCTGCCCCCACCAACATCTCAGTAGTGGAACTATTTACAACTTGGAAGGATAGTTACCCTTCGCTCTCCTTGAAAACATTATGGGAAAGAATCTGGATCTCCATCCCCAAGTACGTGTGTTGGAAGCTATGGCTAGCAAGGAATGAGCAAATTTTCAACAGCACAGAGTGGACCCCCAACATGGTAGCAGCGACAGCAAAATGTCTCCTCCTAGAAACTTTGAGTTGCCAAAACCACAAAACCGACACCTCGCTGCAGCAGGAAGAAAAGAAGTGTCTCGACGCCTCCGTGTTGAACCTTCGGATCCATAGCACTGAAAAATCCCATCTTGAAACAGAATGGAGGTTAAGACACAATCACGACATATTCCAGAGTTGGTGGCAAAAACAAGGCACAACTACAGTCTTCTTTGATGGCGCCTCCAAAGGAAACCCTAGGACAGCGGGAGCTGGAGGAATCATTTACTCCAGTGAAGGGAAAATACTAGAAACCTTTTGTTGGGGTCTCGGATAGCGAACCAACAACCAAGCAAAAATCCTGAGTTTGATAAAAGTCTACCAGATAGCCAAGGAAAGAGGACATCGAGAGCTACAAGCATTTGGAGACTCCGAGATCTTGATCAAAATGATTCATTCAAGAGGACAGTTTAAAGACACTGGCCTAAACAAGAATCTGCAAAGGTTAACACACATTCTTAAAGACTTCACCTCCTTCAACTGCTACCATATACTCAAAGACTCAAACAAAGAAGCAGACAAACTAGCCAACGAAGGTTGCCTCTTGGCCCAAGGAGAACTCAGTGTAAAAGGTGGAGACCCAGTAAAAATATGCATTCCTTGAAAAGGACAACAGCTTGGAAAAGAATGTAGAAGGTAGAAGGCACTTGTGAAGGATGTAAGGCTCCAGCCAGCTGTATTTTCCAATAAATAAAATACATAACCGTTTTAGTTTTAAAAAAAAAACCAGAATGATTCAATTATGGTTGTAATCGATAAGCTTAGTAAGTCTGCACACTTTATTCCTATAAATTCTACTTTTAAATCTATTAACATCACTAAAATATTTATGAAATTTTTTTTTAGACTGCATGGTATTCCTAAAATGGTGATTTCGGATAGAGACGTAAAATTTACATCTGCTTTTTGGAAAGAATTGTTTGCAGGGTTAAATACTAACTTGAATTTCAGCACAATTTATCATCCATAAACGGATGGTCAGACTGAACGAACAAACCAATTCGTAGAATATATGCTACGCATGTACATAAGAACAAAACCAAGCAAGTGGGAAGACTACCTACACATGGTGGAATTTGCATACACCAATGGTTACCAAACCTTGGCTAAGATGAGCCCTTTGGAAGTATTGTACAACATAAAATGTACGACTCCAATTAGCTTGGATAACCCAGTTGATAGACTCATCTTGGGACCAGAGATTCTCCAGGGAATGGAGAGCATGGTAAGAAAATTACAACAGAACTTAAAGGAGGCGCATGACAAACAGAAAAGTTATGCAGACCGGAAAACAAGACACCTAGAATTTCAAGTGGGAGACCATGTCTATCTAAAATTCAAAGCCCAAAAAATTTCACTAAATCTAGGGAACTATGCCAAGTTGGCATCCATTTTTTGTGGCCCTTACGATATCTTAGCTCGAATTGGACCTGTAGCATACCAACTTGCACTCCCTGCCAATCTTAAAATCCATAATGTATTTCAGGGTTCTTTGTTAAATAATTACATTCATGACCCTACTCATATGATTGATTGCAACTTGGTTCAGGTGGAACTAGAAGGTGAGTTCCAAGCAGAACCTCTGCGCATCCCGGACAAGAGAGAAATAACACTTCAGAACAGAGTCGTCTCCCAAGTAAAAGTGCAATGGAAGCACTTTAGCCATGAGGAGGCCACTTGGGATTTGGAGGGAGAATTACAGAAATCTCATCCAATACTATTCCAAGAAAGGAATGAACACTAAGGACAATGTTTTATTGAAGGGGGAAAGGATGTAACATACCCAAAAATAAATTATTTTTTAAATCTGAAATATTCTTAGGAAATTATTTTCGTTTTTAGTAAATTCAAAATTGGAAAATTATTTCCATTTATGGCAATTTCAAATTTTGAATTTAGTTAGTTGTAATTGATGATTATGATTGTTGGGCAGATATCTTATTTGACCCAACTAACAATTTCACTATGACACTTGTATGAAACAAGATTTTTATATTTATTGTTGATGGACATATGGAATAGCCATGTTAAAATCAACTGACCATGACTCCATGAGAGGGGAACATGTTGAAACTACCTCAGGTTTGATTGTGACAAGTGGAAAATAAAGAATTTGGCCATTGGCAGCCCCTAAAAATCAAGGATTTGGAAAGCTGCGAAAATTCCCAAGGGGATAAAAGACCTAGGAAAAAATTGCTTTTGATATATATCATATGGGAGGAGGTAGGGCGATGCCTAGTATGTTGGGGAATGAATAATTATCTCTTATTGTTATGAACATTGCTTTCTGAGTGTGAGGCAAGGAGAAGTTGTTGAAACTGAAGGACTATTGTTGAGGTGGAGTTCTGAGTTCTCCCTCATGGATTCATGGTCAGGCTAGTGGGTGAATGGAGCAAGTAGCATTGGATGTTCCATTCTAAGATTGGGAGGAATGTGGGTGTTCCATTTTTTTTTCGATGAACTTCCTCATATATGTTCATCTACTCTTTTTTTGGTTATATGTCTCTTTATTTAAATGGATGATAGAATACATATATACCATGTTGGGTGAATTATTTCTATTGATTTACTTTCTTAACAGGAATCACTTTGGTTTAAATGGCTGATAGAATACATCTATACAATGTTGAGTGAATTATTTCCGTTGAATTTCTTTCTAAACAAGAATCATTTTGATTTAAATGGATAAAAGAGTATATCTAGCATAATGTTGTACGAATTATTGTTCTATGTTAAACTATGAATGGATAGAGACAACTGTAGGACATACCCCCTGCAAGTTTAATCTCATACTTCGAATAAATTGCATGTACATCTTAATTAAAAATAGAATCATAATTATGTAAAACACACGGGAATGCTTCTAGTTTAAAACAAATGAGTCTGATTCTACTTCGGATAGTATAGATCCTATATTTATATAAGTACAAGAAATCAATCGAAGAAAATCGTTTATTGCATAATTGACCAAGGAAAATGATGGAGGGTACTCAAGAATTAAAAGTTATTGTACATTCACATATTACTGTAAGGAATTTATACAACGCCATAATACTCGTATAATATCTATGTATGATAAGAATAACTATATATATATATATATATATATATATATAAGATTTGATGTTCTATTTCAATATCTAAAGATTCATATAATAAGAATCTCAACGATGATATGGGAAGGTAAACACATCCATTCATTTTTATGTCATAAGTTAAGCTTGTCTAGTTCAAAGTCTTACAGAATAAAGCCCCCTTTTCTTTGAGTCAAGTAGGGTAGAAAACGAAAAAACTTGGTCAACTTAAAGAATATAAATTTCAGAAATACACAAGTTTAAATACATATACGTAGGTTTTCAGACTACATATCCAACAAGTGTTAAAAAATATATATAATGGAAGACAAACAGTCTAACTAGTCATAGTGGAATTTCTGGAAATGAAATGATGGAAAACAAATAGTCTGCCTAGTCATAAATGGAGACCTGGAAAGGAAAATATTATAAGGGTAAAGGAATAGGCTGGTAGATCGCATATGATATTTTGAGATAATTTGATAGAGTAGTAAACTAACTAAAGTTAAGGGTATACTCCCAGGAGTCATATACTTTCGATACACAGACCTACTGCAATGATATTTTAAAAAGGTAAAGCTACAATATTAAACAAGGAATCGTTCAAATTTTTCTATAGGATCCAAAGTAAAAACCGGAAAGAGACAAGACATAATTATTGTTCATAGACACATGTTGCTATTCATTCCAGAAATATTCATATAACAGATCTATTGTTCTGAAAGAAGGGACTGTTCATATTTCCATCTAAAAATCGATTATACAACTTGAATAATGATACAACCATATTCAATTTATACCATTCAATTAATTAAACAGTATTAAGGTTATGATACTTATGCCCTTCCATTAAAATTGGACATATAGAGTTGAAGAATAGAGTATCTTTATGAATGGAATTTTTCACTCACGATGATAGCATTCTAGTCTTAGAAGTGTATCAATCCTTAGAAACCTGGGACACTCCTTAAAGAGAAAAAAAATGAAACCTAAATACCTTTTGTGCATATGGCAGGGGCTTGCATTCGAGACTGTGCATGGTCGAAGTCCCTGCAAGGAAATACAAATCAACATTAGTATTATACAATAGAAGTAAGACGAATGTAATTTTCAATGGAATGATTAATGACAAGAAAAGTTTAGTTCAGAGTTGCACTTAACTTATGACTTGGAGACCTGGTGTCCTTTCCCTGTCATGCTTTGGTTGAACAGACGTCCCAGACCGAAGGGGAGGGTGATCCAAGAACTTCCTGATGGGTACCCTGGCAACAAAAGGGTCCCATCATTATAATTGGTCACCAAATCGTTTAAGTCAAACTCTTCAGACAAAGAAATAAACAAACAATCTTAACATTGAAACCCAATCTGCATGGGTTTGCGCAGGGTGAGTAGGCCGAATCCATTGCTCAAACTTTAAACATAGAGTTAAATGTTATATGCCAATGAAGTCATCAAATCTAACATGAACCAACTATCTTTAATGAAAGGACATTTTTAATCAAAGTTTAAATACAGAGTCAACATTCTTGCCAAATTTTCACCAAGAATGCAAATGGTGTTTACCACATACATACAACAATAATAATAGTAGGGAAACACCCTAATCCAAGAATTTATTACAGTCCCAAATGCTTGTATGTTGTAGGGTATCCATTAACAAATTATTCGGGACACAGAATCCCCATAATTCCTTATGTACCAAATGGAAATACAGTAAGAAGATGCTACAATCGTAAGAACCAGCTAAGGGCCTGATAAAACCTATATAAGGGCGGGTTCCAAAATGAAGATGCAATATAACATGCATTCCACCATGCATGTTTTCAACACCTAGACTATAACTCCAAGTAGCCTCGCAGAGGCTTAACACTAAATAATAGTGCATGATAATAGAGGAACTGTAAGGAATGTAGGGGAACAATGAAACCCCGAGACTAAAATAGATATGAAAACTATGCCTATGCAAACTCATTGAAATCAGAAATAAGAAGGTGGAATTTCGAGTCCTTTTAGGAATATTGAAAATAAAACAACCATGAAGTCTACTTATCCAGGAACAAGAACAGTCCAGGAAGAGTTACGAGGAGAACAACGATAAGGGGAAACATAACTAAAAGTCATAATAAGAATTATAGTACAAAGGGTTTTCCTCCACTGTAACAAAACCCTGAAGTTCCACCCAAATTTTAGAATACAAGAGCATCGTGATCTTACCAAGGCAGTTAGGTAGAGATGCCTGCTTCCACTGAGTAAAATCCTCCAAGTCACCGATATCCCTCGCTGAGAAAATAAAATGCAGAGCTAATTCAAAGAACTTCACAAATGACAAAAGGAAGCTCTTCTATATCTGAAAACCCTTACCATGTAGAGTAAATGACAATGGTACGAAGGTTGGTCTTGGCCCTGTGATGGGGCAGATATGGAAAAATCTTACTGGACGAAGGGACAAGTGATAATCATCGAGCTTTGCACTCACAGAGTCTCCATTAATGGATGGATCAGATGTTTAAATCATGCCTAACAGGAAACCTCCCTTTCACATTAAGAAGTGCAAAGTGAAGGACAGTCCCATCATGATATGAAAAACTAGACCACTTAACTCCAACCTCTATCTTTCAGTTAATACCTCATTCATATGAGACATCGTTCATTTGAGACATCTTTCAGTTAAGACATAGTTAAACGAGTTGTTGGGGTTGAGCTAACAAAACCTTTATTTCAATAGAAACTGAAAGATCATTACCCAACCAATAAAGGCTAGGGGATTCATTCGATTTATTTCCTAGGTGAAGTAATATCAAATACCTTATATTAAACCGATAATATTTCACGGAGGATGTATACTCTCAATCCCATTTACTTTGTGCATGGTATACAAATTTTTATTTCGAAAGTCAATGATATTTTCCCTTGCGTGCAAGCATAGAAGATTATGCTCAGGGAAGAATATAGGATCTCGAGTCCTAAGTCTAATATGATATAGAGATATATATGTAAGTGTTATAATACCTTTAGGACTGAAGGGTAAATGTTAGAACGTGGAAATTTATTCATATAGGAACTTTGTTCCGTGTGAAAAATGCTCATAAATGATTATTCATCGTTTGATAGTCAGAACATAAGAAATCTCGCAAAGATTAACAATGGTGTTATATACTACCTTCTCTTAACTAAGAATGTACTAAATGAAATTTGGAGATTAATGTCCCTTAGAATTTGTTTTTTTTTATTGGGAAAATTTGAGGTACATTACATGGACCCTAGAAGAATTCATAAAACAAGCTTGAGGGATAATCCTTGTTCATAATCACCTCTTCAATCACATGACTAGGTTTTATCTTTTCACTAGACTTATAAGAATAAAACAATGAAATATATTCTAATGAAACTTTCAAAGTCAAAATTTGGACGTCCTAAAAAATACTAGCTGCTAACGGGAAAACCCCCCCCTATGACTACACCAGGGTTCAAAATGTAGGCAGATCAATTAACTGTCTAAAAGTCAATTACTTCTCTAAACTACCCCAAACATACCAAAAATCATACGAAGAAAGTAAGGAAAAGGAGATCAGGTAAATATACCTCTAATCCCACATTTGGTGATGACCTCCTCATACTTGGAAGTTTCCCTGATTGCATGCCTCCTCCGAAGGCTGACCTACATCCAAATATTGACAAACATGAAATGACAAGAATGTTATTTTGTATACAAGTTAGGGTTATATGTTAGAATTTTGAAACATAAATCAACAAAAGTATTAAGACACCATCATTTGGGATAGGAAAAATAATTATTTTATTAATAACACAATGATTATACCTTTGCAATCAAAGTCAGCTACCATCCGCAAACCTGGTTTGGGATCCTCTTCACCAAGCTCAAAGTGAACATTTGTATGGATTCTCCTCTCAACCTTTTGATCTCTTCTTGGGAAGTGAATGGGTTCTGATGGAGGAAGAAGGGGATAATGAGGGAATGCTGAGGCAATTCTCACAAAAGGGTTGCAATAACTTGGGCAAGGAGGGGAAGTGAAATCAGGCAAAGTTTCACTGTTATTATGTCTAGATATAAAATGAGACCCCAACACATACTTTTATATGACAAAAGGATTGTTATTCAGTTGGGTGATGGGCTATAGCCGGTGGGTTAATTGGAAAACTACCCAATAGCCCGTAATCTCAACGAATTCCTTGCAAATTTTTATTTTTTTCTTTAATGGTGAAACATGCATATGTACGTGATTTTTAGTGGTGTAGCAAACATATGTACGTAGGCATTAATAGTGCAAGGCACGCACAGCTTAAAAAAATTGGTTTTTTAAACAGAGGAACTCAACAGTGCTTTGGAAAAAAATGCAAGTAAGAGGGCCAAGGCCATGTATGAATGTGTAGATAAATTTAGTGTTACAATAGATGCCCCCTAATGTGTGATGTGACAAGAGAATCTGATGGTGGAAAATACATGACAAAATATTCACCAATGTACGAAAACGAGTGAGCTCGGGACCCGAGTTTGGGAGGTGCCATCTGCAAAATAGCAATTTTTTCTCTGAGGCAGACATACCCATGCTCGGGATGAAATATTTCATAGCTTCCAATCAAATACACTGCAGATCCATGCCATATAACTATATAAAGTGTATCCACGAGCAATACACATTGGATCTACATCTCAAAATCAAAGATACAAATATAGTATCCATCCTCAAGAAGCTAGTGATGCCCGATGGCTAGAGATGAGGTCTTCATATCTCGAGAAAAAAATTCAAGATCTTCAAAACTTCGGTAGGAGTACAATGCGATTGTATGAATTCACTACCTAAAGGTCTTTGACGAATCGTCGAGAAAAGACAACAAGATCTCGATGATGAGGCAGAGAACTTCGTCGATTTTGAATCAGGACTTAACTAGACTTTCAGGATGGCGGATTCATGAGGCCAAGAGAAAAACTACAGAAAGGCCGACTCAGGTTGGGTGAAAATTCCCTTGGAAAAAAGAACGAAACATGATCAGGCTTAGGTAGCATGACATTGACATAAGTTCACGGTGCAGGAGGCAACACAAACTCTCCATGTGTTTGGAAGAGTAACCAAACAGAGGAGGAAACAACTCTATCTAGCGAGAACAAATTCCTAAGGTCATATTAGATCACCATGTTTGACGAAAAAATGGAAGGATGTGATTTTTCCAAGGGCGACTCATTGCGCTGCCAAAAATAATACATATTTCCCATCCCCACTTTTTGTTTTATTTTTATATTTTTTTTACTTTTTCAATTTTTTAAAGAGATTGAAAAAGAATAAAAGAATGTTACGTTACAAAGGAGGAATGCGTGTCTCAAGCAATTATACTAGTTCCAAGCGCAAGGAACACACTAATCCTCAAAGTGGAGATATGTGGAGGAAAAAGGACACTCAGGGAAAATTCTTCAATGGGTCAAGGTGTCAGGTCACAGAGGCAAAGTTCTACAAGGCTTGCGTATAAAGCATGCTTCAAAGGTTCAGTTGAGAGAAACATGGAGCCCACATTAGGCCAAATGCACAAAGACGAAAATGTGATTAGCAAGACACAATGAAACCCCTTTCAATGTATTTTTAACGATCTTAAATAAGGTAAGCTCGATGTTTTTTTCACGTTTAGAGAGTCTGAAAAAATGTAAAAGAAGACTCCAAGGAGTACCTATTTCAAAGATAGTCTAGTCAGTTTGAAAAAGGGGTAAACTGGCACCGAAAAGATGTCTATTCAAAACCATTTTAACGAGTGTGACAAAGACAAGATCACTCGACAATCTTTTCAATTTTAAGGAGTCTAAAAAGAGATTAACTATGGACTCACTGCCTTTTTCTGAATTTAGTCTCCTTAGCCCGAAAAAGTATAAAAGTCACTGAGGAGAACTCTCCTGGCGAGACAAATCTCCTGAGGCATACCTTTTTCCTTTATAATCTAGAGGCCAGAAAAGGGGTAAACTCATGCCAGTAGATGTTCTTCTGAACCAATTTAACGAGTGTGAAGGAACAAGGTCACTTGATGATCTTTTCAATTTTAGGGAGTCTGAAAAGAGCTTAACTATGGACTCTATGGGGGTTCATTTTTCGTAAGTAATCTCCAAGTCCCAAAAAATGTGATAAACCAAAACCAAGGAGAATGTTCATTTTTCATAAATTTAGTCCCTCAGGCCCGAAAAAGGGTTAAACTTATACCTGAGAATACTCTTCTAGGGAACCGAAGTTCCTAGAGTATACCTTTGTTCGTACAATTGACCATCTGGACTGAAAAGGGGGTAAACTACCTTTGGAAAGACATGCCTTCAAATTTGACTTTGGCGAGCGTGAAGGGAAACAATATCAATCGACAATATTTTCATGTTTAGAGAGTCTAAAAAGGTCTTAAAGAAGACTCCAAAAGGTTACTTTTCTCAGTTAATCCAGACAATATCGAAAAGCATAAATGCAGTCTCATTGGATGTTTCTTTCGGATTTCAAATAGAGCTTGAAAGAAAACAAAGGATGCTCATTTTGGGAGTCCCGAGGGTGAGTCCAAGAGTGATGTTCCATTATATGAATGAGGCTCAATCTTGTAATCATGACAAGACTAACAAGGACTCCCGAGCCTATAGTCATTATGGACGACATGGATGTTGAAATTTAACAAGGATCTATCTAGGGAATCCATGTAAAGGTAGGCTCTACCACCTAATTATGACACTTATCGAGAAGCAATGAAGGCTTCATGTCGCACTTCAGCGGGATTGATCCTATGGAAAAATGAAAAATACAATGAGATGCAGAAAGTGGAGGTGAAATCCTAACTTGTATGCAAAAAGTTGGAAAAACGACTTTTACCAAAGGACCTTTAAAGTGAACCATCCCCAAAAAAGTTACCAAACCAAAAGAAAAAGTTTGTCATAACATCCAATAAGAAACTCAGGAATGGAACTAAATGATTTTCAAGCCAGAAAAAACGACAAAGGGGGTCAAAAAAGTGGCAAAAAGGGCCAAAAAGGTCTATAAATAGAAGCTGACAGCTCATTTTCACCATTGCATTTTGAAAATTGAACAAAAGGAGAAAAAAAACCCTTTGCTAAAGAAGTTGATTCCGGGAGCTTTAGAGGATGAAACAAACTTATGCTTGGACCAAGTAAGCACAAATGTATCCCTCCTGCATTTCAATTCCTTCTTTATACATTTGTTTATGTTTTTTGGGGGGGCACTCTCTTAAAAAGAGCGGCCTTGCGTGTACGCAGGCTGTCCAAGGACAACTTACGTATGTACTCAGGAAGAAAACACTATTCTCATGTACATATGCGACTGTAGCCAAAAAAACCCGCGTACACCCTCAAAAGCTTTGAAAAAAATCAAAATACAAGAGCTAACTCCCTTTTAATCTAGCATGGAACATGATGTATGTCCATTGGAGGAGAGGGGACACGAGGGAATTTATATACTGGTCGATGAGGACCCTATTTCCAATGCCGGATTGAAATAATGTGGGTTGTGGAAGTTCTTTTGGTGTCCATTTATGAGGGCACAACCCAGGCTATTGAATACCCTAGTTGACTATTGGAATCCAGATGCAAAGGCATTCATGATAGAGGGGCAGTCATTGACTCCAATGACTGAGGATATTTACTTCTTGACTGGCCTCTCGAGGGGAGGGGAACGAATAAATATACAGACATTTTCCCCTGGGCCTTTCAACTTTGAGGACTACATTAAGATGTATTGTGAGGCTGACATTGAGAAGGTAGGTTCTCAAGTGCCAATTCAAAATATCACCTGTCTGTCACTGAGAGTGATATTACTACTTATTAGGAGGATTATTGGATCCGCGATGCTTCACCATGCTTCTCAGGTGCACATGCATTGTGTTATTCAGTGCCAGGAGGAACATATATATGACTGGAGTACGACCATGCTCACATGCATGAAGAGGGAGTTGACAGAGTGTTGATAGCACAACAACAAGAACTTTTCATTTGACACCATCCTTTTCTCGTTATTATTCTTCGAGAGTGACCAGTCTGAGTCCCAGATAGACTGTCCAGGGGCATGTGGCCTCCTTCCCAATAGTATCCAGATGGAAAGCACTACTGTCATGTCAAGGGGGAGGGAGGACCATAGAGGCCTTTGATTAAAAATTCTTTGATTGGTGGGCATGACAGATTCCAGCGACATAGGACTATGCCTACGCTGGAATGAACTTTTCCAGGGATCCAAACATGCCCGTGCCTCCTAGAGAGGAGTGAGGAGAGCTAGTTAACATGTTTTTTAGAGTTATTTAATTCTTAATTGTTTTATGTATCAGAGTACTGACTTTTATGTATCTGTTATGTACATATGTGGGACCAGTGCACTTGGAAGACATCATGAGGACTTGGTGACATCCTCGACCAAGGTGGGACTAGAAACAACCTGTGGACCAACAGCTGCACGGGGACCTCCATTCGAAGAGGATGAGAGATTTTTGAGGTGGGTGGAGGACAACCTCGCCACGCTCACTCATACAGTTCTTATGCCGAAATCGAGGATCTCTCTCCTTCTATGCAACCTCATGTAGTGGGGGTTCCATGGACTTGGGTCCAACTTTTTTGGCTTTTGGCCAACGTCGTCATTCATTATGGCAGGGCTAATAGGCCCCGAGCTTAAATATGCTAGACTATTATGTGCCGAGGGAACCTCTGTATATTTTTTGAGGGCATACGCCCCATGATGTATACTGAACCTTATTTTTTAGGCATTCACACCCACCTATGTACTCATGAAATTTATATATATATATATATATATATATATATATATATATACACTTTTATTCGTCTCATGGATCACATTTTGTAAAAATTCCCCAAGTAATCAGGTATGGTAATGTTCTATATTCCTTCAATTCTCTTCTAATAAATGACTCTTGAAATCAATCTTCCATCCTCACTTTATCCCACAAATGTTGAAGTGAGGTTCGATGCTCAAACTCTTTCCATACCTGTCTTGAGTAAGGGAATTTTAAAAATAAATGTAAGGAAGTTTCTTCATTACTTATACAAAGGATGCAAATGCGTGGACCTTCTTTATTTCTCTTTTGAAGTCTATCCCATGTTAAAACATTTGTTGATAACAATCCAAAGGAATAGAGTTCACTTTGGAGGGGCTTTAAGCTTGCATAAATTTTTCCACCAACAACAAATTTCTTCAACCTTAGGTGTTTGTAAAGTTCTGCATCTAAGTTTCAAAATATAGAAACCTCCAGTTTTTTTTATAATCCCAAGCAATTTCATCATCATCATCCTCAAGTATGTCATGTGCCTTCCTAATCTCAACTAAAATCCATCCCAGCACTAATCCTAATTACCTTCTAATCCGAAGGCCTAAGCTTGTATCGAGTCCTGGCTCCAAACTATGGTAAGTACAAGATTATCAAATTTGTTCAATCTGTATCTTCCATGTTCCTATAGCTAGAGTATTAAATCTTTTGGGAGTAAATTTCCTTCTCCGCAACCTATAATTGCATCAATACCTACTCTAACTTGAAATCCTGAACCAAATTTCCCAGCAAGGAACTAACCTATGGTTGGATGTAACGTGCCCAACCACCCATAGGTTCGACATGCTAGTCCAAAAGTTCACTTCAAATTGATTTCAAAATTTTGATAACATTTAATTAATAAATAAGCATGAAACACTCACATGCAATAATCAATATTACAACATAAAAGAAATATAAAATATGCCATGCATAAAAATAGTGAAGCATGCATATTATAAAAATGAATCTCAGAGATAATAATTAATACACAACGAAAATAATACAAGCATAGAAACACATGGCAGAGAGGACTAATCTTAAACAAAATCACTCACCAATTAGTTGTTGACCAAAGACGTTCCACCCAACTGTAGATGCTATTGTTCTAAGTCTCAACAACAGGTCACCCCTAAGTCCGGGCTATAAATCCACAATAATTGTTCCAGGGTGTCACTCATCTTCCAAAACCAATCAACACTCAAGCTCTCACAAATTTCTCAACACACAACAATCCAAAGTACACTAGCTCTCACAAATTTCTCAACATACAACAATCCAAAGTACACTAGCTCTCTTCTCTCCATCCTAAACCACCAAAAGACAATGAGCCCCCTTCAATTCCACATAGACCCTCATGTTGTCCACTTCTTTCCAGGGCTCCAGTGCATCTGATCAAGAATATCCATGCTGGTATTCTCAGGATTCACAGCTGTGAACAAAATTTAGTACATTCCAATGCATCCTAGGAATGTAGGCACAAATTCATGGTTGGAATACACCATTCATTACTACAGACGATAAACAATTCCTTCTTCCTCGACAATTTCCCCCCATGTCCCAACCAAGAACAAGAATGAATGAGGAATGAGAAAATGAGAAAAAAATGAATGAAAGAGTGAACAAAATGAAGATTTTGAACCCCCAAACAACCCAAATATAGATTTATATATTTACTTGAAAATAAATAATCATATGGCGTTCCCCAAGAAGCTCATGTAACCACTTCTCTCAATTAAAATAATTATGGGAAAATAAAATATAATAAAAAGGACTTAGCCTCTTAAGCCCCCTCTCTCGTGGAATCATATCCCCCTATAACTCTTTTCCTTGTTCATCTTGTAGCCAATGGTGTATTTCATTATTAATAATGATCAAGTATTACATTTTCTCTAAGAACTATGGTCTCTTTTAATTGTTTGGGCACTCTGACCTTTCATAAAATAAAAAAATACATTATTTAATTTGGGGTCTCCAAAAAAGGGTATTACATTCCCGTCCCTCTTATTTTGGCACTGTCCTCAGTGCATATACAAAACTGAAATCAAAAGTTCAAAATTCTTCAAATAGTCATGGGTACTTTTCTCGCATAACATCTTCATCCTCCCAAGTAACCTATTCATGACTGTAGCAGGTCCACTGAACTTTTACTATTTCTATGACTCGATTCCAGAGTATTTCGACTTTTATGTCCAATATGCATACCGTCTGGACATGAAAGTCTCCTTCTAGCTCCACTTGAATCAAATTCCAATCAATAACATTGATAAGATCATGTACATACTTTTTCAGCAAAGAGACATGAAATACATTATGCACATTCATGAAAGTATGCAATGAAAGCATGTATGCAATTGGTCCTATTCTGTCCAATATCTCAAATGGACTATAGAATTTGGTTGCTAGCTTTGTACAACTGCCCAACTTTAATGATTTCTTCTTGGGATATACTTTCAAAATAGGATACTGTCCCACTTTAAATTCTCTAGTTTTCATGTTCTTATCTGCATAACACTTATATCTACCATAGGTTGCCTTCACATTCTTCTTAATTTTAACCATCTGGTCTTCCATATCCTTGAGTGATTATGGCCCAAGTACTACTCTATCGGTTGGGTTTTCCCAACTCACTAGATTATTTGATTTTCTACAATATAAAGCCTCAAATTGGCTCATCTTCAATTAATCTAGATACACATTATTATAGGAAAATTCAACAAAATGCAAGTAATCTTCCCACTTAAATGGCATATCTCTCACATACATACTCAACATGTCTTCAATCACTTGGTTGACTCTCTCTATATTTTCATCTGATTGTGGATGGTATGTTGTGTTAAAGTTTAGATTTGTAGAAAATCCTTTAAATAATCCCCTCCATTAATTTGAAGTAAACTTTGTATCTCTGTCTAAAACAGTTTCCTTAAGTATCCCATGCAACCTAGAAATTTCCATCATGTAAATTTTTGCAATATTAATTGTTGTATGAGTCATTTTTACAGGAACAAAATGAACAAGTTTCATCAACTTATCAACCACTACCATTATTGAATCATGTTTCCTTGTTGTCCTAGGCAACTTATTTATAAAATCAATGGTTACCACTGCCCATTTCTTCTCTTGAATTGGTAATGGTTGTAGCAACCCCGTTGGGTTTCTATTCTCGAATTTCATTCTCTAACATTCCATATATTTGGAAATGTAATCAGCAACATCTTTCTTCATTCCTGGCCAAAATAATTGTCTTCTTACTGCTACAATTGTTTTATGGTAATAGATATGTATGACATATGGAACATTATGAGTTTCTTTTAGTACCAAATTCCTAAGTTCTCCAGAACTAGGAACATAAATTATATTCTTATGCATAAGTAACCCATCTTCCTTAATTTCATACTCTTTAATTTTTTTTTTTACATTTTCCTTCTATAAACTTTCTTTTACTTGTAGGTAATGTTGATCTGTAACAAAAACATCTAAAATTATGCTCTTTAAATCTGACTAATACATACTAATGGTTGTAGCATACATGAGATGTACTCTTCTGTTGAGTGCATCAACATCTTTATTGTATTTCCCTCCGATATGCTTGATAACAAAGCCATATTCACTTAACAATTCTAGCCATCTTGTCTGCCTAGCATTCAAATTTGGTTGTTTAAAATGATATTTCAGACCACTAAGGTCTATCTTTAATTCAAATACATTTCCCATGAGACAATGTCTCCACATGTTTAATGCATGAACTATGGAAGCAAGATCCAAATCATGTGTGACATAATTTATCTCATGTTCTTTAAGCTTTATAGACTCATAACCAATGACATGTCCATTTTGAGTGAGGACTCCATCAAGTCTTTCTTTGCATGCATCTATACATACCACAAAATCCTAATTTGGGTCAACAATCTTTAAAATAGATGCACTAGTAAGTAATTATTTTAACAAATTAAAATTATCTTCATACTTTGTTGTCCATTCAAACTTAATTCCCTTTTTTGCAAAAAAGTGACGGGATGAGAAATTTTAGAGAAACATGCTATAAATCCCTTTTAGTATCCCGTTAATCCCATAAAAAATCCAATTTATAAAACATTCTTGGGTGTTGGCCATCCTCTAATGGCTTCAATCTTCTCTAGATCCACTATTATACCTTATTCTGAAATAATATTCCCCAAATAATAGATCTATTCTTGCTAAAAATAACACTTGATTAGCTTGGCATAAAGTCGATGTTCTCTTAGTACTTGCAACACCAACCTCAAGTGATGTTCATGCTCTTCTTATGACTTAGAATACCAAAATATGTCATCTAATAACACAATGATAAACTTATCCAAATAATTTCTAAATATACCATTCATTAAACACATAAAGACAATTGTTGCATTGGTTAGTCCAAAGGGCACCACTACAAATTTATAATGTTTATTCCTGGTTCTAAAGGTTGTCTTACTAATGTCTTCTTCCTTGATTATCACCTGATGGTATCCTAATCTCAACTATATCTTCGAAAACATCTTTGCTCCTCTTAGATGATCAAAGATGTCATCAATTCTTGGTAGAGGGTATTTGTTATTTACAGTGGCTTTATTCAGTTGTCTAAAGTCAATACATAGCCTCAATGTTCCATCCTTCCTTTTGACAAAGAGTATTGGTGCTCCCCAAGGTGAAATACTCGGTCATATGTACCCTTTCTTCAACAATTATTCTAGATAGATCTGTAATGCTTTTAATTCTAGTGCACTCATTTTGTAAGGATGTTTTGATACTAAGGAAGCTCCCGATACTAAATCAATAGGAAAATATATTTCCCTCTTTGGTGGAAATCCTGGTATTTCTTGGAATGTATCTTCAAACTCTTGCAACATTGTAAAATCTTCAAGTCTTTTCCCTTTTTTATTTTTTGTCTCCTCCACATGATCTCCATACAATTGACATCCTTTCCTAAAACATCTCTTCAATTGTAAGCATGAAAAATCCCTTATAGAAATGGGTCTTGGAATTCCTTTTACAATTCTTTTTTTTCCTTCGTTATCAAGGCTTGTAAAAGTCTTGTTATGAAAATCCAGGATGACATGATGCTTGTCCAACCAATCCATTCTATTTAGTATATCATAATATCCTAATGGGATGATATTCATATCGACATTTGTACTCACTCCATTTATATTTATTGAACAAATTCTAATACCCTCATTGATCCTTTTGTTGGTTCCAGTGGCTAGTTGAACCAAACTTTATTTCTCAATCTTACTTTTCTCCAAATTTAATCTATCCACTATTTTAGGATCAATGTAGCAATGGCTTGTTACTGAATCAATTAAAATAGAAACATGTTGATTAATGATCTTACCTTCCACTTCAATCATATTGGATTGGTATTCTACTTGTCGATATTCTAAGGTTGCATATATTATTTCCATTTCCTATATTGTTTTAGCCTCTTGGATGTTGTGCATAGTCTTCTCTTTCTCTCCTCTATGAGGGAAATCCTTATATAGGTGATTTTATTTGCACCCCTGACATTGGATTGGTGGTATTCCTCTTTTTCCCAAGAAGTCTTCCTTCTTGGATTCATTCTTTGTAGATTTTTCTTTCTCATTTGTATTTGGAATATGTCTTTTGCAAGGAGGTTTGAATCCATTTATTCTCTGATCAAATTTATTTTTATTCTTATATTTCCAAGATTTATGCATGGATTCTGATGCAAGAGCATCGCCAGCAAAGCACAAGTGTGGAAGACAGCTGGGTGCACTAACGCACATTTTGAAATATTTGGAATTTCAAATGATCAATGTATTAATGTGATATCTCAAAAATGTTTTTGAGTTATGAACGTATTTAATGACTGGAGGTTGAACCATCATGTAAGGTTGATGGGGGAATGTATTTTTCTTTAATGAATTAGATCATAGTACATATTTGGAGCTTGCGCTCTCATCTGTCTGACTTGATATTTGTTGTAATAAGTGTTAAGTAGTTGATAGCATTCAATTCCATTAATATATCGTAGAGTAGTTCGAGGGAAGAACTCAAGAGAGTCCATTTGTATAAAGCTTTGTAATATTGCCCACGAAGGGTTGTTGATAGTTGTCGTTGATTATTATTGTTGCTATGGATAGAGGAGAACCGAGAAACAATTGAATCTATCATATATAGGTTAAGGAGTAGTGAAGAACAATGTATGCATGCATACAAGTTTTAGTTGGATGAATATAATAGAGGAACATTGTCCCAAATGTGTTTTGTTGTGTGTCTATTTGAATGAATGGTAGAACTTCTGTTATTTTTCAATTCTCTGTTATTTTTGTTCTTGAATCCATGACTGAATTTTTTTGTTGAATGTATGATTCATTACGAAGGAATAGATAAGTTCCAATCATTTCTCTTTAGTGAGTGAGTGCAAGGTGTGCATTGTGTCCACAAGGAGTGCGTGACTGAGTCCATTTTAGACTCAAAATATCAGAAGAGATAGTGGAACTTATATGTATGCAAGGAGTGCATCGACATCTTCAAAGAGTGCGTGACAGAGTTTTCAGAATAGGAAACTCAAGAGAAAAAATGTGATTTCAATCACGAGAGATAGAAGCGGTTGGAGAATAGCCGCAAGGAGTGTGAATTCATTCACAGAAGAGTGAGTGTGGAGGAAACTCTACTGCAAGGTGTGCACCGACCATGAATTTGATTAAGTGTCGAAGAGGTTGTTCAAAGGAACAAATTGAATAAGGATAGATTCGAAGGAAGAGAGGAGGAATTTTTCAAGGGAAGAAGTTCCTCGAGTCTTTAGTGAAATCCAATGAACAAGATTCATTCTCAGAGGGAGACGAACGATTCAAAACCATTAGATCTGGTGAAGTGGAAAGGAGGAGAATTGTGAAGTATTTTGATACTTCATAGATTCAACAATTTGAGAACTTGACGAAGACCGAGTCACGAAGTCTGAATTCATGATTCAATATTGACTGTTGATTGCAGGAGAAAACATGGAAATAGATCGAGGAGTTCGAGAATCATATGGTTGGAGGTTGTGAAAGGAAGGCCTACAGTTCGTAAGGTCATGAAGTATGAACCGTAGTGGGGTCGGTGAATCTAAGGAGATGTGTGGAAGGAGTTTAGAACCTTGGAGAAGATAATTTTGGGAGAAGTTGAGGGAAGGATTCAGGATATCCCCGAAGTTTGAACTACGAAGGAGAAAACGCATTGTCATAGCCATGGTCACTTGCAGAAGAAACCTGTGTGTGTGTGGGTAAAGCAAGTTCGTGTACCCGCAGGGACCCAAGGAGTCACTCCGACTTGAAAATTCAAATGATCCAAGACCAGGAGGTGAAGAAGCCCTTTGGAGGGAAGGCGGTTTGCGTCAAATTCTCTTCCATTTCCTTGCTCATACAGGTACTTAGCCTTATTTATGGTCTTTGTCAAATTCCTAGGCTCATCATGTTGAATGCTATATTTATAAAAGGATGGAATTCCACTCAAAACCTATGTATCCTCACCTTCTCATCCTAGATAAATCCTACACGATTCAACAATCCCAAGAACTTATTTTCATATTCTATAATGGTCATGCTTCCCAACCTTAGTTCAAAGAACTCTTTCATATTCTTGTCATAGAAGTGCTTTGAATGAAACTCCTCCTGAAAATATCTCTTGAACTACATCCAAGTGAACCTACTCTCATTAACATTCTCAACTTGATTCAACTAATCCCACCACATAACATCCTTTTCGTGAAAATGGTATGTGGAAATTCTGGCTTCTTGGTTGGATGAGTAGTTGTACAACTGAAATTACTTTCTGATTCCAAGCAACAAGGCTCCAACATCATCTTCCATTTATCTTTCACCATCAAAGGATGGTGGCTTAAGCTTTCTCGACTCTCCTTGCAAATTGTCTATTTCATGTCTTGTTCTTTGGTGCTTGACAAGAGACACTTATGGACTCCTTATGGAGTCTTTAGATGCATAAAATTTCCTTGTTAAGTAAGGAGGTGACTGATTTTTATGATTTCTTCTAGAAATTATTGAATTAATATCTCTTTTGTAGTTATTGCTTCTTTCATGATGTTTTCCCTCTTCCTCCTGCCTTGAGTCTGATCCATTATTTGCTTGCCTATGCAACTGATTTAGGCTTTGGATCACTTGACAATTTATTTGTTTTTTTTTTCTCTCATCAACCTTTCATTTTATTCTTTATAACTTTGCACTTATATTTTCAAGCTTCTCATAGTCTCTATTAATGTTTCTTGTTCCACTCTACGGATGTGCCCATTTGATTGTGTTTCTACATTACCAACATTGATATTTTGACCTTTGGCTTCTTTATCATGAATGAAGGTTTCCTCTCCTTCCTCCATGTCACAAATATGTATTCTTATATTGAACTAATAGGTTTGTATCCCCTAATTCTGAAAAATGTGCAAGCAACCATTTTGTTAGAATTATGCATATTATAATGTTTTTGTTAATTAATGCTATAAGGCATTTTTATGCTCAATTCATGAAGAAATATATCATAGTTATCCACATTATAATAATTCTAGGTTATTCTCCACTAAATACATTTTCCAACGAATATACTCATTCCTCATTATGATCTTCGATATGAAAGTTACAGCTTCCTGAAAAACCACTTTCACCCCATTTGTGCAATTTCCCCACTGGTGCATTTTTAATTGAAATGGCAACTTATGTCAACTAGAGAAGAAAATATGTCAATAACTAGAGAAAATTTTGTATGACAAAGAGATAACAATAATGACAAAGAATCCATAACAACTCTCATACCTTCAATATGATGCTTCAGTAAAAAACTGCATCAATCTAGAATATGCAACTTTGTTCTTTTTCACCCCTTTTTCCAAGCAGTTTTTAGCAAAATTGGTTCTCTTAATATGTGCAATTTTGGAAAAAAAAATTCACTAAACCAAATTTGTTTGTATCAATGAGTATATAAAATGTCAAGTAAATACAATTTTCTAGTTTTTTCATCTAAGGTCAGTTTTCTTCCTCCGAAAATCTAAAAAATCCCCCAAAAGTGGCCTGAAATAGTGGATTTTGGCCTATTTCAGCACCCCCATTCCAATCCACTTAGGATTTTTTCAATTCCTTCATGGTTTATTTCCATGTCTACGTTTTGTATTCTCCCCAATATTTTCAACTTAATTCGGACCTATGCCAATGATCTGGACCCATATCTTTAAAAACCACTCTTTGTAATTAATGCCAAATCCAATTAGAAATGGACAATGGCCTTCACTAGAACTTTTTTATATCTCTTCTCTGTAGATAAAACAAATAATTTTCATCCAAATATGATTTAATTTTCTCTAGTTATGGCCTGAGTGCAATCTCCACTATCAATCTCAAGTCAGAAACAATCTGGACAATTGATCTGAGCTCTATCGTCCATTGACGATCGACGTTATCCTTTGGCATGCACAACACTTTCCGAAAATTTCCAACTCAACTATTGGCCATCATTCCAACTCTCCAACGACTTATTTTCACACAAATCCAAACCAACTAGCTTGTCCATTAACTGTCGGTGATCTTCGTTGGAGAATGGAACTCCCTACCACTTCGATCAAAGCTCGACCATCACCCCATTGATGATAGGAGATCCCCAATGACTATCAAAAACACTTCCTCAATTCATCTGAACTAATTGTCAGCCATCGAACATCTCTGTTGGTTGATGTAGCAACTATGCTAATGTGGCATGACAGATGGATGTTGACATGGCATGGCACATCATCTTGAGGAATCAACTGGGATGATGTTTCATGACACGTGCATGTTAACGTGGCATGACACATCATCATTGTTTGTTCCTTAATTGGTCATCGACAATGTCTCTTAGAATAATCTGAACTTCACACTAAATTTTTTGGTTCTCTATCATCGGTCATCAACAATCATATATTTCCTTTGGTCAAATGATAACTTCACCCAAAGTATTCGACCCCAAATCCATCGATCATTAACAATCAAAGATGTCCTTTATGTAAATGAAAACTCCACCCAAATCCGTCGATCCTTGATCCATTGTCCATCAACGACCTTTGTTGATGAACTTCAACACTTAGACAATTTCGGCCAAAACCTAGGTGAATCTGGATCATTTATCTCCCAGCCAAGATGGTATTGACCATTTATTTTCTTTGAATTCCAAAACAACCGAAAATGAATACGAACCATCAATATTCCTCCTTTTCCAAACCTATGAAATGAATCTCAGTTTTTGATCTCATAACTTTGTCAAACTTTGAAATTTTATCAATTTTTAAATTTATCAAGGGAGAATCTAGGTCATTGATCTGGATATCGAACATGATCTCGATCATCAATTCTTTGAACTCTTCCCCACACTAGAGTGGCCATTAAAATATGAAAAAAACAAAAAAAAAAATTGACCTTCCAGGTCGAATTTGTCTCTGCAAATATGTATATCGAATCCAATAACTTCTCAAACAATTCAAAATTATTTAAAACTCAAGTCTTCTCACCAATTTTAGGCATTTCTCTCTAATATTTTTGTTTTTTCCCCAAACTCGCACGAACCAAAATCTATGAAAGTGAATATTCTTGATTTGCACTTGTTTCATCCCATACCGGTCCATTGTTTCAATGATAATCTTTTATACCAATATGTAACGTATTTGTCCACCCACATGATGGCCACGCTACTCCAAAAACTCACTCTAACACTTGTTTTGAAATTTTGATAAAATTTATTTAATAAAGAATCATGAAAGACTCACATACAATAATCAATATTTGTGCTACAACATAAAAGAAATGGACAATATGCCATGCACAACAATAGCCAGAAAGCATATGTATTATAAAAACAAATTTCAAAGATAATAATTAATACACAACATAAATAAATATACAAGAAGAGAAACACATGGAAGACAGAAGTTATCTTAAACAAAATAAATCACCAATTGGATGTATACCAAGGATGCTCCACCCAACCATAGATGTGGTTGTTCCAAGTCTCAATAGAAGGTCACCCCCGAGCCAAGGCTATGAATCCAAAAGGATGGTTCTAGGGTGTCACTCAACTTCCCAAACTAATAAACACTGAATCTCTCATAGGTTTCCCAACACACAACAATCCAAAGTACACCAAATCTCTTCTCTCCATCCTACACCACCCAAAGACAATGAACCCCCTTCACTGCCATGCAGTCCCTCATGATGTCCACTTTATTTATTGGATCTATTGCATCTGGTAAAGAATCTCCATGCTCGGACTCTCAAGATTCACAGTTGTGAACAAAATTTAGTACTTTCCAATGCATATCAGGAATGTAGGCAGAAATTCATGGTTGGAATACACCATTCATTACTACAGCTAAAAAACAATTCCTTCTTCCTCAACAACTGGCCCCCATGTCCCAACCAAGAAAAAAAATGAACGAGGAATGATAAAATGAGCAACAACGAATGAAAATGTGAACATAATGAAGAGTGTGAACCCCCAAACATCCCAAATATGGGTTTGTATATTTACTTGGAAATCAAGAACCATGTGGCCTTCCCCAAGAATCTCATGTAACCACTTATCTCAATTAAAAAAATTATGGGTAAATAAAATATAATAAAAATACTTAGCCCCTTAAGCCCACTCTCTCGTGGAATCATAGCCCCCTATAACTCTTTTCCTTGTTTGTCTTGCAGCCAATGATGCATTTTATTATTAATAATGATCAATTATTAAATTTCCTAGGCATTATTGACTCTTTTAATTGTTTGGGTGCTCTGACATTTCATAAAATAAAAAAATTTATTATTTAGTATCGGGTCTCAAAACTGGGGTATTACATTGGAAAAGATATTGTAAAATCTTTCCACTGGTTGGATACATAAAGAAAATTCTTTCTTCTCCTCCTAATATAGTCTATGAAAAAGCGAGGGGAAATATATTTTTCAATTAGAATCCTTCTCCATAGACCATCTCTGGTCAAGAATTTCCAAAGTAACTTAGTTGTTAGGGATTTACCAAAAAGGAAGATGTTCTTTATGACCCAACCACCTTTATCCTTAAGCGAATAAATTATCTTCTAGTTTTTCAAATGGGATCCCTTATAGTCACACTTTCCCTTCCATATATAGTTAAAACACACCTTCCTAGTCATATCCAAAATACATTTTCGAATATGAGCCAAAAGATCCCACTAGACTGGAATGTCTTCTAGAATTGACTTAATGAGAACTAATCTACCTCCCCTTGAGATCCAACTATTACACCAAAAGTTCATTCTTTTTTCAATCTTGGATAATAACCACATCCATTCAACCTTTCCATAATTGTTGGGTTTGAGAGAATAACCTAAGTAGTTAATTCCATCATTCAAATCATGAGAGGATGATGTTCTTTATGCCCCAACCACCTTGATCCTTAAGTGAATAAATTACCTTCTAGCTTGTCAAATGGGATCCCTTATAATCACAGTTTCCCTTCCATATATAGTTAAAATACACCTTCCTATTCATATCCAAAATACATTTTTTAATATGAGCCAAAAGATGCCACTAGACTAGAATGACTTCTAGAATTGACTTGATGAGAACTAATCTACCTCCCCTTGAGATCCAACTATTACACCAAAAGTTCATTCTTTTTTCAATCTTGGATAATAGCCACATCCATTCAACCTTTCCATAATTGTTAGGCTTGAGAGAATAACCTAAGTACTTAATTCCATCATTCAAATCATGAGAGGCAAATTGAAAAGTGTGATCCAAATGGTTCATTACTTCTGCTTTCACTTCAGGAAAATACAAGGAATATTTTGTAATATTGGTTTGCATCCATGTGGCCAAACAATAGAGTTCAAAAATATCTTTGTAGCATCAACATTCCTCTTCAGAGAATAAACATAATAGAAAAACATTATCTACGAATAGTAGATGAGTTAGTTGTTCCCTCCTTCCAATTTTAATTCCTAGGAGTTCCCTCCATCTTCTAGCTTCAAGAATATCTCTACTTAGACCTTCCGCAACCAATGGGAAAAGGCATGGAAATAAAGTGTAGCCCTCCTTGAGCCCCATTGATTAAGGTTTAAAGAACTCATAGCCAATACCATTAATTAAAATAGAAAAGGAGGAGGATGTCACATAGCCCATTGTCCATTTTACCAAAGGTAGATCGAAGCCAATCCAAATGAGGAGAAGCTTTAGATATAGCGAGCACACCCTATCATAGGATTTAGACAAGTCGGTTTTGATAACTACAGTATGAATCTAAAAAGTTATAATTTAGTCTATAGAGGATATTAGTCTCTTCTTCATTAACAAATATGGGAAAATATGACACAAAGTTTAGCATCTCCACTAATTTCTCTCTTTGAAGTTCTTTAAATATATCCTTGAAGTGATAAACCCTAGATTTGTCAAATCATGGAACCCAAAACCTTGTTTCCATCCCTATCTTTTAATTCCCAAATAGTGTTGTTGTTTCTCCTGTGCCTAGCAAAATTTTGATGGTACTTAGTATTTTCGCCTTAATCCACAAGGCTCAACTCTTAATTCTCCACTCTTTTTCTTTATCCAATAAAAGATTTATTCGTTTTCTATTCCAATGAATCCATTCTTTCAAGTAGATCTCATCTAAAGTTTATAGTGAATTGTTCAAAGTAAACTACTTCTAGTTCTTTCTCTAGGGCCTTGAGCAAGCAATCCCTCTTTTTATGTCTCTCACCTACCCAATAGGCTACTTTTTCTTTGACAAACCTTAATGTAGAAGAAAACTAAACACTAGCAATTTCTCTCCTTATAACGCTTCCAAATATCCCTCACTAACCTCTCGAAATCCTCCTTTTCATACCAACTAGGATTATATTTAAAAGGTGCTCCAAGTTTTTCTCCATCCTTACCTAGTTCAAGTACAATAGAAATGTGATCTGAACATCTCACCTTGCCAACGTAGGTTTTGTATCTTTCCATCCTCTCCAAAAGAATATTATGTGTAAGAAATCAATATAGTCTTTTAGCTATCCCTCTTGGACTAGATCTATTATTTCTTTAATATAATAATTTGAAAAAATCCAATAAAAATCTCTATATATTAATTATAAAAAAGCTTTACAAAATTTTATATTCCATATCATTTCCATAACCTATATTTTTAAAATTTTTATATTCCATATCATTTCCATAACCTATATTTTTAATTAAGTATTTGAATATTGTGATTTCTAAAAGTCAAGTTTACAATTTGAAAGTTACAACAATTTTTCAACTTAAATTTATAGGTTGAATTTTTTTTTTTAAATTAAAAAAAAAATTATTATTATATAAAAAATAATTTTAACAAATTTCATTCACATCCCATGTCATATAAAAATTAGTTTTAGTGAACCCTAATATCACCTCTCTCTTAAAATATCAGTTTTAGTGAACCTAATATTACCTCTCTCTTAGAATATCAACGGCCTTATAAATAATAGTTTTAATAAATCCCATTCACATTTGATGTCATATAAACAATAGTTTTAGTGAACCCTAACATCACCCGTCATAAAATATCAGTTTTAGTGAACCTAATATCACCTCTCTCTTAGAATATCAACGGCCTTATAAATAATAGTTTTAATAAATCCCATTCACATTCGATGTCATATAAACAATAGTTTTAGTGAACCCTAATATCACCTCCCTCCTAGAATATCAACGGCCTTATAAATAATAGATTTGTTGGACGGTAATGTCAAGTGTTTAGTGATATTAATTATATATTATATATTTAAGCGTAAATAAAACATTTTCAACATGTTTTATGTTTTTTCTTCCAAAATCAAACATGTTTCGTACAATAAAAATGTATTTATTTTAGATGTAATAATTATAGATAGTATGACTCGAGAGTGGTTGAGTACTTTGGGTTTAAAAAGGCGAGTGGTTGATTGTTTTATCTTAAAAAAAAGTGGAGTGCTTTGGTTCCAAATCAATAGGTAAGTATACCTACTTCAGTATGAAAATAAGGATCTCAAAGATATTGACATAGGTGTGGTGGAGTGATTTGGTTGCAAAATCAAAGGGTAAGTTTACTTACTTTAATATGAAAACATGTGTTGCATGGAAGCGTAGTCCCTGCCAAATAATAAACAAAGTTGACATGTTGTATATGTTCACTGATTTGTTGTCTTTGTTGGAGGGATAGTGGCCAGAAAACTATGTCATTTATAAAGTCACACATGTGTTGGAATATGTTGGAAACATGCTCAACAAAATTTTATATTTGAATCTGACACCCTATCACAAATTATTCTTGCATGTAAAATGTAAGGAGAGAAAGCTGCAGATGCCGCAATAGAGTATCTTTTATTTAAATGAATGTACTGTGCAAGAATAATAAAACCTAATCGTGCATTTTTAATTATGGATCAAAGATTAAACATTATTCAATAAAACAATATTAAACATTGGAAAACACCATAAATTTGCACTCAACATGTTAACTAATATGTAGTCACGAAAATGATTTAAACTTTCTTTAAGATTACAAAAATTCAATCAAACAATGTTAAACATTGTGAAACATCATAAATTTGTAAAATGTGGGATCTTTAAAGAAGTCCCTCGAATGAAAGTAAAATAGATATAACAAAAAATGGAAAATGTTTTTTAATTTTCTTGTAAAAAGAGAATTCATGTGAATTTCTTGTATATGTAAAGTAAATAAATAGAACTTGCTCACGTCCATCATAATAGGGCTAATGATATTCGATCACATAAAAATTAAAAGAAAATGATCTGCATGCACAAGACAATTATACAACAACCTCAAATATTTTATATTCAGATAATCTGGGTTACAAAATATAGTCGAGATTATTCCAAAAATAGATCCCTTGGAATTTCTAAAAAATGATATAGTTCAGTACATATTCTCTGAAATTTAAATGCGTTTGTCGTAATGACTGGGATTGGGTTTCCCGTGGACCATAAAGCAAATATGTATAAGAATGCAGCTTATAGAAAGAATAAAGTAGGCGGTGGAAGACAACAAGACCTTGAAAGAAGAAAGAGAAATTTTTCAGTCTTCGATTAAACCTTTCTATTTAAAGATGTAGAGTAACTAGATGAAGATATTGATAAAGACAAAAGAATGTGATCAGTAAGAAATTAATATGATGGTATCTCATGCCTTGTCATTTTTTCACTGATTTCCTTTTATGGATTTCCTCGGCGGTTATGTGAATCGTCTCAGCCATCCTTTACCCTTCATTGGTAAGCTTGTCGATAACCTTTTTGAGTCACTCCTTGATGTAGCTCCTCATGGGAACCATGTTGATTTCATGCCAGATTTTTATATTGAAGAGTTCACTCCAATTTTCTTAGATCAATAGAGATGTTGCACAACGCTTCTTCAATATCTTGGTTTTTAATTGAATAATCAACTATCCAGTTTTGCACGTCATCTTCACCATATTCAAGAATGCCATAGAATTTTCAAATGACATCCCTTTAAAGATCTCAACTTTTTCATCAAATCTTTGCTTCGTTAAAAACAACGAGTTGAATATCCATTTTGGGTCTTGGAATTCATTGGTGCTAGTAACTAGATCTGTCTCAGTGAGCTTCTTGAATAGTTTGTCTCTTCTAGATATGGCCTGCCTACATGCTTAAATGATACCATTCATGTTTTTTTACATTTTCTTTCCAACATGCATTAAGTTGGTTTATTCGATCCAGGGAAGGGAGATCCTCCTCTCTTCTTCTCAATTCTATCATACTAGTAACTTTAACACCAAATGGTACAACTACATTGAGGTAGAAACCTTTCTCGTTTTTTAAATCTACTTGTATATATTCATGAAAAACATGCGCTCTTGTTCCAAAAGAGACCATACTCTTTGACATATCCCAATCCTCTTTTATTAATTCCATTTTTCTCTTTATATTGTTTTTCCACATAGCCTTGGGATGATGTGAGAAGGCTTGTTGATCCTTTTAACTTTGTCGCAGGTGTGGTAGGCTCAATCATTTCTAAAGGACTATAGAACATTGGGAAGGGAATTAGAGCTCCCTCCAATTCTTTGATTTTCTCCTTTAACCTAACATTCTCTGCTTCAAGACCGTCAATAGAGTTTTCTAGAGAATCTCTAGTTGATCGATGTATCTGGGAGATCAGGGAAGGCCACATGTTCTGTAGGTTAATATCTAAACGAGATTTCCCCTTATTATTCTTTACATATCTTTTTTCAATAATCATTTTTTTGGATTTGTTGTTAAAAACAATGCTCTGAAATGAAAAAGACTCTTCTTCGTTGAAGGTCTTGGTCCCAATTAGTTCCATATGAGGGTTCTATGGAGCAGTTCTATCTAGATGGTCATCATTGGGGAACACTTTCTCAATGTCAATTTCTGGTTCCATATCTTCGAGGGAGAGATCGTGGATATCACATTCTCCCTTCGGTCCCTCCTCTTATTGAAAAATGTTTTTTTGTTTCTTTCCCACGGGAAGTTTATGAGAAATTTCAATTTTTCCGGAGGGAGGGTTCTTATCTCCTCCTCTACCTAAAGAACTATTTGTGACTTTCTTACTTGGGTAGGACATTGGAGCGCTTCTCTGAGATGTTGTAGTCTTGGGTGTCGTAGTCGGGGATTGGGCACTTTTCTCACCCAAACCTTTTCATATCTACTTGTATGACTCATAGGTGCTAAGTATTGTATCTAGGTCATTGTTGTCATGAGAAGGACTACCTAAGGTGTTATATTCTTCTTCTTTCAGGATAACATTAATGAAATAATTGTTGAAACCAACAGCCAATAGGTGTTCTACAAAAATACCATTAGGGTCAAACCCTTTTACTTTTTCAACATATTTCAAATTAAGGTTGTGGAAGTGGTCCGCGAATTCATCAATCTTGTTCATATTCCTGAATGTGAAATCCCTTTCCAAGGCAGAGGCATGAATTTATTTTTTCTCTTTTCATGGAAAAAATGCAACCAATAGGTGTAATACCTTGCTATCTTAGCAACAAACATTGTGTCAGATATGTGACATGGAAGGAAGGAAGGATTTTCTTTGGATCCAAAAATCCTGATAACATTATAGTTCTCCATTTGTTCTAGTGTCCCCTTCCTATCCCATAACTTGCTCGCCTGGTTAGATATCCATGAAAAATCCTTTCCAAATATCAACCCTTTAAAAACTGAGACAAAATCATTAAAGATTTCATAAAAATCTTGAGAGGAATTGTGTCTCCATAATGTATGGCACCAAAAGGTTATTGGGTCAAATTCACAGTTCACCTTCTTACACAGAGATAATTTGGGGAATAGATAGCAATGCGTTATCGCGAAAATTTAATAAGATGACAAATAATTTCTTCTGCCTTTTGTATTGCGATAATTGGGAAGATATTTCAATGGAAATCAACTTGCCCCAATCGAAGATGGATTTTTCCTTCACCACAAACTATAAAATATACAGAATCATTCGAGAGATGTTGGATTTACTTTCTTGTCCCATTATCCTCATGAAAATCCTCACCTTTTCTGGGAAATTGCATGGATGTCCTTGGGGACGACCGCTGGGTCCTCTAAGAATTCCGGTAAGAGGTCCAATCCATTATCGTGCTTATTTAAGAACTCCCTGCAATCCTCGCCCTTGAAAGTAAGTGTTTGCTTGGGAAGTCTTAACATCTTTCGAAATAATTAAGGCCATAGGGAGACTCAGGAATGGTTGTTATCCTCATTTTTGGTTATCAAGATGATGACATGATAATGACATGGTGATAGAAGATCTAGCTCTTCTTTAAGATCATTTTCATGAAGAAAGTTACACTTGTCAATCTCTCAAAATCACTCTTTTGGAGACAGTA